>VZTM01033776.1:85933-120061 GCA_013400555.1 Jacana jacana | reverse complement strand
GGCCGCCCCCCGCCTCCCGGGCACAAAGGAGCGCCTTGCCGGGGGTGGGGGGCCCGGCTGTCCGTGGCAAAGCCGGGGGCGCTTTATTGAGCGGGCTGCGGTAGCGAATGTTGTTCTCCCCCGTCGTCCCCCCCCAAAAAAAAAGGATGCTGCGGGGTCGAGGCAGAGCCGCGGTGCCGCCTCGCAGCCCTACGGCAGAGCCGGCGAGCCCCCCGCCCGGCCGGCAGCATCCTCTCCCGTGTCCCGGAGCGTTCGTGGGTTTGGCGGGAGGGAGGGAGGTAGGGAGGATGGGAGGTAAGGCGAGGTGGGGATGTGCGAGCTACCCTCGCCCCAGCGACATGCAGGAAGTTTTGCTGCGGTGCCAGAAATAGAACCCGCATCTGCTGACTGGCGGTCCTGCGCCCCAACCGCAAAAGCTGCCTTTCCTTCATTCAACTTTTCCCTGCCTTCTTCCTCATCGGACCTATCTTTGGAAAGGAAAACAAAGCCAAGCCAAACCAAAACACCACCACCACCGTCACCACCACACACACACCCGGCCAAAAGGCACCGCTACAAACACACTGAAATGCAAGCGTGGGACCTCGGCTCTTAGGGCCAAGAGCTAATGAGAGGTCAAAAGGAAGCAGAACCAGAGTACACCCTTCCTCGTGATTTGATGGGAATTTAGAAAAACAGCCCATTAGAAACAAAGCATTGGCGCCAACGCCTTTCCAACCTGCCATTTATCAGATGGGCGAGCTGGGCAGCGAGCTGGGGAGAAGGGCAGAAGCAGCTCAGTTAAACTGCCCCTGCCTGTTCTCCTGGGCAGTACTTGAGGCAACCCAACGGGGATGAACGACAGTCTGCCCTAGGGACTGATCTTCTTCTGCCTGTTCTCCTCATCTTCCCTAGCTGGCAACGGAGGGGGCTTCCGGACAACAGCAAGGGTTGTCCTAATTTTGAGTTTTAAGGCCAAGATGGAGCCCGTGTCAGAGCTCTCAGGCAAAGAGACAGCATAAGCGGAGGAGAATTTTCTCCACTGCAAACTTGGCTAGAAGGATGACTAGAGACAGCCAGAGGTCAGCTGGATTCAGAAGTGCCTCGGGAGTATTGCAGAAGTAGTAAGGGAAGGGAATGAGGATGGAGGAGGAAGCAAATGATAGAGCAAGTGAAGTTCTCACCATATGAGGGATGTCATTTTGTGGCGGAACGCAATACGGCACCAGCACAAGTCCTTGAGGACACTGAAAGGCTCCATCTCGATGACAGCCATATGCTTATCAGTGGGAACACGCTGGCAAAACAACAACATCCCCATCTCTGTGGGTCTGGGATGAAGTAGCTCACTCACAAGACGATGCTCTCCGGGATAACCATGGGTCCCTAGCAGAAAACTAGGCTTGAAGGGAGCCCTCAGCTCCTGCATCCCCAGGGGGAATTTGGCAGCCATGATACAATTTGCATTGAGTCCACAACTGCTTTTTTTCTTTATTTTTATTTTTTTCTCTTGAGAGGACTGGTGAGTGATGGCATGAGTCTTGATGAGCCTTGCTCGTGTGGGAGATTTCAGCACTGGGAGCATAAATCCCATTAGGGATGGGCAGCAATCACCGATTCATTTCCCCCAGCCAGTGAACACCCATCACAAAATGAGCTGGTTGGCATTAATGGGAAGAAAACATCACTATTTTGGACCTCCATCACTGGCAAAGCGTTATCCCTTTGCTTCAGATATTAACCCCGGAGTGGTTTGGAGACAGCCGACATTTTTCCATGTTAATGTGATAAAACTAAAGGCTTATGGGCTCACCCAGAGATTGCAAACGTTCAGGAACACCAGACCACAAATCTAGAGGCAGAATAACATCCCTGCGTGCGGAGAGGCGGCTGCAATACCACAGCTCCCCTGTCCTGTGACAAACAGTGTTTGCCGTGCCGAGTACTCCTAACTAGAGAGACAGGCTCCAGCAGTCTCCCTGGAGGTGCTGTTTGCCCTTCTGTTAGGCCCTGCAAAGATCAGGGGGGTTAGATTTTAGCTTCGCCTTTCAATCTTTGTGTGAGGAAAGACAAGATTTAGCTCTTCTTCCCGGGCTAACCCCGCTGCAGAACGATGCAGAAGGCTGTTATTTCAGCGCCTGTTAGCACATTACCGGATGCAATAAGCACGCTGGTACCTCCTTTGCCCCAGCACAGCCCTGTCTGTAGCCCTTCCCGAGTGGGACTTTGTTTCCAAACTCATACAGTTCTGGGGTTTCGGGGCTCAGACACCAGAAGTGTTTTTCATAATTATTTGTATTCTTTTTTTTTTTTTTTTTTAAGGGTATTATGTGCTTTGGTGGCACCAGATTGAGGCCAGAGGCCTCGGTGAAGTACCCAAGCACCTCATGATTTCTAATTTACTTACTTAGCCATCATACCCTCTTCAAAAGGTAAAACCCCCAGGCCTCTGGCTCTGTTTTACGGAAAAGGAACCGAGGATTAAAACAATTACGTGATTTGCTGGAGGCCAAATGGAGACCCTGTGGTGGGGGAGAAATTCTGACCACGGATCTCGAATTAGCACCCTAACCATTGCTGTCTGCGTAGCGTTTTCTCTCTGCTTTGCATACTTCAGTCTGAGACATGCTGGACAAGCTCCCTTGGGATAAGGAGTCATTTTTAGCCTGATTTCTTACAGAAATGAAGCTCTTGCAATCACGTTGTCTATCTGCCTGTCTATCAGCCGCCCACGGTACAGTTTGAATCCACTGGCCAATTTCAACCGAGCCCAGCAGGCAAGGATGGGATCTTACAGCAAAGCAATTCGGAGGAGCTCCATGATGAGCAGAAAGAGGGCAAGGAAGAGAGGGAGAAAGCAAACCGCGCCCCTGCGTGCCTTGGGTGGCCAGACACCATTCCTGGCATGGTGTGTGGTGCTTCCTGTCCCTCTCCAGGGTGAGAGAGAGAGGAGTTGAGCTCAGGGCACAGTGTGTGGGGCTGGTGAGGCCGGGAAGGAGCTGAGGAGGCTGTAGGGATGCCCCGAGCGTGCAGCAACCCCAGGCATGAATGTGGCAGAGACCACTCATCCTGCCGCTGGCAGAGCAACTTCTGCTCTCCCCGCTCCCTCACCCCCGCCAGCTGCTCCTCCGGGAAAGCAGCCCATTACCATATTGCAATGAGTTAACCTTAAATGGTCTCAAAATCCAAACCTCTGCATGCAAATGAGTTCCGATGGAAGAAGGGAGATAAAACACCGCCCAGCTACAGCCGGGCCTTTGGCTCAGCTTGTTTGCCAACCAAGACACTTCTGTCTGAAGCCAAGGTGGACTCCTCGGTGATGTCCTCAGCCCCGTGATGATCCTCCCCAACCCCATGCTACTGCTTTGGCAGCTACAAGGCTTTGAAGAAAAACCCCTGCATGGTTTGTTTTGGTTTGTTTTTTTAAGGTTTTGGTGGCCAGGTCCTATGACATGTCGCTGTTTTCTTCCTCTTGGGCAGTGTCAGAAGTGGGTGGCGTGGGCATGAGCCTGCGGGCAGGGTGTCAGGTGTGTGCTGGGCTTTACCAACCCTGGCAGAGCCAAGAACCTCCAAGCAGCCAGCCAAAGGCAAGGGGTGGAAAGGCACTTCTCCATCATTTCTGGGTAAGGGTTTGCTGCTACAGAAAGAGGTAATAACCCTGCCAGTCCCTTTCCTAGGAAGAATTATAAAGGCTTCCTGCTCGGTCGCTATCATGCAATCATTTTTTCACCGTGTAGCTATTGCTGATAAGTGACTCTCGAGCTCCCTGTGTGCAAGCCATTTGACATTTGGTTAACTCCTTCACACTGATTTACAGAGCTGGGTTAATGGTGGCAGAGACGAACTTTCACTGTCGCCCTTTCCCCAGATGATCACCAAAAGGTCGCCTCTTTCCCCCCACCCTGTGGGATCACAGTCCTTTTAACGCCCTTTCGAGCTAGACTTCCCAAACAAAGTCCTCCTTTGAGCCAACCAGTCTTGAAATCCGATGCGCTTGTCCGTGTTGCACTGCTAGTGGCAGGGAGGAAAACAACAAAGTGACATTCCTATCCTTGGTCACAAGGCAAACGGCCTAAGACAATGATATTTATCTCCTCCTTGAGCGCTCTGAGGCCTCAGAGCTGAAAATAAAATAATAAATTACAGTCCTGGGCAATCACCATTTTCCAGTAATCAGGCTGTAGTCGAGCAAGTGGGAAAAGATGAACAAGTGCCGGTACAAATACTCGAGGACTAACCCTACTGACAGGATCCGCCCAGAAAAGATGCTTTGTGTGTAACAGAAACAAACAAATGCCTTTAAACTTCCACTGGTGTTAAGTAATGTAAAACTTTGCCAGTTAAGGATTGTTTGCTCTCACTTAGGGGTTTCTGGCAGCCCCGCTCCTTGGATTATTTGCTGAAATGCAATTTGGCATTTTTTCAGTTTGCGATCTTAAAGGCAAAGCGATCGAGTTTCATCCTCATCTCCGACTACAGAGCGACTCTGGGCAGCATGGAAAATCCGATCTTTCCACCCAGGTCATGCCACTTGTTCCTGCTAGCACCCTGCCTCTCCAGCCAGCAAACTCTATAGCAAGGGGCTGTATTTTGCTGTGTGGGTTTAGACTGCTTGATGTAGTGGAGCTTCCATCACTTCCTCTAAGAGTAACCGAAATATAAATAATAGCAAGTCAGTGGTGGCTTGTCAGAAGAAGGAAAAGTTGAGAAAAGCTTTGGCCTGGCAGCAACAGAGCGTCTTTCTATATAAATTTGACTTTAAAACCTCACCATGCAGTCAAGAAAAAGCAGGTGCAGAAGTGGCTTCAGAGGCATTTCTGCAGCAAGGCAGAAGAGTTCTCTACCAGCAATGGTGTATAAGCAGTGCGTCCCCGTGTGTCACCGGGTACCGGTGATATTCTTCTCAATCACCTGCTCTGAGTGTGACAGCAAACCTTTTCTTGCAGAAGAAATGCTGCCTGCCTGGGAGCTTTCTGAGGTTTTCCCTTGGGTTAGCCTGCTCCCTCCAGGCTGCAGGGCGGTCTGTACCTGCCAGCTCTCCCAGTGGCAGATGCAGGAGTCAACAAGTCGTCACCATCCAGCCTTGGGAAACAAAAAAGACCCAGAGGATTTTTATTTATTTGTTTACTTACTTACTTACTTTGTTCAGTATGAAAAATTGGCCAAAACAAAGATAAAGGAGAAGTCCTAAGGAACATAGCCCTACGAATGATGTGGTTACAGCGGGCAGAAGGGCTCTGGGGAGGTGATGGATGCACACATTTGGGCGCAGTAGCCCTTCTTTGGGGGTGCACGAAGCTGTCGCTGTGGTCAAGGAGGAAGAGGTGTTCTCCTGGGAGGAGGCAGTTGGCGCCTTCCTTCCCAGGGCTGAGTTGTGCTCTTCACACTTAAGAGTGTTAATTTGATCTTGCAAGCATAATTATCACAACATGAGGGGGAAAAGGCGCCTGGAGAAAAGTGATCTGTGCTTCCCTCTCCTCCTCACACACCTCAGCTGTCACCTGTCACTCCTCCCTGGACTCCAATTCCTGGTGTTGCAGACACCTACACTGTATTTCTCCCCATTTAATCAGGCTCAGATCAAACCAATCCCCCTTCCTGCTTCTCTGAGCCTGCTGCCTCCCCATCTCCTGTGCCCCTCGCACCTCACCTTACCGTGGTCCTGGCCCGCTGGGAACTCTTGAGGGAGGGCTGGGAAGAACCGTGGGGAAAGCAGGGGCAGCACCACACAGCAAAGGGTGTTTCCTAGTTTGCCACTTGGATACAGTTTCCAAATCCCCTAAAATGGAGCTGTGCCTACACATCAGAGAAGGATGCCTTGGTCCCAGGCATGCTGAGGGGGAGACAAGATCAGTGCACACTCTCCCAAGACTTTCTGGCCTCAATCCCCACCCCAGGACATGCTCCAGACCCGAGTTTCAGCATCTCCATGTCACATTACTGCTCTCTGGAGGCAGTGTCTCCAGGAATATAATTCTCTCCCATCATTGACCCAGGCAATAACCACAGCCAAAACAAGGATATGTTGAGAAACACCGCCTTCTCTCAAAGGCCCATCCATCACAGCAGCAGCTCTGTGGTTGAGAGTACTGACATGTGGCTTAGAGCTACTTTACCAGCAGGGCAGAGAAGGAAAATGGCACACTGGTGTGTTTTATCTGGTGGCCACAGTCCAGAGGAGGCTGAGGGGAGACCTCATCACTCCCTACAACTACTTGAAAGGACATTGTAGAGAGGTTGGTGCTGGTCTCTTCTCACAGGTAATTAGCGAGAGAACAAGAGGGAATGGCTGCAAGCTGCAGCAGGGTAGGGTTAGGCTGGACATTAGGAAAAAGTTTTTCACAGAGAGAGTGGTCAGTCAGTGGAATGACTCCACTCCCAGGTGGAGTCGCCATCCCTAACTGTGTTTAACAGTCGATTAGATGTGGTGTTGAGGGATCTGGTGTAGGGGAGAACTTTGTAGAGTAGGGCTGATGGTTGGACTTGATGATCCCAAGGGTCTCTTCCAACCCAAATGATTCCATGGTTGTTGTTTCCATTCACTCCAGATTAATCTTCACCCCCATCAGCTTCTGTGGTCACCCTCAGTGCTGCTGATGCTGGCCACATCCAGCACCCATAGAGGAGGAAAAGCCCCAGGGCTCTGACCTGTGGCTAGGGACTGATGGTTGTGTTTAAATCAGTTGGTAGCTTCTGGGGTTGAAGGAGGAAACCTGGAAAAATGCCAGAAAATGCCATCAGACTAGATGTGGCCAGATCCCAGAGACCGCCTTCACTCCATTTCATGAAGCCTGAGTGGTAGCAAAACTCTCACACATACCTGCAGCTTGTCTGTTTAGCCACAAAGCTGTTCGGGGTCTGACGTGCTCTCCATCTGCGGTCAGAGGGATGTGGAGAGTCACCGGAGCAGCAAGCGGGTGAGAAAGCGGTGAAAGGATGGATGGCATACAGTGCAGGCGACCACAGGAAGCTCGCTGTGGCTATGACAAAGCAGCACTGAACTCTGGTGCGTGCTGTAGAGAAATAAAGTGCTCGCTAGCAGCACAGAGAGCAAGAGGAGTTTGTGCTGGGACACCCAGGAAAGCATCTTGGGCGTTTCTTGCAGGAGTTGGGGCTGTTGGCCAGGATCAGGTGGGCTCACCTCAGCCAGTGGATTTTCTTTGGCTGCCTGTTGCATGGGGATGGCCCCAACACCTCTGAATTGTGACTTTTCCTCCCATGAGGTGGGGGAGTCACATTAAACCACAGCCATCCCCATCATCTTGCAGAATTGCACCTTGTATGGAGTTATCCCCAATTTGCTTTGAAATATTCCCCATGGTGTGGATCCCACCACGGCTTCCCTGAAACCACGTCCTTGACTTGGCGCTCTCAGGTGAGGCTATCCAGTCCAGTTGTCCATTCGGCTTCCCCTTGCCCTCCTCTTGATGCTGATCTGAGGCTTCCCCAATTTGGCATCTTTTTTCTACAGCTTTTCTTGTCACATTGGGATTACATCTATCAGAAAGCCACAGGCTGGACTTTAACCCACCCAGCCCTGCAGAGACAAGGCAAGGGGATTTGGGGAGGGGATGAAGGTAGGGCCAGGAGCACTGGAGCCTTCTGTGAGCACAGCCCCATGCAAGGAGAGGCTGGTTCACATTGTGGCTGATCTCTCCTGAGGCCACAGCAGGAACTTCAGGCCCTGCCTTCCCTCATCCGAGCTCCAGCACAGGCAGAGGCACGGTGGGATTTGCAGCCGAACGAGTTAAAACGCTGCTGAGTGAATGCGCTCTGACTGGGGCTGGATCGATTTCCCCGGCCCCTGTGACTGAAACAAGCATCTCCAGCCAGAGAACGGTAAAGAAAACAGGCTTGAAACCAATTTCGTTGCAAGCAGCGCCAGCTCCATGCATTGATAAGGCATTTGATAACGTTGCAGAGAGGAGTTACCAATGTTGGACAGGACTGTCTCAAAGGTACTGCTGGCAGAGGGGAGCCGGAGGCAGGTACCAGCAAGTGCTTACAGTCCCCAAAAAACGTCCCTTGGAAGTAGTGAGCAGCCAGGGCAGCCCCGTGCTCCGCTGCTGGGCTGGGGTGGCAGTCCAGACAAAGGGGGAGACCTCAGCCTGTCCCACACCATGCTGGTGACCTGCTAGACTGATCCCTGCTTGCACCTTGGTCATATTGACTCACTCATGGCTCCTCCACTGCAGGAGGAGGTGGGGACATGGAGCAGAGGGATGTCCCAGAATGACAGCAGCTGCTCTCCCTTCAAAGGGGACTCCGAGGAGGGGGCTGTCGTCTGCATGTAGCAACTGGCAAATACAGCGTGCGTGCCATTTGCTCTCCCCTCACGTGCCTGTTGTGTCAGTCCCTCATCTTGTTTTATTGCTCTTTTCTGAAGTACACATGAGAGACACAGGCTTATCACAGCATCCGAGAGGCAGCCATTCAGACTGTCCCCAGAGGGGTGATGGGGGCAGGCAGGAAGGTCTGTCAGCAGGACTGCACTGACCCTGCAGCCTCTTAGTTGGCGAAATCTGGCTGCATTGCCTTAACTAGGCTCAAACAAGGACACTGTGATGCTCACCCTGGCTGTGGGGACTGAACCACAGGGCTGGGGTGTGAACCGTATCGGCTCTCCCGGGCTCATTAATCTAACTAAACTATTAAACCCTGCTCGGGGTGACAGCTTATTGCAGGGCTAATGTGGTTACACTGCAGCGAGCTGCTCGCTCTGCCCAGCCCAGCATGCTCTCATGGAGACCCAGGGCTCATCCCTGCATGGGAGATCTGTGCAGAGAGCCCTCGGTGGAGATTTACTCACCTCCCAAGCCAGGACAGGCTCCCGATAGCCCCCCGAAATGCAAAATTAGGAAAATACCCTGAAAGCAAAACCGCATCTGGAAAGGAAATGACACCTAAAGGTCTGATTGCATCTAAGCTGCCAGCAGCTGAGTGGGGTTAAAAGGTAACAGAGTCCGACTAGCTGTCACCACCAGGCTCCCCGCCAGCAGGCTCGGCCCCCGCCTGGGCACTTCCAAATTTACTGGCTCAGCCTCTCCGTAACCCATTTTACTCTAGTGACTCAGGTTAACTGTGAACATTTCATCAGCCACCCTTCACTCCCTGGTGGGGATGAGCTGGGGGTCGGGACAGCAGAAAGCACTCTGTGCAACCGCCGTCCTTCCCAGTAGGACGCGCACCAGCACCCACCAGGCTGCTGCGGGGCCAGGAGTACACCAAGATTCCTTCCAAGCCCGGGGTCTAGTTGCCAAAAAGTTCCAGAGTTTGCAGAGGACTGCGTGCTCCCATCGGTGCAAGTGGTTCCTGCCCTCCCTGGAAAAGGGCTTTGAGGTTTGAGGAAGAGCGCGGTGGCAGCACCACAGAGGCACGTAGGTGGGGAGTGGGGTGGGTGCCCTGAGCGGGTTTTGGAGCAGAAGAGGGGGGTTGGTATCCTCTCCGGATGCAGCTCCATGTAACTTTAGCTCTGGGCCATTCCTATTTGTCTTTGCTTCTTGCATGTTGTGAATAGATATTAGCTCAAGCTCAATGGGCTCCAGGCAGGTCTTGGAACCAGATGATTCAAGCTGGGATTTGTTCCATATCTCCGGTTTCACATGTTTTCTTTAGCTGCATTTTAATTGTGGGGTTTTCCTTTTTGTTGGTGAGATGGTCTACGCAGGTGCCGCTCCTTCAACACTGTAAATATCCCAAATAAATCCCATTCCTGGATTATGTGAGGGTGAAGAGGAAGTGCCCTACAACATGACAGGTTAGGTTTTTATCACAGCTCTTCACCTGGAAAGCTAGTGGGAATGTGTCCATGGAAAATGCCTGGCGCTAGTCCGGACAACAACGCACAATGTCAGCAAAGGCCTAGAGAGAGGAGCGTAACATGGTTAAACAAAAGCCTGGATTGGTTTTATCTCACCTTTGTTTCCACCTTGAACCAACAAACCTGTCCTCTAAATGAAGCCAGGCTCAGGACCTGCTGGGGATGGGAAACAAAAATCTCCTTGCTTTCCTAGATGCCTGATTTTTTTGTGGGTCAGTCCTGACAGGCTGCAGGAACCTGCAGGCTCGCAGGCTGTTTTATACATCCGGAGCCACAAGAAGCCAGGAAAAGGCTGGCGGCCAAAACTGAGGTTGGTCTGGTCCTGCGTGGACCTGTCAAACCTCATGCATTTCCCATTTCCCGCTGCTTCCTGCCCCAGCAGCCATTTGTCCCTACCAACTGCAGCAGTTGTGTTTGGGTCATGGAGCAGGAGAGGAACTGGCAGGTAGCTCCAAAGGGGGTCCACGCAGGTCTTGGAACCAGATGATTCAAGCTGGGATTTGGGGTCCCTTTGAAGGTGGAGAAGAACTCCCACCTCCAAACCAGCACCTTTTCCACCTACAAGTTGGTGTTGGGAGCCCTCCTGCCTAGTGAGGGGTCTTGCACCTGGGAGACGAGGATGCCCAGGAGAGCTATTGATTCTTTCCCTAGGCTGTTGTCCCTTGCCGGGACCCAAACTGCTCTGCCTTTGCTTGCCACAGGGTTGAAAAAGCAGTTATCCAAATTGTGTGCACCTTCAGTAGAGAGAGAGGAGCGTGTTTGGGCCACCAGTTCCAGCTCCACATTGCTGCATGGGGTCTATATCCCATCCCAGAGCCTGTTGATGACTTGTCTGGGCAAGTAGGGGTGTTACCAGTACCTTTAGGAGGGACTGGTTTGACAGGCCACTCCTGCCTTTTGCTAACTCCCCCTCCCAAATTCATTTGGGGCAGGTTGCCACGGGTGGCCCCATCCCACCGGCGCCCCAGAGCTGGGTTTCCCTGGTGTGCTTAATGCACTGTCGGCCAAGGGCCAAACCACTCAGTGAATTATTGCTCTTCTTGCTGCTGGGCTGTTTTAACGCCATCTGACATGATATCAGGAATGTCACAGCCTGTGGGAGTGAAGGATGGTCTTATCCCCACAGGTAACCCCAGAGCCAACCAAGCAGTGGCATCCAGCTTGGGAAATCATGCCTGGAGCAGAGGGCGATGCATTTCTGGGGTGCTGGGGGGTGTGTGGTCCCCTTCTTTGCCTGCCCTCGATGCTGTGCCCACCTTGTGGAAGAGAACCGCCCCCCCAAGGACAGCAGAAGAAAGAAGAGGGCTCTGCATCCCCCCACGCCTGCAGTGCCCTTGTCAGCCCGCTGGATCCTGGCTGATGGGTAGCTGCAGGCAACAGATTTGAGCAGCGTCTCGATGCCAATTTAAATAAATAAATGAGTCCAAATGCTTCGCCTTGCAGAATGGCAGCTCATTCAGCCGTTCAAGCATCAAATACCTCTGGGATTCTTTGGGTCTCAATTTGCAGAACTATTTCCCTTTTCGAGTGCTCTTTTATTTTTCTTTTTGCTTATTTAAACCTGTTTTTCCTGCAGTGAACAATCCTCACAGGTGAAAGGAGGCAGGTTTGAGATGTTGGTGGAGTTTTTCCTCCAGATTTAAGAGGGATCAGCCGACTCAATTTAAGAAAAGTCTTTCCCGGCTCCTGCTTCCTTGGCTGTGGCTGGTGGGGGTGCAGAGGGATGTTTCTGTGGTTCAGCTTTAGTTTGGGTCCCCCTGGGCTGCCAAATCGCTTGTGTGAAGCCCATTGCTCGCAGCCAAGACTGAGCGGATGTGCTGGTGCTGAGGGGAAGCATTGGCCCACCTGGGGCCACACAGTAGCTTTGGGAACTACTGCTGGCTGGGCTGCAGCCCCCTCCTCAGCCCCCTTCGGTGGGTCATGGGAACTGGAGGGTGGGAGCAACACGCATGTGTCCAAAATACCACAGATGCCTTAATGACAGAACAAGCTCAGGCCTGGCGAAGTTGTCTTTAGTGTCAGTGGGATGGGGGAAAGTGCTGAGCTGGAGAGGAGGAGGAGAAGGTGATGTCCCCTCCTAGCTCTGCCCCTTTCACTTTTCTGGGAGCTTCAGGCCATGAGAATTGCAAAGAATCACCTGGAGAAGCTACCCAAGGCACCTCAGAGGCTGGAAGAGCAGGACACAAACGGAAAGGAGCTGGTATTCTTTTCTTCTTATTTTAAGCCAAACACCAGAATATTAAGGGATCTGATTCATAGTGTTTGAACACCTGGGAGTGATACACAGCAGAGCCTTCTCAGAGGCACGAGATTTTCCCTGCATATAATCTAAAACAAATGTCTTCCTAGCCAATCTCTAATCAAGGCCTTATGGATCAGTGAACAAATATAGAGGCTTAGGTAAATTAGCAAGATTCATGTTGTTGTTGGTTGTGGTTTTATGACTACCTCATTCCACCCACATACCCCCTTATGTAGATTGTCCTCTCCTGCCTTCACATATCTGCTTAACGCCATGGCCAGGTATGGTGTTCTGCACACATTTGGGAATAAGCAATGACATTTCAGGGCAGGACACGCACACGGGCTCAGGCTCCTGCTGAGAGCAGTTCTCTGAGCGCCGTTTCCCTTCGCATCCTCACGCTTTTCCACCTTCCAGGCTTTTGTGTGCAGCCGAGCTGCTCTTCTGAGGTTGTAGCGGCCCTTTGCTCTGCTGTAGGAGGAATGCGGCAAGCAGAGGGTTTGTGCTGGTGGCCTTTTGAAGGGCGTCTGCTCTCCCTCTAGCAGCAGTCACCGTGGTCCAAATTTTGCACCTCAGCCAGACCGTAAGTAAATGTTTCGGCCTCATGTTTTAGAGGCCTTTAGTAAAAGAGTGCAAAGCCTGCTGCATCCTCTCAGCTCCTCCATCTTCCTGCCTGTGCCCCACAAGCCCCGGCAGCCTTCCCTGCACTGCGAATAATGGAGAATTAACTCTACCCCAGTTGCTGATCCTCCTCATGTCAACGCCATGGGGAAGACACACTCCTCACGGGGCCAGTATCCCCCAGTCCCTCTCTTTTCCAGCCAGTGAGTGCAATGGGCGTCTTTCTGACATGCCTCGGTTAGCCAACGATGGTGCTTGCTCCCTCATGGGAATGCCACTGCTGCTGAAGTGATAAACTAGAGGCATTTGGGGATTCAAGAGGACAGATAGGGAGCCAGGGGCGAGTGAGGTGTTGCTGTACATCTCTGCGGACAGACACAGCCCAGTGCACAGGAGCTGAGAAGTTCAGGAGAACAAGGAGCCCCGGTCCTTGGCTCTGCAGAAACAGGGATGCCACTGATGGGTTGGTCCTCAGACGTTGCCTCATGTCTCAGCTGTTAGAAGGGGACTGAATCCATGTTATACTCCCCAACCTGCCAAGCCTATGCTAGCACACCATAGTCCTCCCTGGCTGCCGGACAAGCACTGTCTCCCAGAATTTGATGGCAGGAAGCTCGTGGACACTTTGGCTACTGGCCACGAGTTGCCAGGACCAGGGCAAGCAGTGCAGGCAGTCACTCAGGCCCTCCTCTGCTCTTTCTGCCCACGCCATCCCTCTCTACCTTTCTATTTTCAGCCCTTTCCTACCCTCAGGGTAGCAAAATCCAGTTTTGGCCACATCGCCACCCTGCCATCACCCACATTGGCTCTTCTCCAGCTTCCCCAGTCCTTGGAGATGTGTATCTCACTCTCCCACCTCCTGTGAGTGGTCTCTGCAAGGTACCAGCTCAGCAAGGCTGCGCAGAGTTTGCTGTGCCTTGCTCATCTTTCCCAGGCCCCCCTTGCACCCTTCCAGCCTGCCGTCCCCAGGACAACCCCCACGGTGGGAACGGCTCCAAAACCACGAGCAGTTCGGCTGCACCCGAGTCCATTCACTGAACCCAGCTGGGGAACTGATCTGGCTGGAAAAAAAATCCCTGTTGTGTTGGGGGTTATTTTTTAATCCAGCTCAGCTCATCGACCTGGTTTCCTCTGGTTCCTCCAAAAGAGCCGAAGGGCAGCCTGGGGGGCAGGCGGGAGGATGGGGAAGCTGCAGAGGTCAGCCCACCGCCAGTAGAGCTGCAACGCCAGCAGTCCTAGGCCAGCTCACACACCAGACTCCGGGGCTGTTTCCTTCCCCTCTTCCCTGCAAACCAGAAGCAGCACCTTCCCACAGAAGGGCCAGTGCCCGGGGAGCGTGGCCGCCGCTCCTGGCTAGCAGGAGCTGGCTTGGAGCGGAGATTCCTTCCCCGCTGCTGCTGCAGCCCTTTGAAACGTGTTTAAATACCAAACAGGGATAAAAAGGCAAAATTTTGTTGGTGTTTATCTAGGTAATTGTTCTGCTTTGAAAACACTTCTGTGACTTGGTTTTTCGATCATGCTAGCAGAAAGACATGGAGGGACTTAGGCTTGACATTAGGAAAAAGATTTTTCACAGAAAGAGTGGTCAGTCAGTGGAATCTGCTGCCCAGGGAGGGGGTGGAGTCACCATCCCTGACTGTGTTTAAGAGTAAATTGGATGTGGTGTTGAGGGATCTGGTGTAGGGGAGAACTTGGTAGAGTAAGGCTGATGGTTGGACTTGATGATCCCCAGGGTCTCTTCATACCAAAATGATTCTATGATTCTATGACTGTAACGGGCACTGAGCGAGTGGTGGACCAGGCTGCTTGGACAGTCCAGCTCCAAAGGGCTTTCCCACCAGAGGTTGTCCAATGTGGTGTGTCCCTTCTTTGTTTTGATGTCCATTATATTTTCCTAACATTTTGGTGGGTTCTCCCCACCACATCCACGTGGCACAGCCCGCTTTTGTGCTTACCTCCTGGCCACCTCCCTTCCCCAGACGATCTGCTTAATGCTGTTCAGTGAATGGACCTTCTGACGTGGCCATCGCGACCCCTATTTTTCTGCCTGTGGGAGTTTCTGCAGCTCAGGACGGACGGGAGACACTGCTGCAGCTCGTGCCTCTCAGAGCTATTTTCCAGCATGGGGACTTCACCAGCCCTGGAAAAGCAGGGAGCCTGGAGCAGCTCCCTTTGCCATCCTCCTTTGAACTCATTAGAGAAGGTGCCAAGACTTGACTAGATATTTAGTTTGCTGGTGCTTCTTTAGGCCCCCATGCCCTAAATAGCACTCAGCAGTCATTTATCATGGCAGTCTGGGTCCTCCAGGCAGCGTGTTTTCTCATGGCTGTATTTAGAGCCGCACCAGCTTTCTTTGTTTTTCAGAAACACACAAATCTACGAAGCTGCCACACTCCTGTGGGTCAACAAACACCAGCCACCTCTCAAACAAAGTTTGTCACAACATATTCTTCTCTCATTCCGTGATCTCTGCTCTCTGTGGCTGCTCTTCTTGAAAGTCATTTCTCTGCCACAGCCACGAAACGCCTCAGCCTCACCATTGGCTTTCCCGAGTGCACGCGGACCTTTCCCTCATCCTATGTCTTGGTTTGTGTCACAGGGCATTGGTTGTGCTGGGAACCACAAAGCCAGCACGTGTCTGGCCGTGGGGTGTGGGAAAAGCTGCAGCAAAGGGCTTGGTGCAGCAGCTCCCTGGCATGGGGGGTCCTGCTAAATCGTGTCCCTCCTTCACCTGCAATGGGTTTGGCAAACGGCCTGCGGAGCCCCCCCTTCCTCCAGGAATCGCAGCTCCCCCTCCAATGCCCCAGTTTGAGAAACTGGTCTAATTAGAAGAGAGTGAAATGTTTCTCCTGCTTGGAGAGCCGCAAGTCCCCAGCCTACTTAAAGCTCCGCACAAGACCATTAGCACCACGACGACAACGTGTCTCCCCAGAACTAGGCATTTGCTCACACGCTTGGCAGGTGGCCGACCAGATGTAGCCAGGCTGTCTGGAGGTGCCAAGCATAACAATTAACAGCCGCTTTGGGGTGGGATTGGCAATGGCAGCTGCAAATCACAGGCACATTTCGGCCGCCCACCTTGCTCCCAGGCGCAGCGCAGTCCTTCTTGAACCCCCTCCGAGAGGCACTGCTGGGGGTCAAGGAGATGACGTGAGGGTCCTTTGGTGCCAAACGGCTGCAGGACCTCAATGACGTCCCAAAAGATGAAGTGCCATGGGGAGGGGCACCAGCTGATACGCTGATCTCAGCGAAATCATTGAGTGTTGCACCTTATTTCTGTCAAGGTGCTTGGGTGGTTTTTTTTCCACGCTGACTCAAGCTGCGGTTCTGCAAACACGGAGTAACTTCACCCAGGTGAACAGCCCTGCGGAGTTCGGGAGGGATGCTGCCATGTTCCTCGTTTGCAGCAGCAGGCACAAGCCGCTTTATCAGGTCTTAATTACTTCCTTGTTATCCAAAATTCTTAAATTTGCCACTGAAGGCAGATAGAAATAAAACCGTCGCACTTTTGCAGCTCGGGTATTTGCAGCCATGAATAATACACTCACACGCTCATTTACTAATGGATACACTTCGCCTCTAATTTCTTTTCCCCTCCAGACATTTGCAAAAGCTCTTTTCATTCCCATCACACCTTTAGCAGGCAGTAAGCCATTCTGCGTTTTGTTGCTCTTATCTCGTCTCTGAAAGCTTTTATTGACTGCATGTTGGTTTTGTCTCCTCACCTTTTCCATTTCCCATCTAGCCTTTTTCTTTTCTTTTCTCTTGTTGTTTCAAGGCTTCAGATCTCCAAGAAGTCCCTTGTGGAGCTCTTTTGGATATTGCTCATCACAGCAGCTTGATGGAAGAACTAACGACAGGAGCAATAAGGAAAAGCAGAGTTAGCTCCAGAATATGTTGGGACTTAGGGGAGGGGGAGAAGTTCAGTAAATTATTGAAGTACCTGGATGAAGAATTCATATCCAAAAGCTATTTCACCTTAGTGCCTGACTCTCATTTACATTTAAGAGCTGTAAGTCTTTTAGGGATGAGCTCTGAAGGTGCTTCTCTGCATAGTTCTTGCTTCAAACAGAGGGAAGAGCCTCTTTTCATACAGCACATGGCTGCAGGTGAAAAACGCTGTGGGTCACGGGGTGGGGGTGGGGGGCGGCAGCTGGGGCCAGTCTCCATGTCGAATCGATGAGTAGCAACTGGCAAGCCAGTTGAGAGATGGGTTTTCATTTACTGCCCTTGCACTCACGCAATGATGGGCATCCATAGCAAACCTTTAACCAAGGCTAAATGGGGTGACCCAGCTGGATTGCTCTGCTTTGCTTAAAACTAGGGGCAGAGGTGTCTCTTTCCTGATGCAGATGACTGGTGCCCCTTGCACGGGGATCACACAGAGAGCCTGGGGAGGAGATTTGTTGGGGACAAGGCCTCAGAGCTCTCCCCCTCCCTTGTATAGTCCCTACCTGCATGACAGTGATGTGAAATCACCCCTTCCCTGGCCATGGGAGGGACCCTGCCCAGCTGCCTGGGAGGTGATGGATGCACCATTTTTGGGGCTGTTTTGCTGAGCAGGTCTGCAGCCAGGACAGGGGTTGAGCAGCTCAGGCACCGATGAGGGCAGGAGGAGCCCGCAGGGCAGAGGTAAATGAGAGCGGCTACCTGTTTTGCTTTGGCTGCCAGTTGCCCTTGGCTGAAGCAAGGGGCTTTCCGAATTGCTGATGCACAAAACCACTAACAGCTCAGCTTTGATCCCTGTACTTTGAAACCAGTCCTGAATTTTCCAAAGCAACCCACTCTCATCAGAGGTCGGAGGCAGCCGCCTTTGCCTGAGTTCACTGGGGTTGGGAGCTCTGCACTGCGTGCTTGGAAATGCCCAACTACTTCTAAGGAACCTTGGTTTCAGACAATTGGGCTCGTGGCTGCTTTTGGAAACAAACCACGGCGTCTTCCTCACATGTTTCGGTGGCTGTCGGCTTCCTCAGTGCCAGAGTAACCAGAAGGGCTTCACGCAGAAGTGTTTCTGTACCTCCCGAACACAGAGGTACAGGGCTGTCCACCCCTCCAGGTCCTCTGGCTCTCCAGGCCTTGTCTTTCCTTGCCACCTTGCCTCTGGATATCAAAGCAGCTGTTTTGCTGAGGACCTTGCTCTGCAGAAAGGGGCTGGTGCTGCTCCCCACCGTTGCTTGGTTTTTGTAAGGCAGAGAAAAGCTCTTTGACCGGCTCAGGCAAGAGCTGTAGAAGAAACGCAGAGTTTCTAGGTCACACTGTTCTTAAGAGATGAGGCAAAAAGAGAAAACAGGTTAGGAAAACCTCAAAACACCGTGCAGAGAGAGTGGGCCAGGCCTCAGCATTGCATGGCCCAGAAGTCAAAGTCCTCTCTCAGCCGCCTTGGAGACACCTTGTCCAACCTGCCTCCTGCTGTGGCCAGGTCCCTCCTCACAGCGCTCCTGCTCTGCTGGGAGCCCAGTGGTTCAGCTGCTGCTTCTTTCAGTGAAGCGGAGAGAGTAAGCTTCACCTCCGAGCAAGAAGCCGTAACACTGCATCCATCCTACCCGCCCTGGCTCTCCAGAGCATTCCCAGGCTTTTTCTTTCCATGCTCCACTGGAGTCTAATCCTGCATGCAGAAAATTCCTCATGCATTTTGCTCTTATTCCTCCAGGGCATCTGTTTTCTCTTCCATTCTGTCAGGCTGTTCAAGAGCCTGAACTCAGTTACTCTAATCCCTCCATCTTCAGTGATGTTCTCAGCTCCACATAATAAATATTAACAGCTTACATGTATCTTGGGGTTCTTATGCAAGGACTCCAAATAGCTTTATGGTTCATAATGCACACGGGGCTCGCTTTATTTGCCAGCAAAATACAGCCACCGATGAGACAGCAGTTGTTTAGCAACCTACAGCGACAACACACAATAGTTAAGATGGGAAGTGAAGATAAATATCGCATCCATTTGAAACTCCAGGAGGGGATTGGAGTTGGCAGAATACAAGCACTTGTGCTGAATTTCAGCCAGCACGCTCCGCACAGCATTCCTATGCTTTACAGAAAGAGCTATAGGATTTAAAATACCTAACCCGTCCCTGGTGGTTTAGTCACAACTCACGTTAACGGCACTGGCGTTTTAGGATGCCAGCGACGCTCTTTACCGGAGAAAGGCGAGTCACTTGAGTAATGAACTATATGGAATTGCTCTAAAAGCCTTCCCCAGAATTTCTAAGGATGGGGGAAAAAAAAAAGAGATCAGACTATTATATCTAAACAACTCCCTATTAACCATCGCATTTTAAAAACATAAATATATTTTAGGCAGCTTCATCCATCAGCCAAAGCCACCTCCTGTGACAGGAGGCCAACTGCGGCATTTTTCAGGCCACAAACCCTCCTGCTCTCTCCTAACACACTCGCAAACTGAATGTGGAGAACAGGGAGAGGAGAGATGAACACGTTGCTTCCTCTTCAGACCATGGCAGCTGAGGGAGCAGAGACTGGTCGAGGATGCTGCACTTCCCTTGCGTGGTCCAGGGAGGTCCACTTGGTGGTGGGACCGAGGGAGGTCCATGGAGGTCCATTTGGTGGTGGGACCGAGGGAGGTCCAGGGAGGTCCACGTGGTGGTGGGACCAAGTGGCACTTGCTCACCTCGTACCTCTTTGCTATCAGAAAGTCCAGGTGTGCCAAGAGCAACCAAGTGCAAAGTAAGAGGCGAATGCAACCAAACCAGAGCCCATGTTAGCTTCAGGTGACATCTCAGCTGCCGAAGAAAACCCCAAGTCCTGGATGACCTGTCCACAGACCGTGAGCTGGAGCTGAGCGCTAACTGCTGTCCGTTATCCTGCCTGGCCAGCCTTCTTCTATTTAAAGATTTTGTTATAAATGGGTGTGCTGCCCAGCTAATGGAGAGCTTAAAATAAAAATGTCCTCGGTGCTCCTTCCGTGGCAGAGACGTGAGGACCTCAGATTTAGGTGGCATCCAAGTGCCCCCTGTGGCTGCAGATCCCCACATCCCAGAGCAGCCCGAGAGTTTCCAGGTCTCCCTCCATGTCCCTCCCCAAGGCTGGGGTGGACATGACCCTTCCAAACCTTTCTTTGGAAAAATCCCTTTTCCCACTGTTGCAGAGCCCCCCCCTGCTTGTCCTGGGGCTGCGTGATGTATGGAGGGGGAGCAGAAGGTACAAACAGCTGCCAGCAAGGGCACCTCACCCACACCTGGTGAGCCCCTCCCATGAGCACTGGGTGCTCTCCACCAAGCTGCTGGAAAGGCTTCTCCAGAGAGGGAGGGAAAGCAAGGAGGGACAGAAAATTAGGGGTGGGAGGGATGATGGGGCATCTCCTCTCTCCCACTCAGGCACCTCCACCTGGTGAGGTGATAACAGCGGTTTGGGGAGGAGCAAGCGTGCAAGCTGAGAGAAGGAGTTTTGGGGATGGCTCAGGATGGAGAAACCACTTCGACTCCAGATCAGGGCAAGCCCCAGCTCCATACTGAAACCAGCCCTGACTTGGCCCCCTCTTTCAGTCAGCTCTTTCTGGAGGTCCTCAAAGCCAGTGAGAAGTCTACAAAGCCCTTTCCAGTCATTGCTGGGTTTTCTCCACGCCCCTGGCATGGCAAGGCATGTATGGCTCCAGTCTTCCCCAAGAGTACTTAAAATGTTCACGGCCTCTTCTGCCCTGCTGACTCCTCAGAGCGCCGCTGCAGCTCGGCTGTCCCATCACCTCACTGCCTGCCCGTGAGCAGTAGAACCAAGGCCTTCTCATCAGCCACAGCCTGAGCAACTCAAACGACCCTCAGCCAGTGCCCACAGCTCGGGGGCATCCTCGCTGCTCCCAGTCCAGGGACAGGGCTTCTCATTTCTAATCTTGTCTCGCAGGGGCAGAGCTCTTGAAAAATAAGAGTAGCAGCCTTTTCAGCAGACCTGTTCAGCATATACAGACCTTCATTGGCCAGCTCTGCTCCAGCAGCCTGGTGGTGCAGAGCTGCACTGTTTTTCCCCTCTTTCTGCCTAGGACTTTACGTTTCTAGTGGTTTTGAATTTCACTACACTGCAAAAAGGCCCCTGCTCTTGTTTCTCCAGATCGCCTCCGGTTCTGTCCTCTTCCATCCCCTCCTGCACTTGAAAGAGGCAGGGGAGAGGAGGTTTTTCCACTGCTGTTCCAGCCTGCATCTCCCCATGGCTCCCTAAGGACGATATTAAATACCGACGTTCGCTTACGAGCCTCTTTTCCCTGTACACAACGTTCAGTCTGGGGTGGGTTTTTTTTGACCAGGACTCCAAAGCCATGGCTTACAGAGCGTGTTCAGAAAACCTGTTTTCCTCGCCTTTTTTCCAGTGGCTGTTACAAACACAGCTTAGTGTGATCCACCCGCTCCTACCCACTGTGTTTTTTCGCTCTCCACAAACTGGCAATTATGCCAAAGGATACGTTTGTTTTACGTGATCTGCTTTATATAAGTGCATCTGGCAATTCTTAAACTTTTATCTGGCCCACAGCATCCACAAGCTGGACTATTTCCCATTGGAACCGTTCTCAGTATAAGTTAACAAATACCATAGATAAATGGGATGGGGGAATAAGCAAGAAAGACTTGTTTATACAGCTATCGAAACCCGTGCCAGGTTAGGGACTGCAGAATAGGATAAAACCTCTTCAACTCCATTTTAGTCCGTACCAGGATCACACCATCCTACCAAACAGCCACACAACAACCTGGAGGAAAGAACTAAGGTCCCCAGCTGAAATGACATTCGAAGCAGACCCAGACAACGAGGCCAGGCTGGGCTCAAACACCCTGCTCCTTACAGGGCAGAGAGACTGCCAGCCCCAGCCTTGGCCAGCTCTTGGGAACAAGGCACCAAACCTCACACAACTCTGCTGCCTTTCCCTCCATGCCACTTCCCTGGCAGGGTTGGAAGGGTTTCAGCAGTAGGTGCCTGCTCCAGCTACAGGAGGGCAGGGAAACGCAAGCTTCTGCAGGCAGCCTGGCAGCCAAGAGCCCCACGCGATTCACATGAAACCCTGCAGGGCTAAGCTGTGCCAGCAGGACCTGGAAAGGGCAGACCTAGCCAAGAGTCACCCACATAGGCACAAGGGATCCCTGTTTGTTTGTCTTCTGAGAAAACAGGCGTTTCTCCCCACCCTGATCCTGCCCACATATTTCTCTGTGTACTCAGATCTTCCCTTGGGGCACTCGGAGCTGTTTGATTTATCCAGAGGGAGAAATCCCCCTCCACTCCTTTCTAAGCTGGCATGCCAGGAGCGCCTTGAACCTGCACACACCAGGGTTTGGCTACACACCGGCCTTGACTGCAGCATCCTCTGCTGTTTCATCCTGATCCCTTTCCATTCCCCTTGTCCTTCCTAAGGTGACCAGCTTGGAAGGAAAAATAAAACCAGGAAGGAACCCAGGCAAGTTGCCTCACTTGCCCTTTCTCCTGTAGTCTCCTCTAGCCCGCTCCTGGCTTTGCCTGGTGCCTTATCACATCTCCCCACGGAGGTACTCTGGCGCTGCGGCACAGCGGTCACCCTCCAGGCCTCCCTGTGTTTGTCAGGGAAAAACTCCTTCCCGGGGGAGCCAGCCAGGCTGGAAGGGAAGGCTGGAGCAGGGAGGGAAGAGGCTCGCTTGCCGCCTGCTGTCAGAAGCCTGAACTGAAGAGGTGGACGGCTGCACTCGCAATGCCTCTGCCAGCTCACCCAGGCCTCGGCCGACCTAGCACGTAGCCAGCAGACCCACAGGACCCCTCCCTCTCCTCACTGCTCTAACACAAGAGTGCACATCTGCATCTTCAAGGCAGACCACATCACAATGTAGTTGCGGCTTGATTTGTGCGACTTCCTGCTGTGCATGACCTGAAGACTGTACAGAAAAACTCTGTTACAAACCCTACCTGCTCTCTACAACTCCAGATGGTCTGCATCAAGGTAAACCATGTGTATTTTGCCTACAAAAAACAATAATCTGAATTTCATAGAATGGTTTGGAAGGGACCTCAAAGATCCTCAAGTTCCAACGCCTCTGTACTGGGCAGGGACACCTCCCACTAGAGCAGGTTGTTCAAAGCCCCATCCAGCCTGGCCTTGAACCCCTCCAGGGATGGAGCATCCACAGCTTCCCTGGGCAACCTGTTCCAGTGCCTCACCACCCTCACAGCAAAAAAACTTCTCCCTGATATCTAATCTACATCTACCCTCTTCCAGTTTGAAGCCATTACCCCTCATCCTATCACTACATGCCCTTGCAAAAAGTGCCTCTCCAGCTTTCCTCTAGGCGCCCTTTAGATCCTGGAAGGCCACTACAAGTCTCCCTGGAGTTACAGTTTAACTGCAAGCCTTAATCCCATGCCAAAACCTGGCAAATATTTAAGTAGGGGACAAAGGCTTTTAAGTCACCTGCATGGGCTCGGGCCACTTTTACAACAGAAGCTTGCCCGCTGAAAGGTGCGACCCCCTGTTGCTGAAGGAACAGTGGGTTTCACCAGGAAGAGCTGTCACGCCCACACACGGCATCGTAAGGAAGAGAGCGAGCCACACGGGTACCAAATGAGTGTAGCTATAAGTTATTTATTCTGCAAAATAGAGGTATCTTCTATGGAGTTGAACACTGGAATCACAGCATTATGAATCGAGTTGTGGAAACATTATGACAGCACTCAGGCACACACACACACAAACACACCCCTACACACGCACCCAGCCTTTGCACAGGCCCCTTACACTCAGGTTATCCAGAGGGAGCCCTCTCTGCAGCTTTGTTTGCCAAACAAAACCTGCAGCGAGGGTTGCATTCAAAACCCCTTCTCCCCTACTCGCAGGGCTCTCGAGGGAAGGAGGCTGGTGAGGATCGGGTGCACGGCACCGGCAAGACGTGTGCGGGGAGCTCTGCTCAGGCTTCCCCAGCCCAGCGTTCAAGCACATCCCGGAGAGGAGTTAACTCCGGGCAGAACACACAGCCCTCGGCAGGGCGCTCTCAGTCTTGCCTCAGCCTTTGCTTACGCAGCCGAGCGCAAGGTGGCCGGAGGAAGGCAACGTTCCCACGTTAGGAGACAGTCAGCACGCCCTGCTCACCATGGTCCATGTTCCAGAGCCGGTAAAATTCTGCAAAATCCACGTAGGGCTCCACGCGCCCATCTTCATCTGGCTGGAGCGAGTGGGTAGGTCGGGAGCGGAAGAGACCCCCGTCCGAACTGGAGCTGCTGCTCTGCGTGTGAGTGTTAGTGGACTGGAGGGTCACAGTTGGGCT
Source organism: Jacana jacana (assembly GCA_013400555.1). Taxonomy (NCBI): domain Eukaryota; kingdom Metazoa; phylum Chordata; class Aves; order Charadriiformes; family Jacanidae; genus Jacana; species Jacana jacana. The sequence goes on along the minus strand of VZTM01033776.1, from coordinate 96,175 downwards.
TTGGCTACGGAGAGGAAAAAAAAGAGAGAGGGAGAACACACACATCTTTATTTCCCCCCATCATCAGATGCTTTGGAGAAGAAAAGCACCAGAAGAATCACAGAATCATTTAGGTTGGAAGAGACCCTTGGGATCATCGAGTCCAACCATCAGCCCTACTCTACAAGTTCTCCCCTACACCAGATCCCTCAACACCACATCCAATCGACTCTTAAACACAGTCAGGGATGGGGACTCCACCACCTCCCTGGGCAGCCCATTCCACTGACTGACCGACCACTCTTTCTGGGAAAACTTTTTCCTAATGTCCAGTCTAACCCTACCCTGCTGCAGCTTGCAGCCATTCCCTCTTGTTCTGTCACTCATTGCCCGTGAGAAGAGTCCAGCACCAACCTCTCTACAATGCCCTTTCAAGCAGTTGTAGAGAGTGATGAGGTCTCCCCTCAGCCTCCTCTTCCTCTTCCTCAAACTAAACAATCCCAACTCCCTCAATTGATCCTCATAAGCCTTATTCTCCAGGCCTCTCACCAGTTTCATTGCCCTCCTCTGCACTCGCTCCAGCACCTCGATATCTCTCTTGTGCTGAGGTGCCCAGAACTGGACACAATACTCCAGGTGTGGCCTCAGCAGTGCTGAGTACAGGGGGAAAGAAGAAGTACTGGCTTCTCCACAAATCAAGTGATCCTTAGCAAACAGGTAATAAAGGTTGCAGTCTCTCGCTCTGTGGGAGCACTGGAAGTTTTGAGAACTGCTTGGAACCGAACACCAAAGATATCTGACGCACCTTTAACTGGAAAGCCTTAAGTACAACCAGGCGTCTGAGGGACAGAGCAGAGGAAGCAGGGAAAACCATTAAAAAGAGAGGAGGAGGCGTGCACTCAGCTGGCCTCCCCGTACCCACACAGCATGGGCTTTACGGGAAGAGTCTGGCAGCAAGGAAAGCTTTTCTTGCGTGACCTGTGTTGCAGCCAAAGCAGCTCTGGTGCATCAGCCTCATTGTTTCTGGAGCTACCAGAACACAATAGCTAGAGAACTTCTTCACTTTGCAGTGGGTACACACCATGCTCTAAACCAGAGCCACTAACTACTGTGATCCTGTAAAGGTGGATCCAAATAGGACCCAGCTCTAACCTTCATACTTTTTCATGACCTGGCCTCTGGCTCTGAGCAAGCCAACTGGTTTCCTGCAGGCTCTCCAGCAGCCTCACAGGTGACATGCATAACCCCTCTTCCTCATTAAAATGAAAGGCACCCACTCTCCCTCCCTGTGCAGCACCCAAAACACTTGGTGCACAAGATCCAAAGAGGAGGGCTGCTGGCTGCCAGAGCGCCCTCTGAGAGCAGCAGCAGATGCAGCTCCTAAAGGCATGTTCCCAGCACCGGCTTCAGAGCTGCTCGCTTTACTCACTCCCACCCCTCACCCAACTGCTTTCCAGCTAACACGTTATGCTGGCTTGTCAATACTGCAGTCAGGAGGGGCAACGCTCCAGATAAGTGAATGATTGACAGGCAACTGACAAGCATCTCTCTGCTTTTCAGCCACTTTACAGGGTGTGAGGCGCTGGAGAAGACTGCGGGTAGCAAGAGAGCAGGATATTTACTTTGTGAGGGTGGGGGTGGCTTCATCCAGAGTTGAGCTGCTGTGGGCGCCATTGACCATCTGGCCCTGGGAAGGCATGACAAGGGACAGCGTGACACTTGTCTTGCTTGTGCTTTGGGAGCTGGAATATGGCACTGAGACTGGGTAGACACGACCTCCTAAGAAGGGAGAAAAGAAGAATTATAAAAAGCCATTGAGACAAGAGCAACCCAGGGTACAGACTGGCAGAGAAAGCCAAAAGGAGGGCCAAAGCCCCCAGGAATTTATACTACGCTGCCTTTCTTAGATGCTGCACTACAGTCTGTCAAATTACCAGACTCTTATCTCAGAAGCCAATAATCCCTTTAATATGAAAATTCCTTCTACACTGAGTATTCTCTTCTCCCAATGTCAGATCAGTGCTGGATTGATTAAGAGATCTTATCTTCCACCCTCACTTGGTTTCACTCTTTCCCCAGCATACCTTGCGTTGGTGTCAGCGTGGGCTGGCTCATCTCACCCAGGGGGTACCCAAAATTCCTCACAAGCAGCGTCATGTCTTCGTGACGGGGACAAAACTTGGACCGTTCCCCACCACTGGCAAAAGTGTCGCAGTGGATCCGCTTAACCCGGTCCACTACTGCTTGCGCCACGGCATCCAGTGATGTCTGCTTGGCAAACTCCGTGGCTATCATGGCTGCAATTTCCTGAGCCAAGGAGGAATAAAGAAAGAAAACAGAAAGACACAGAGAGAGGGAGAGAGAGGGAGGAAGGACGTTTAGGAGATTTTAGAGGAAACCTTTTCCAGCCATCTGACCTCAGGGCTTTTACAGCAACTCATCTGATCGCAGAGCTTGCCAGTCTCAGGTGCTGACAGGCTGGACATTAGGAAAGAATTCTTCCCAGACAGAGTGGTCAGTCAGTGGGATGGGCTGCCCAGGGAGGTGGTGGAGTCACCATCCCTGACTGTGTTTAAGAGTAGATTGGATGTGGTGTTGAGGGATATGGTGTAGGGGAGAACTTTGTAGAGTAGGGCTGGTGGTTGGACTCCGTGATCCCAAGGGTCTCTTCCAATTTAAATAATTCTATGATACGTCTCCTATGGCCTTGAATCATCCCATCCCCTTTACTAGGCTACTCCTAGTAAAGCAGAGTATACTGCTTTATAAAAGCTACTCCCTTTACTAGTTGCCTGCCTAAGGGACAGGCAACTTGCCAAGAAGAACTGGTTTGGCAAAGCAGGTCTCATATTATTACAGACTGGAATGGGGTGGCACAGGCGTTTAACCTGGCCAGCACTCACAGGACAGATGAGGAGAAAACCCTGTGTGAGAGCAGCTGACACCACTGGAGTGGGTCAATAGCCAAGGGAATGTTCCCCAGTGAGCAGCCTTACCTGGTTGGCCTGCCCAGGCCCATGAGCTGCCTCCAGCGCTTTGTAGAGCCCTTCAGACATAAGGACCAAGAAGCCAGTCACTCCATCCAGAGAGTGCCCTCCATGGATCTCTGGCTCTGCTATGATGGGCTTAGATTTAGCCGCACTGGAAAGAGATGGTGTTATTTAGCATTTAACATCGGTGAGAATGGAGGGTCAGGAAGAAAAGGAGGGCTTGAAACCACGGAGTTAAGTTTTTCTGACCTGAGCAGTTCAATATCAGTATAGCCATATTTGACTTTGTAATCTCCAATGCGCCGAGTGCTTTCCTGCCCACGAATAGTTCCCACTTGCTTTATTTTCCCCGCATCCAAACCTGCCAGAGTGAAAGACAAGCTTAACTGACTTTGGGAAATTTGCAGGACTTCCTCCGATTACACTCCTAGGAACAAAAGGAGACGCCAAAGAATCATCAGGAGCCCAACAAGAAGAAAAGGAAGAAGAATTTGCTGTGTTCCAAGGGACCCCTTACCATTAATTGCAACGCAGGAAGGTGAGAGGTGCACACGGCCTGACATTCGCACGCCGAACGCAACCGTTGGCCCTAAGACAAAGCTCGTGTCCTGGTCCAAAGCCACCAGTGGCAGCTGGCCTGACTGCACAGTCATTTGCTGAAAAGACAGGGGAACATCTGTGCCTGTCAGCTCTAGACTGCGTGATGGGAGGAGAAAGGCAGGAAGGGGAAAAACATATGTGAAGGATTCTGCTTTTTCTTCTGCCTGTTACTGATCTCTGCTCCTGGCAATCCACACCATGATTTCACTCCTATGCTCGTTTGCAGAGGGCGAAAAGGAAACTATCTACGAGAGGCACGGAATTTGGCCAAGTGCTCAAATTGGCGTTGGCTCCTCCTAAAAGAAGGACAAGGATGAAACAACTACTTAAATAAACTTAAGGCGATATACCTCTGCTTCAGTGCAGAGTTCAAATCTGGCAGGGGCTAGGAAGGAGTCCCATCTTGAAGAAGGTCCTAACAGGGACTATCTGGTTGCAGCTACTATTTGAGGCGGGACTGAGACCAGATGAGCCACTTACCTGGTCTGTTCTGGCAATTCCCCCTTCCTGGTTATACCTCGAGCTAACAAGCAGAAAATGTTATTTTGAGATTTCTGCCCAGGGATGACTGTCCTCAGCACAAGGTGAAGGCAGGGGTCCAACCTAAACTCTCCCTCTGAGTCAAACCAAGCCTCACTGTGCAGATGGCTCCACACCTACCCCAGCAGTTAAGACACAACTCTGCCATCTGCTGCAGACCAAAGCTGACTCATCAACATGGCCTGGCTCATCTGCCAGCTCCTGGAAGGAGGCTACAGGCTATTGACAGACACAAACACGGGGAGGCTCATAGCTCGCTAGAGAGGTTGGTGTCCAAACCACAGCAACTCTCCTGGAGCACTGAAAAAGCCACAATATTCTGGGTGAAGAGCCACAAAGGCCTAAGACTTCTCCCAGAGAGGTGTTGACAGAGACACCATCGTGACAAATAGTGGGGGCAGTGAGGTGGAACGAAAACTGANTGTGCCCTTGTCACCAAGAGGGCCACAGGAATCCCGGGCTGCATAGAGAAGAGTGTGGCCAGTAGGTTGAGGGAGGTCATTCTTCCCCTCTACTCTGCACTGGTGAGGCCACAACTAGAATACTGCATCCAGTTCCGGGCTCCCCAGTTCAAGAGGGACAGGGAACTACTGGAGAGAGTCCAGCGTAAGGCAACAAAGATGATGGAGGGATTGGAGCCACCTCCTTTATGATGAAAGGCTGAGAGAGCTGGAACTCTAGCCTGGAGAAGAGAAGGTTGAGGTGGGCTGAAGGAGGCATCTGAAGGTTGGGCTGAAGGAGGATGGAGGCAGACTCTTTTCAGTGGTTTCCAGTGAAGGGACAGTGGGCACAAGCTGGAACACAGGAAGTTCCATTCAAATATGAGACAAAACTTTATAGTGAGGGTGCCAGAGCCCTGGAACAGGCTGCCCAGGGAGGGTGTGGAGTCCCCTTCTCTACGGACCTTCAAGACCCTCCTGGATGCAGTCCTGAGGAATGTGCTCTGGGCAATCCTGCTTTGGCAGGAGAGTTGGAATAGATGGTCCCTTCCAACTCTGACAATCTCCATTACTCTGTGAAATGTTATCTCTGCTACCTCTTATCACTATGCCTCAACCTAGCCCTACAACAACCTCCTTTGGGGCCCCCAAAAGAACCTGTGCACAACAGCTCTTCTGCTGGGACTACCAGCAGGAAAGCCACTGCTGCACCAGGTTATGGTCAGTGTATCCAGCACATCCCTGTCCTGCTATGGACCGCAGCTAAATTCTGCATTTTTGTCAGCAGAATAGCAGTCAAAGGGTCTCTCTGCCTGGATTTGTGTATTCGGTCTTCTGTTTCACACTACATACCACTACTGCAGGAGGACAAAAGCAGAAATGCAAGAGAAATGGAATGAAACAAGACCTAGCAGCAGAAAATTGCCACATCAACAGCCTCACCAGATAAGAATGCAGGTGAACCTAATGAAGAATGCTAAGTTAGATCTATCTAAACAGAGGTACAGAACACAGGTATCTCAATAAGAATAACTCAGTGCTAGCAATCACACAAGTGGTCTGGGTTAGCTCTAGACAAAGAAAGAAAACATGTCAAACACCGCAAAGGAAAAGGGAAATTGCCTAAAGCAAAATGTCAGTGTTAAGGGTTCAATAGTTACTGATGTGAGAGCAGTAAATGCCAGCGCTTGGCCTGGCTCCCTCTGAAGTGTAGCTGCTTCCTTTCTGCAGCAGCTTGTACAAAGGCAGATTGAAAGGCACCGTCCCAAGGGTGGGGCATCACACAAAACTTAACCCAGCGTAACCGTAAGCGTGGTTTGCCTCTAAAAGGAGCCATCATGTACTGTCCATCCCGCTTCTGCCCTCTGGCTGTGTGCTTCCACTCCTGCCTGCCTATCGACTCCAGCAATCACGCAGCTGGAGGGCAAATCGATGTCAGTTTGGCAGCTGGACACAAAACTAACTCTCAAAACTTGGGGGGAGGGGGGGAGGAGGGGGAGAGGGATGTTTTTCTGCTGGTTCAGTGAGCTGAACTTACTCTGTAACCTCACAATGGCTAGAAAGAAGGCACTGAACTTGTCATCTGGAACCACAGCGAGCTGCTTTTTGTGGTCGTTTACTGTTTCCAGCAGCTTGAGTCACTCCTGGTGCCCAAAATAAATGGAGGAACACTATGTTCTCAGATAAGAAAGTGAAACCCAACACTCACCCAGCTGGGAGAAGCGAAAAAGTTCATCCTCATTCTCTGTCGTGTGGTCCACATTGAGCTGAGTCACCTGCAGCCCATCCACCGTGGACTTGCACAACAGTGCCCGATTGGTACCTGCAGTGGGAGCAGCGAGATGAGGCACCAGATAGCTCTGCCATTAAGAGGAAGAACATATCCAAATGGAAAAAGGAACAGGAGCAGGGAATAGAGACAGAAGAGAAGAGAATGGCTCATGTATTCATCATGACCTCCAAAAAAAAGTAGCCTTGCCAGCAGCATAGCAGGCCTGCCAGGCAGCTCTTCATCCAAGCCTGAGCTGGTACCTGACAAGAAAGCTCTCCGTTTCTCAGTAGTGCAGTCTCAACTTGCACTACTGACTCTCAACCCATTTTCCCCTCTTTTCTCCGGTCATACACATTGCATCAGCCAACATCTGCAGAGATAGAGAGCCAGGCTGATTTCAAGTGCTGCTATAAAGAACAAGCATATCACTCCTTGGCCACAGATCAAAGAAACTGTCCCCCATATTCAAATTTCTTTCACTTCCTAGAACCACAGCCATCCCCAGGAACGCCTAGACTGAGCTGCTGACAAAAACACAACTCACCCACGTTGGCGATATAGAGCTTGTTGTTGAGAACAACAGCCACGATAGCCATGGCTCCTCCAGAGATCTCCTGCTCTACAGCCTTCAATCTCTCCACAATCTTCTGGTACTGAGGTGGCAGTTGGTGGTGAGGGACACCCTGGAAGCCAAAACAAGAGAGAAGCTTAAATATACAATCCCACAATAGCAAAACCACAGATGGGATCAAAATTCTGCAGGGAGGCGATTCGTCTTGGCATGTCTTAGCCTCATGCCAAGACTGTGCAAAACATACGATTATTTGCTCAATCCCAACAAACAAGACGGCTCTAATAAGGTTCTGGAGATGGCACTCCACCTGAAGAACAGAACCCACATCTGCCCAGATGCCATGCAAATTTGAGGCCTTGCCTCCCATCTGCATCATATGGCTTTGGCCCTGGAAGAGCCACACGTACAGGCTAAACTCATCTCCATGATGCGTTCAGTTCTTTACCAAGATAGCCAGTGATGAGTCCAATAGTACCAGTATGAACAGTGGGAACCCTGGGAAATGGATGGACCGAAACATGTGCTTCACTTCACACAAGCTCCCAGAAGAGAACCAGAGAAAGAATTTTCAGCAACAGCCTCCCTTGTACCAGACTAATATGCCCAAACCTCACCCAACAATCTAGAAGGCAGGACCTCCAGCAATCTCTGTTTTAAGAGGGGCTACATTACCTCTGGTAGCTGGGACTGCAGGCTGGCCTTCTCTGCCAAGGCATCATCAATGGACTCCAGGAAACTTCTTTCTACCACATCAAAAGCCTAAAAAAAGGCCGTAAAGAGAAACTAAGATCTTATCCAATACCAACAGGCTTTGGAGGCTACCCATCTGCACCTCCCTAAAACAAATAATGGTTGATTACTGTACATCTAGACAGTCAAGGACCACTGCATCATGCTGAAACACAATTTTAGTGCAAGTAGTTAACAGCTTGTAAAAACAATCTGCAACTACTCAAAACAGGAGACAAAACCATAAAAATCACATTCAAATCAATGTCAGAGACCTATCTGATTTTATGTGTTGATTGCAAGAACTTGTCTATCACTCAAGAAAGCGCACTCACAAATCCATCTCCCCACACATTAACTTCCCCCATTCACTCATTGTCATCTCCTTCACAAGCTGACTTGTTCCTACATGTCCAGTGAAGACCAGCTGCAGCTTCCTGGAGAGCTCTCAGCACTGCGCTGAGAGAGCCAGGGGGACAGATGGCTATGAGGCGGGAGCGAAACAAAGCTCTACAGCTGCTCAGGATGAGTGCGATTGCAACCATTGGCAGATGTTTCCGAGCCCCACAGAAACCAGATGCTGCTCCTCTGGTGGCAAAAAGAGGAGGTGGATAGTGTGAAAAGCAGGAGCTGTTCCCAGCCAAAGCTTCTTTACCTGCAGCAGAACTCGACGCACATCAGCATCGCTGTGATCTGCGTGAAGCTGGCCCAGCAGCAGTTCTGCAGAAAGCCTCTGACCCACAAAGTTGGTGACTCGGTTGCCATCATAGCCATTGAAGACACCATAGAGGTAGCAGTTGTTCTCACTCCTGTCAAAGAGGTCACAGATGTCTGTGAGACACAGACATACATAACAAGTTCCTCCAGACACCTACTGCATGCCTGGGCCCCACCCTCTTCTTCCGAGTCCTGTGTGACAAACTAAATACCACCATTATCTGCCCTTGTGACTGAAGGGTTCTGTGTCCCAGGTGCAACTCACTCACCTGAATTTTAACCAGTTATCTTCCAAGGGGTGGCCCTCTGTCCCCTTGCCATCTGCACTGTAGGAACGGTTTGGAGCTGAGCCCACCCCAGAGAGATGGCACGATGGCAAGTCATCTGTCCAACTGGGCTGCTGTTCCTGGGAGGCAGAAAAAGGAAAGAGATCATGCAAACCCCAAGGAGCCCAAAGTGAGGATCCATGTCCAGTGCCGGTTACGAGACTAGCTCCACTCCCTTCTCAATCCTTCTCCTTTTGCTAACAGGATAGCACACCACCTCAGCAAATAACTTCATATTCCCTGCTGCACAACTGGATCACTTACCACTTCCTTTCCCTCTGAAGCTGAGCTCTGGCTGCACCTCTAGCTCTTGCTAACAGGGGACCAGAAGGGAGATTTGCACCCGAGTGTCACAGTCAATACAGCACAGAACAGTGCAGTGGTACCCCTGGCACAGGAGCACAGGGCAAACCCTGGTTCATGGCTGGAATACACTCACCCAGGAGAGGGGCACTGGGGCCTGTCGCTGCCAGCAACGACGGAGGAGGCTCTGGAGCTCCCACCTCACTGGCACTCCCTGCACATACTCACACAGCCTGCAAGCCCCCACTGCCCCCTCGCACAGCAGGGCACCCTGAACCCCACAGCACAGGCAAGCTTCCCCCTCAGCAACCTACCGCCCTTCCCCTGTCCCACAGCGCTGCAGAAGGACAAGCCAGCCCAGGGTGGGGACCGATGACCACGCAGGGCACCCCTCCGCCCAAGCCGGCCGCCCCTGACCTCAGGGGGCACAGGGGGCGGGGAGCGTCCCCCCTCAGTGGGGAAGTCGGTCGCTGCTCCTCTCCCTAGTCGGGCCTTCCCNGCCCCTCAGGCTCCGCCCCCCCGCGGGGCGGGGCGGAGAAGGGCGGGAAAGGGCGGGAGGGGGCTCTGGCCCGGCGGTGGCTGAGGCCTGTGGTAAAACCTGGAGTCGGAATGACCTCCGGGCTTTCAGGATACCCGAAAACGTGGCCTGAGCGATGCCGTGGAGCCCTGTGGGGCTGGTGATGATGATGAGACGATAATCATTGGCTGGAAGGACGGTCCCAAAGAGTGGTGCTTAATGGAATTAAATCCAGCGCCAATCATGTTCCTCAGGGCTCAGTATTGGGGCCATTCCTGTTTAATATCNCCCAGGGTGGGGACCGATGACCACGCAGGGCACCCCTCCGCCCAAGCCGGCCGCCCCTGACCTCAGGGGGCACAGGGGGCGGGGAGCGTCCCCCCTCAGTGGGGAAGTCGGTCGCTGCTCCTCTCCCTAGTCGGGCCTTCCCCTTCGAACACGGCACTGCCGGGGGGTAGGCCAAGGAGAGGAGGCGGCTCAGGTCCCCCCCTCGCACCCACCTGGTGGGGGGGTGCCTGTGCACGGAGGGGGGGAAGGTGCCACTCACACTCTGCAGCAGACTCCTCCTCTGCGCCGCCATCTTGGAGCAGGAGCGACCTCCTCCCCGCTCCTCCCTCCACCCCGCCCTGTTCTGCCAGTGCAGTCGAGTCCGCCGGATAGAGCGGCCGCTTCCCCTCCCCTCCTCGGTGCGGCGGCTCCGCCCACCTGCGCGGGGATGGCCGCGCCCCTCCTGCCGCAGGGGCGAGGGCGGCGCGG
>VZTM01033776.1:67483-85470 GCA_013400555.1 Jacana jacana | reverse complement strand
CTGGTGAGAGGCCTGGAGAATAAGGCTTATGAGGATCAATTGAGGGAGTTGGGATTGTTTAGTTTGAGGATGCTGAGGGGTAGACCTCATCACTCTCTACAACTGCTTGAAAGGGCATTGTAGGGAGGTTGGTGTTGGTCTCTTCTCACGGGCAATTAGTGACAGAACAAGAGGGAATGGCTGCAAGCTGCAGCAGGGTAGGGTTAGGCTGGACATTAGGAAAAAGTTTTTCACAGAAAGAGTGGTCAGTCAGTGGAATGGGCTGCCCAGGGAGGTGGTGGAGTCACCATCCCTGACTGTGTTTCAGAGTCGATTAGATGTGGTGTTGAGGGATCTGGTGTAGGGGAGAACTTGTAGAGTAGGGCTGATGGTTGGACTCGATGATCCCAAGGGTCTCTTCCAACCAAAATGATTCTATAATTCTATAATAAGCCAGAAAGACGTGCAAAATATCCCCCCTGCAGGCCCTGTTATAACAGGGGTGCCTAACATGGCAGCCTAGCATGTTGCCCCTCCCTGTGTGGCGTGAGGAGAGACGCTGATAAGCTCACCTCCATGAGGAGAGAGATCCCATGGAAGTGAAATATTTTAAAATTTCTTTGTTGCTACCCTTTCCTCTTGTCTAGTGGGAAACAGAGACCTCTACATTTTTTACCTTTAGGCCAGAAGGTCAGTGGAAGGCCTTCACCTTCAGACCTTCACTTTTCAGACAACACTGCAAGTGTGCAGATAGGGAAGAGGGGCAGGGTTGTGAGGATCCTGTGGAATGGTGCCACCTTGGATGGCAAAGAGCTCTGAAGGAGTCTGGCACTGAAATGTTTTTTTTAGCACTGCATAATGTTCTCTGCAACCTCTGGGGAAGACCAAGCCCAGAAAAGCGCCAGGTATCAACTTTCAGCTGTGCTTCTGCTCCATAGACACCACAAAAGGCATCCATATATCTCAGTTAGGGGTCTGTCTCGTGCCAAGGTGACCCTCAGCCCTTTCTCACCTTCTTTTGCAGGCCACCACAAGGATATAGAGGGGCCACGCCCTCAGGAAGGAAGGCAATGGGAAGGCGTCTGGAATAGCTGGTGGGTGGTTCTCAATACCCACCACAGTTTGGAGCAATCCTTGGTAGTCTTGAGTCAGGTACAGCAGTAAAATCACTTGTGTGCCTGCCTGAATGATACAGACAAAATCAGAGATTGCTGATTTTGCTCCTTAAGAACCTCTCTAGGGTGAGGTAGGATGTTTCAGAAGGCACAGTTTCCATTGACCCAACACAAGCTGGAGCAGGAGGGAAGACACAAGAATCGTTCCCACTGCTTTCTTAATACTATAAGCCAATGGAAGAGCCCTACAGGTTTGTGAGCAGCGTATCTTGAAGTGAGTGATGGCTGGCAGACGAGCTGTGGCAGCATGAGGCTTGGGGAAGAGCACGTTTCCCTGTGTGAATCAAAGCTGAAGGGGCTCCAACGTGAGAGACGTGCAGTTTCAGTCATGTGTAGCAGTGTCACTGCGGTGAGGGTGGGAGTGTTAAGTAGTCTTGACTTCCAGCAGTGGCTTGATAGTCTTTTAATGACATCTTTGTGGCAAATATATTAGATTCAGGTGCACTTCAGAACTAATTGCCAGTTAATTAACCTCATTCTATGGAATGATGGTTTTTTTTGCTGCAGGGGAGCCTGACAGAGGATTCCAGCTCTTTCCTGTAAATCCTTTGTCTGTTGTTTTGGTACATCTCTTACTCCCAAATATACAAAGATTACAGACCCTTCCCATGCTGCTGGAGCGAGTACAGAGGAGGGCAATGAGGCTGGTGAGAGGCCTGGAGAATAAGGCTTATGAGGATCGATTGAGGGAGTTGGGATTGTTTAGTTTGAGGAAGAGGAGGCTGAGGGGAGACCTCATCACTCTCTACAACTGCTTGAAAGGACATTGTAGAGAGGTTGGTGCTGGTCTCTTCTCACGGGCAATTAGCGACAGGACAAGAGGGAATGGCTGCAAGCTGCAGCAGGGTAGGGTTAGGCTGCACATTAGGAAAAAGTTTTTCACAGAGAGAGTGGTCAGTCAGTGGAATGGGCTGCCCAGGGAGGTGGTGGAGTCACCATCCCTGACTGTGTTTAAGAGTAGATTGGGTGTGGTGTTGAGGGATCTGGTGTAGGGGAGAACTTGTAGAGTAGGGCTGATGGTTGGACTTGATGATCCCAGGGGTCTCTTCCAACCTAAATGATTCTGTGATTCTATGATTCACGCAAGGCTCACAAATATTCAGCCACTCAAGCAGACTTAGGCACATGGGCAGAATTACTTTTTTAAAGGTTATATTGGCCAAAGGTAGAAGAAAATGCTAAACCTCAGTAGGAACAAACAAGCTTCTACATGTTTAGCCTTATGTATAAGCTCGGTCCCCCCAATTTCGTTTGGACTATTCCTGTGACTAAAGCTGCAGGTGGGCACAAATAATTATAGGAATGGGGCTTCACTACAATTGAAGTCGGCTGGACAGATTGAGTACTGATAAAAAATCGTTTTCTTACCAGCGTCAAGAATTTCTGGTGCTGCAGAAATCTGCATAGAACAGCATTGTCCGTGTCATTAAAGAGCAACAGGCGAGTTTCTCTGCTTCGAAGCACGATGTCACTTTTTCAGCATTGCAGCAGGAGCTTATGCTTATTTAATGACATTCAAGGTTGCAGTCGTGCACCTTGATGAGCGCAGGCAGACCCTGTCCTTGCTCAGAGCGCCACTGAAATCAGCAAGGCTTTGGGTGTGTGCTCAGAGACTCCCAGCGTGTATCGCATTGCAGGACTGGGAATTTAGGAGGCATTCCTGTCTCCTTCTGTCCCTAAGAGACTCCTTTCAAGTCTAGCAAGAGCGGAGTCCCTGATAGGGCAGAATGTGATCTCAGTGAGAGAACAAAACCACTTCCCTGAAGATCCAAGGTAGAAAAGCTGCCACTTTGCCTTGTTTGTACAATGACTACTCACCCCTTGCAGTTAAAATCATGCCCTGCTCCTGATGTAAATGTCTGGCTTCAGCTTGTGGTCACCAATCATTGTCCTTCTGGTTTATTTTTTTCCTGCCCATTTGGGCTGGAACACAGACCTGGTGGAAAATGTTCTTTTTTTCTCTTGGTGAAAATACCTGTGCCAGATTCTGGCTGGATATTCCTCTGGTTTTTGTCACTGAGCCTCTGCCCTAACCTTGAGCGAGGCAATTAGCTACTCGGTCTGCAAAAAGCAAATAGCAAGATTTACCAAATGAGGTTGCTTGCGGTGCTAAATGAATATTTATCTGGCATTTTGCAGCCCTCCGAAGGAAAGTGCTACTGGAGATTGTGTGCTGCTTCGTGAGTATCTGCTCACAGGGACCAATGGCGTTATGCAGCGCTTGCAAGATGAAATACTGCACCAGCAGAGTTTTTGTTGGCTGTATTGATCAAGCTTGGGTTTTTTATGCTTCTTACCTTCAGCAAATCTTCTCAGAAATTACCATTCTGTGTTCTCATGCCAAAATCTCCCCAAGAATGCGGGATGTCGGTCTCTGAACCTCATCATCCGTGCACCAGCAAATGAATTATATGATCCACCGAATACCAGCTCCCCGGCTCCCTCTCTCATGTTTAATTAATTCCCATACTTCTCGTTTCTTCCTCTCTCTCTCCCTCCCTTCCTCTTCCTCTTTGTATATTTATCGTTTCTTAACTGCTTCTGCGTCCCCAGTGCTAGGGGTTATACACCCAGTATTCCTGGTGACAAGCCATACTGCTGCCTTCTCCTTCTTACTAATCTATATATACATTTCTTTATTTTTCCTGTAGAAAAAGAAGCAGGATGGTGACTCTGCTGGGCCACTGGATAAAAGATGAGCAGCGGGATTGCACAGCGTGCGGTGGGGAGCAGGGAGCACAGGGCTGTTGCAGGCTCTCAGAAACCACACACGATGGGAAGCCATCATGGGACCGCCAGCAGAAGCCATCACATCCTTTAGTTTCTCTCTCCTGGTCACCTGTGAGGTACGTTTGGGGAGATTTTTTTCTCTGCCTTGTTTTGCTGCTGCTGAAGGCTGGGTCTGGAAAGGAAAGTCAGGATTTTAGGCAAGGATTGCAGGAGGTAAGGGCAGGGGGGCATGGGAAGAAGGGTCTCTGACAGATGCAGCTTTGCTGTGCTTGCTCTGCTCCACTGATCATTACAGAAAGCGATGTTGGAGGAGGTGGCACTGAAAGCCTTCACTCAGCTCCACCCCAAACTCTCCCAACTTCAGCCTGATGCTTCCTTCCCACAGGCACAGATGCCCTAATGCTCCTCACGCCCTCAGCAGGCCACTACTTCCAGGTGGGCCGGACCAGCAAGGAAATAGAGGGGGAGCAGTAGAGAGAACGAGCATTAAGGAAGGAGAGCTGGAAACAGCAGCTTCCTCACCCCAGCACTCTCTGGAGAGCTGGAGAACCAGCGTGGAGACCTGCTGCCTGGGGAAGAGGGAATGGTGAGGGAGTACTAATCCCCCCAGGAGAGAGCCAAATCTCACTGCAAAAGCGAGTTTGTACAGAGCTTTGGGCCAGCTGGGGTTTGGGGGGAGGGAAATGGGCTTGTTTCAGTTGTGCCAAAGCACCTGATACTGTTGAATTCTGGGATATGCTAAACAAAGTCATCTCCTCGAGTCCTGGGATTATGTGAACTCTTTTTACAGAAACAACTTTACAATAGAATTATGCTTCTAGATGTCAGGGCTGCGAGGAGCAGCTTCAAAACATGACTCATGAGAGCTTAAAATACCAGAGAGCAAAATTAAAGAGATTTGAAATGATTAGAAGAAACAAACAAACTGGTAACGTAGGAGTCTTATTCATCTTAAATGTTTGCTTTTGGCAACATCTTGTCTCACCAGTTCCACCTGTCACCAACGCAGACATCTGTCCTTTCTGTGGGCATGACACCTCCACATCACTTCCACCCAAAAAGCTGGGCTTGTGGGAAGGCTCTTTGTCCAAACATAGACTAATCAAGAAACAGATGGGTCTAACAACACTTCTGCAGATAACCTGAGGTGAAGGTGCAGCGTGTGTGTGCTCAGCTGTGTCCTCAAGAGGGGAGATGGTTGGGAGGATGGAACACAGCCTGCTCAATGTCATGCACCTCTGCTCACCCTCCTCAGGCTGCAGAGGGGCCGGGAAATGCGACACTTGGGTGCTGGGATGACAGGCTCATTAAAAGGGGGTGAGAAGGAAGCTTCACCCAAGCATTGGCACCAGATGGGGATTTTGAATTTTATGTTTATTGCAGAGCCCTGCTGAAATGAGACCCTTTCTAATGGTGGTCTCTCGCTCTTGGCAGCGCCCCCACAGCTCTTCTTTCCCAGTATTTGATTATGTTTTGAAAACGCCTGCTGTGACAAAGGCCCGAGCAATGGTCACAGGTAGGTGAGTAGGGGTACTGACACATCAAAGAAACGAACAGATCTACTTCCCCGGGTGTGGAAGCACTGATGTTTATTTTCCCGTAGGTCTGTCCCCTGTATTCCTCTGTGATGTTCCCCCATCCACACCTTTCACGGTGAGAGTCAGCTTCTAATTAATGTGGCACATCCAGCTCCTTCTCATTTTCCTACTGATTGGGTGAGAGACACCTGATGGGGTGTGTGATTGGAAACTTTAGGCCCAGCAAAACAAGCAACCATTAGCTCCCCCTGAAATACTTATCCCAGTAAGGGCAGTTCTTTAGGTCTCTTTACTCTCTTCAAGCCACCCAGTTGCCACTAAGCTTGCCGGCCGGCCGTGCAGGAGCACAGGAGCCAAGCTCTTGTAGCAAACCCCACTTAAAAAAAATAAAGAAAAAAAAGCCATCCCTCTCCAAAAAAAAACAACCAAAAAGCCAAACGATTTCCTTTTTTTTTTTTTTTTTTCCATATAGTTTGGTTATTTTGAACGTCATAACTTTATTGAGACACCAGTAGTTACCACCTTCACTTTGTTAACCACAAATATATAGGACATTGTAAACACAGGTGCCGAGGTGGCGGGGTTCGCTGTAGTTGGATTTTGGAAGGGGGCAAGAGGGGGAGGGAGGAGGAGGAGGAGGAGGAGGGGTGAAGGGACACTCGGGCTTCGACAAGACCACTCAGGGGATCCTGTATGCGGCAGGCCATCCACGAGTCATCGTATATAAGTATATATGTATAGCTTTATATTATACATCTTTTTAAATATATATATATAATATATATACTATACACAGGCAGTAAATGCGGCAAGGGAAGGGGCAGGGCAGCCCAGGTGGTGGTACGGATGCCACGCAGGCCGGTTGTCTGGATGGATGGTTTGGAATCGCTGCATGAGGTGGCCTCGCTGGGCTCCTTGCCTTGTACCTGCTCTGAGGACCGGAACCCAGGCTCCTGTGGGAGCCACCCTGCCTTCCCAGGTCCTCCCAAGTGCACACCTCTTCCCCTGAGGGAACTGCCAGGAATAACTGAGGAGGGGAAGGGTGTGTGATGAGGTAATGAACAGTGTGGTGGGGTCGTGGGTGAGACGGGGATGGGGACACGTCAGGAGGCCGAAGCCACAGGTAGAACTGGGGCAAAGTTTTCATCACCCTTTTGCCCTTCACAGCCCCTGCTTGCACAAAACAGTCCCTTACTTGGGGGCTTCACGGATAAGAAGACATCAAGGGGCCATTGCTCCCAGCAGGGGATGTGTAATCCTTTGTAATCCAGACAAATGGCAGGGGGGGAAGAAAGCCGCCTTATCGTTTTGCTTATACAGCCTTCCCTCTGATCTCCTAATCCCTGGAGTGGGGCTGATCTCACCCACGTTTAGGATCTAAAAGGGACACGTTCCAGCCAGCTGCTCAGGGCTCGCCTGAGGATTGCCAGAAATAGGCAGCACCTTTATCAGAAGCGCCTAAGATAAGATAACCAAGCCTGGGGGTAGGCCCCGATCTCTCTCATCAGCTGCAGAACCAGCCAAATGCCACGGGGAAATTGCCTGTGAAAGAGCTACAGTGCAAACAAGGACAGTCCCACCCCTAGGTCTGCGACCACCGACCCTCCACTGCAAAGGCTGAACACATGTCAGCCCAGGGAGAGCATGTCTGCTCCCAGGAGCAAAAGCCAGAAGTTGCCCAAGTATCTTCTGTTGTAGTCCCCTGCCCCACCAATGGCTTTCCTGCAGCACAAAGCAAGGAGGAAAAGGACAGGGATGGGCAGTAACCCAGGATGAAGCCACCTGGCTCAGGTCTCTCTGAGAAATGGCATGTAAGACGCTCCTGTGCCACGCTCCAAAATAGAACCCCAGCTAGACACCCCCCAAGTATGGCCCGTACCTCTCCTCACATGCCCAGTCCCTCACCCCCTCACCCAGGAGAGGGGACAAGTGATGGGCAGTTCCTCCCAAAAAGGGCAACACGTTTTTGTGCTGAGGGCTGGTTATTTATAGCCGCCTCCTCCTCTTGGTTCTCCCCCCTCCCACCCCCCCCAAAAAACAAAAGCACTAAGGATGAAACAACACAGATGGGTCTGGGTGAGTACAACTAGTTTTTCTCCTCCTCCACCTCGTCACTCGTTCTTTCCTGTCCCCCAGTGGCAGAGACTGACCGGAGGGAGCTCCCCCCACAACCGCAGACATAACAACCCCCCTCAATAAAGTAACCCCCTCCCAAGCCTAAATATTAGGCTGAGCCCACAGAAAAAGAAGCTTGAAGGGCTTCCCTCCAAAAAATACCCCTCCTATTTACAGTATTGCTTTCGCTCACAGCCACAGAGCAAGGGCCGTGTACCCCACTCCAGGAGGGAGGCACACCAGTCCCTCCTGGTGTGCCCATGGGGCTACCTAGTTCCCCTCTCCCATTCTCACCAGTGATTAACCACCAGCAAGGCAGGGCAAACCATGGGGAGGACAAGCCATGGGGAGGACAAGCCATGGGGACAGCCACCAGCAGCACAAGTCTGCTGGCAGGAGCAGGTAGAAACGGTGCCCGTATACAGCAGAGAACAACGGCTCACCTTCCTTCTTGGGGCCTGCAGCCTTACAGTTTCCACCCCTTCCCCATCATCGTGGGGCAGCTGGAGAAGAGTCACAATGGGAGGAGGGGAAGGGCTGGTAACCTCAGTGTCCTCCAGATGGGATGTGCCCACAACCATAGGCCAGACCTGCGTCCCATCCTTCTGACTCCTAAGGGTGCTACAGGGGATAGGCTGAACTCTCAAGGGGAGCACCTACAGATTTTGGATCTGCTCCCCATCTCTGCTACTGGGGCCAGTGTTGCATGGAGCAGGGTGGCTGCCTGAGGGATGGAGGTCCTCACTGCTGGAAGGCATACCCCACTTATTGTGCTCTGAAAGGTGTCTGTGCTGGGGAGAATTGTCCAAGTGGCTATTGCTGAATTATTTCCCTTTAGGGATGGTCTTCACACATAGACCTTACTTCTGTCTGGAATAATGAGTGTGCTTCCACAGCTGTGTCATGAGGAGAGCGCAATGATGTCGGTGGGAGCTCTATCTGAGAGTCACTACTGCCACCTAGGTGTGGCTTTCAAGACAGCCAAGATCTGAGATGCTGCAGAAGATGCGCTAAGGTATAGTCTATGTAAAGGACAGTAAGAGTTTCCAGAGAGCTCAGCCTGGCCCCAACCGATTCTCTTCACACCAAGACCTCCTCCCCATCTGAGTGGGAGGCCAAGCGCAGCCGCACGGGGAAGGACCCTGCCCCGCTTGGTTGCAGCAAGAAGCCAGGCGCACGCTAGCTGTCCCAGCAGCACTACTTCTTTCCACTGCTCCATTCCTGTGTGCCACAAAGATGGTGTCAGCCAAGAGGCTTTGCGGTGTGGTAGCAGAGGAACAGAGGAAGGTTCTGTAGGGCCTAAGGAGTGAAATGCTTTATTCTCCTCTTCCTGCCCAGGGTGAAATGGCAAAGCTCTCCTCTCCCCCTCAAACCAGCCCAGCTGGGGATGAGGGCTCCCAGGGCCCCCTAGAAGCCCACCTCCCCTCTTCCATCCTTCCTCTCAGGAATTGCGCCTGGGACCAGGGACTGGGCATGGCACCCTCCTGCCTCACCAAACACTGGTTCGAGAAGACTGGCAAGCAGGAGATGCAGATGAGAGGACCCACCTCCACCTCAATCCAAGAGGGTTGGGGAAGGAGAGAAAGCTCTCACGGCACTGCCCCTCTGCTCTGCCGAGTCTCTCACTGTAACCTAGTCATGTGCCTGTGGTTTTCGATTGTACCTGCAAATCTTCCTCCCTCCCTCCCTTCCCATTCTATCTCTTCGTGCCCCCCACCCTCCCCGCCCCCAATACCACTTCTTCCCAAACCCTCTAAAAATAAAGCATTAGCACGTGGCAGAGAAAAGCCTCCCTGTCTTTGCATGGGGAATGCCATTCCTGCTCCTGTCCAGCCCCCTCTTTGCCCTCGCACGCCTGCATGCTGGCTCCAACGCCATCCCCCTCCCTAAGCCACCAGGCCTTCCAGCCCAATTCGGGTGCTGCCACATCTACTCCAGCCTTTAGCAACACCGTCTCTTCTAGGAAGGTCCCCGGTCCCTCTCACTCCTTCCTTTGTGCCTCCAACACCCTCTCTCCTGCCTTGCTGGTGCCATCACCCCCTCTTCTGCCCACTGGCCAGACTCTGCCCTCCGCAGCAAGGCAGGAGGGGAGAAGAGGGAAGGGGGGACCTTCCTGTCACAACGCGGCGACAGATTTTGAAAGAATTTGGAATTCTGGCAGGTAGCTTTGGGGAGGAGGAAAAGGAAGAGGTGATGGGGAAACTTTTTTTTTTTTCTCCTTTTTTAAAAACGATAAATAAAAACAGATGACCCAGAAGGCTGGAGCTTAGCTGAGAGCCACCTCTTGTGCCGCTACGCACGTGTCTGGTTTGTGCCTTGGCTTTCTGCCGGCAGTGGGAAAGGGGGCAGAAGGGGAAGGGGGAGGGAAAGGGGCATCGGTGGCTCAGTAGTTCTGTGTTTGGTACCCCTGTGTCTCAGTGTCGAAAGCATCTGCCGGAGGGGGCTGCTGGTAGGTCCCCACCGCGTCTGTCGCATCCTCCTCGTTCGTGTAGGGAGCATAAGGCATGCCGGAGTCCTGGCTTGGGTCCATGTAGTCCTGGGAGAAGAGGGCCGAATCGGCACCCAGCCGGAAACGCTGATATGCCAGGAATGCCTGGCCCACCTTTGAGGGAGGAGGTGGAAGGAAGAGATGGGAAGCAGAGAGGGGAAGGGGAGAAAGAGAGAGGGGGAAACATACCGAGAAAGAGAAACAAACAAAAGTGGGGTTAGTAGTGGTTACGGATTAGTGTGCGAGGCCCGCCTGGCGGACCGCCGGTGAGACACCCTGGAGAGCACGGAGGGATCAGGCCACCCCACAGAAAGCACAAGCCTGCCAGGAGAGAGGAAGGCTGGGCAGGGATGGCTGCCAGCCCAGCTGGCTGCAGGCAGCCCCCTGGGGCTCCTTGCTGTCTCTGGGGTGTGCTGGGCATCTCCTGCCCAGTGGTGGGCTTTCAGCAACATGGCACAGGTTGCAGAGGCTCAGCTGGCACGTGGTTATCCCATTCAGACCCTCATGCCCCCAGGAAGACAATTTGCCTCAGCATCACCACAGAAGGTTCATTTGCTGGGCTGGAGAGCAGGATTTGACCCAAAGTAGCAAGGTAGTGGTCACCTCCTGTAATGCCTTCGCTGGCCAACATCCACACCTTGGGAGGGAGCAGCAGGAGACAAGGTGGCTGCCTCCCAGACCATGGGACAGTTAGCAAGTGTGCTGCTGCCTCCTGCCCCAGGTGCTGCAGGCAGGACACCCTTCGGTGGACTGAGGGAGCCTGGGCATGGGGTTCAGAATCAGACCCCAGCAGGAAAGGCTTCTTGTCCCAGAGCACCCCTGACAGAGGTGAGCAGTCTAGCAGATGACAGGGTGGGGAGGCTTTGGGGGAATGAGGGCTGGGAGGAAACAGAGGAGGTAAAGCGGTAGGGGCAGAGGGCATCTCCTGGCTGAAGAATTAGCTCTGAGCAGTCACCAAAAGAAAGGCACAGTGGTGTTACGCAGCACTAGTTAGTGTATGAGTGAGGGAGAGAAGGGAGCAGAGGAGGAGGAGAAGAAATTGCCAATTCCAACTCCACAAAGGGAGTTCAGAGGGCAACCCCACTCCAGTTCAATAGCCCATGTCTTCCCACCCCCTGCCCTGCAGTGACCACACGCCCATGGTCGGGGGATTGAAACCATCTCTGCTCAGTAACCTCCTCCAGCTGCATCCCTCTGCCCCTTCCCCCAGACTCCCCCATCAGCAAGGGGCACTAAGGCAGCAAGGATGGGGAGTTAGGGAACAGGGTGTTGTATTCTTCCTGAAAAGTAATGTCTCTGAGTCTCCGGAAAGCCAGAAATGTGAGGAAGCCCTGTGAGGAGAGAAAGGGGTGTGAGGAGGAGAATCAGTAAGGGAGGGCAAACTGGAGCATCTGTTTGAAATAAAAACCCCGAGGAACCTGGGGAAGAGGACACCTATTTAGCCCCTTGCAAGTCCATGCATCGGGGAGAACCACTGCACGTGGTGGTGCCTCAAAAAGGGTCCTGAGGGACCTCTTGCAAAAGCCTTATTCCTTGTCACACTTTTTTTCTGGAGCTTGCAAGGGGCTTGTGGCAGCACTTGAGTGCAGGACACAGCTAGTGGAACACACACATGCTACTGTCCTTTGCCCTTGCTTGGCATGCCCTTTGGCAAGGGTGCTGACCACACAGCCCTTTGCAGCCCCCCCTTCCTCTCTGACAGCTTCGTGCTCTTATGGCATCCTTCCTACCAGCTCTCCACCCAACATTAAGGCCCACAGGGAGAGAAGAAGATAAAGCTACAAGGACTTATGCATGGAGACTGGCCTAAAATGCTTTCCTGCTTGGCACTATACTGTCACATCAGACAAAAATCATTAAAGCACTCAGGCTTGGTGCTTTGAGAGATGGGAGGAAATAGTGGGGGATATTTATGTTCCACACCACAGTTTTTTCCAGGAAACTACCTAAAGAACTGCTGGGGAAAGGGCAGTCTTATGAGACAGCACCATCACCTTCCTAAGAGGCAAGATCCAGTGAGAAAGTGCTGCAGTCGTGGGTGCAGAGGGAGAGCCCAGAGGGGCATCCATCGATCGCTGCCTCTTATGGCCACTGATGACATTTCATGTGATGGGAGCAAAGCAGGGAGAGAGATGGATGCAACCACTGACTTGGAGCTCCCTTCTCTGCTTGGCATCTGTGAGGTGAAAACGCTGTTAAAGTCCTCTGACACACAGGGAAAATTAGGGTTGAGGAGCTGGCTTCTCCAAGGTCATATTAGAGGTTTGTCAAGGACACTCCTTATGGGGATACGGGACCATCTTTCCCATTGTGCCTATTAATGCTCTAGCACCCTGTTTCCATGTGAGTTTTTGAGCCCTTGTTTCCCAAATTTACCTCCCAACCACCTCCCCTCCTGCTTTTTCTTCTCAGAAGCCACGTGAACTAAGATCTCAGAGGGAACCACTCTTAGCCAGTCACCTCCAATTTCCCACTGTCCCAGTGCAGAGGACACTTGATCCACATCACGGTTGCTGTACTCACCCAGGTGAAGATGGAGAAGAACGAGAATGTGATGGCTGCTCGGGCTGCATCCCCTCCCTCATTCAATGGGTTGTCCTCTTCTTTTGAAGCTTGCCACTGGTTGGTCAGAAAGCAGAAGCCAACAAACCAGAGGAATGCCCAAAAGGCTGGGATGGACCACCACCAGCATGCCAAAGGGGAAGGGGAGAGACATCAAGAAGGTATGTGTGAACAGAACATAAAAACATCACATTTCTCTGGAAATAAACCCTACGAGATCCACCAATGTGTTGCAGACTGGGCCAAACTCTGACTGCGCAGCCTCTCAAAGCCCAAGCAAGCTGACAGCCAAATTGTCAAGGTGACAATAGGTGTCTGCAGAAAGTACCTCAGGAGAGTTCATTTGGTCGTGTTTGGATTGATCACAGGACCTGCATTTGGCCTTGGGAGGGAGCCTGAAGGGCTTCCAGTGCTGGAGCGATCACCTGGGCTCTCTGAAACAGCCACTGCTTTGCAAACCTGTCCTGCAAGGACAAGCAAAGAGCAATTCCTTCCAAGGGAGCTGCAGAAGAGTGGGAAGCAGCTGGTCTGCAGTTGCACAGAGACTGCCTTTTGCCCAGAACAGCACTGGCTACAGGGACTCGCACGCAGTGGGAGGTGCTGAAGGATCATTAATGTGCTGCACCTCCAGGAAAAGGGTGAAGATAGAGGGGAGCCCTGAGTCCAGACTTGCAGCTGGTGGGGAGGAGTGGGGCTCACCCTCACCCTCTCTGCCAAGTGCAGCCAGATACCCAGGAGCGAGGGAAATGGGCATTCCTCAGCCCTTCCCCTTATCCTGATAGCTGTACCCAGGACTGCTAGGCAAGGAGCCAACCGTGAACAAGCTTGCAAGCCAGAAGTCCTAACCAAGTTCAGATGCTACACCTGATCCTGCCCTCGCTCCATTTGTGGCCCCTTTGACAAACTGGGGGGGAAGGAGGCGGGGGGGAACTCTGATGTGGAGAAGTTTGAAGCCTGGATGGCTGGAGTAAGCCAGGAGAGCAACTTGGGGTGACAGCATGAGAGCAAAGCGCCTCCTCATGATACTGCTCCCTGGTGTTACACATGCACACCAGCACGCTCTCTGTCACTTCAACACACTACTGGGGACGGAGAGAGCTGACTTAGAATAAGCCTCAGGACTGGATGGGGTCCTGCACAGCTATTCCCATGGGGAGTGGTAGGTAATCTAGGAGAATTGGTTTAGTCAGCCTGCATGAAACCCTTAACATTTTTTTTAATGTTAAAATATATAGGGTTCGATCACGTGGGGGCTGGAAAAGAAGGAACCAGCATCAACACTTGGGCCTTAGCAAGCACAAGCGTGCAGGGGGGCAAAACCTGCTGGGCCTAAAGGGCTCCCTGAGCTACACCTATGGAGAACAGCAGAGAGGCATCAGCCAGAGTGGCTGAGAAGAAGAAAAAGGGATAGAAAAGGAGAGAGAGAGAAGCTCTGAGAGAGTAAGGAACCCGAAGACCTCCCTGATAGCAGAGACCTGGCCTGCAAGGCGGCAGAAGCTCCGTCCCTCTCCCTTTCCAGGGGAGGAGAGGGGCACTATTGCCAACCGGCCAGGAAGCTCACCTGAGACTCCGATGTCCGAGAGCACTGCCTTCTTGCGGTCCTTGACGCTGCTGATCTGCGGGAAGTAGGCATCCAGAGCCAGGTAAAGAAGGCAGCTGAGGAAGGCGAGGACACCCACGGTAATGCCATAGTTGCAGGCATTGCGATTGCGGTTGAAAATGCAGTGCTCTTGTGTCTCATCCGCCCGGTTCACGTACCCTTCATTGACAATGGAGCCAAACACCACGATGGAGAAGACCTGGCAGGGAGGGAGGCAGGATGCACCGTCAGGGCAAGCCCCATCTCTCTGGACCAGCACAAAGGAGCAGAGCTCTGCAGGGTACAGACACCCTTTGCAGGCGCCTCTCTACTCTGCTGAGCTCCTGTCCCGCTGCTTTGCCCGGGCTGTAGCCACAGGGAATTTACTGGGGAGACGGTCTCATTTTATTTCTGAGGATTAACTCAAAATAGAACACTTTTAGATTGAGCCTTTTTATCCGTCTGATCTACAGCGATGTAAAGCAGTCCCAGGCTGGAGCAAGGGTGGCTTCCCGCAGGCACTCGGGGAGGTGATATGGGCTGTGGACTGCAATATGGTTTTGGTGCGGGTGCCTGCGTACAAAGGCTCCAAGTAGTAGAAATCCTCTTAGCCTGCACTTATTCTCTCACCCACTCCTTTCCCTTCTAGGAATTCATTGTTTCTACCACGCATTTTTTCACTACTTTTATCTATCCAGCTACTACGCTCTTTTCCCTCCCGCGATATACGGCCCTGCTTGCTCCACAGCTCCGTTCCGCTGGGCTCCCGCTCTCCCCGTCTCCCCGCACGTCACACACCTCTCTCCGCCAGTTTTCTGGCCACCTTCTCACCCTCCAGCCTTCCCCATGTATTTCACAGGCCAAACATCCTCCCTGCCAGGTCCACCTGGCAGGGCCACCATGAGCTTCCCCTACTCATCACTGCCGCTGCATGTTACTTCAAATCAGGTAGAATTAAGGGTCAGTCCAGGTGGAAATGCCCTAATCCGCAGTTGTTGGTCTAATCTTCAACTCACGGGCTTAGCCTTCGTCACCTGCCACAAGGCTGTCCCTCTTTGACACCGCAGGTTCCCCAAAGCAGAGAACTAGTTACAGTAGTCTCAGTCCTGCATCTTAAACAAACAGCTTCCCCTCACAACTGCAGGAGAAAGAGGGGAAGATTAAGGCAGCATGTACAGATTTTTCTTTGCTGGGCATCTTCAGACCCTCCGTAGGAACAGCCCGTCTACAGGCTGCCTGCAGGAGCCCCAGGCAGATGGGAAACGGGACCTCAAGCCTTGGATGAACATATATATATGACTGCACTAGGATGTCACCAGGGCACTCTGCTAAGCCTGGGAGTCCTCTGCGCAACAGGAGCCTAGCACCCTTGGAACCCCCACCCAATCCCCGAGGAGAAGCAGCACACGAGACAACGAGGTGGTCAAGTCTCCTGCGGGGAGTGGAGGTAGGTCAAGGGTTTGCTAGCTAGGTCAGAAGGACCCCAGGACCACTTAACCCAACCAAGCACCGGAAGATGACATGGCAAACAACCTAGAAAGCGGAGAGGCAGCTTTGTGAGTGCAGGGAAGACAGTTTGTTGATTAATGCCATCCCAAAACGCCATCTGTCATCAGTGGGGTTGGTTGCCTGAGATCCACAGCCCAGACCTCTTCTATTTAACATATAGCATCAGGAAGCAGAGTAAAAACCTTACTTACAGTCCCCAGCAGTCCTTGGGCACACAGGTCAACACTGACCTCCTCTGTTTCAGCTGCCAAACTCTAACAAGTATCCACTGACACCAATATTATTTTTTCACCCCAGAGCTCATAACTGGGTCACACATGGATTGCAGAGATTGAACGCGTTTTTGACATGCTAGAGTAAACTAAAAAGACTGGAAACCAGTGCTCCTGGGGCCTGAATGGGTTCTTTGAAAGTTCACAAGAGCATTTTAAGCTTGGAAGTAAAACAACTCAGTTGTCCTCCTCCTCCTTCTTGGAAATCGAGTTTGATCATATTTTTCAGAAATTGCCTGTGAAAATTAAATAAAAGTCTCTTCTGCCCGAAGCAAAGGTGCGGTGCTCAAGGTTTCAGCCTGAGTGGTTTGGAAAGGAGCAAAATTGCACACAATTACAGCCAGGCTCTTTCAGTGGGAAGTCTTGCACTCCTTCACAAGAGGCTGGGATGGACCTGTCCAGCCATTGGACCTGGCAGTAACACCCTGTTCCTCTAACTGGAGTAGGAGCTGACAGGCTGCTGCTGAAGTGACGTCCCCATGTGAGTCTGCGACCGGTGCCGATGCTGCTACCTGACATACCAACCTCCCTGTATCGGGATTACAAAGTGTGTGCCTTGTTTTCCACAGCAATCGAGGGAAAGCATGTCTCCTCTTTGGGAGATGAGAAACATCCTCAAAAGTGGCATCGTCTGGCAGTCAGTTTTGGTGTCGATTTCCTGAATCAGGTCAGCCCTTGCAATGAGCTGTACCGAGAGTCTCTGCTTACTCAATTGGGATGAATGGACTCCTGTAATGGCCTCTCCCTAGAGACCCCTCTATTTACTCTGCTCATATCCTGATACATATCTTCCCTCTGCTCCTATCTTTGAGTTTGCTGCTGGCCTGAAAGAGGTCTCGTTTGCGAGCAAAAGCAGCAGAATAATTCCTTTTTACATCTGCTCTTTCATACCTTTTTATGCTGGCACATCATAAAGATGTGACTCAGACTCATGAGACCAGAGGGGCATCTCCCTCTCCCTAGTTTCCAAGCAGAGGTGGCCTTTCTAACTTCCTTTCTCCACCTTCCATCAGCCAAGATGCCACAGCTTCTCTCCTATGAAGAGAAACCTCTGTGGCAGCCCAGAGGTGCCCAAGGTATGACCTACTGGAAGACATCTGAGTTAACATTTAACTCATCTTGGGAGTTTTCTGGGGAAATTGCACTAAGACTATTCTCACTCGTTAGCAGAACAAGTCACTGCAGATGCTTATCTTCTGTGTCCTGAAACAGCCACCCCAAGTTACTCTTTGTCCTTAGGAAAGCTTTCTATGGACCAAAGCACAGCAGCTTAAGGGATGTCTCCTTCTCTCTATGTTTTTCTCACTACTGGTATCAGCTCTGGTCCAGGCTGCACTCCATGGCACTGCGGAGAGGGCAAAGTCAGTGGCAGTGGAGAGGTCTTCTTCCCTTTGCCAGCCTACCACCATCCCTCATGGCACAGTAAAACACCATGAGGATCTTCTGTGCACAAAAGCCTTGAGGTGGATGGGATAACACCGACTGGGCAAGAATGGGCAGGCTCAAACCAGAGGTTTCAGGCCAACAGGCAGAGCTGGACAACAGGAGAAGAGGCAATCGCTCTCGTTGCACAAACAGTCTTCTAGAAAAAAGCAATAATCACGAGAGCCCAGATCTCGCAGCTTTCAGGAGAAACTGTTGCACACTTAATCCATGGCGGCTACTTCTTGTCAGGGGAAGGGGTGGGTGGATGGAAGCTCGCTGAAGTAGCGAGTCATCTTGGAAAGAGCGAGTGTTGTGTATTTCCTTGATTTCACAATCCCTGCCTGTGCAGACATGAAGCAGGCAGCAGGTGCAGTATGAACGCTGCCCGCATTATAAACAAAGCACCGAGTTTGCAAGGATGAAGCACTGACGTTCCCGGTCCCATCACATCTGCAGCACTTCTGAAGAAATGCCAGCTACCAGCAGCACTGGCACATGCTTCTTGCCCCTCTGCATTACCACTGCTCATTCCATTCAGCACTGGTGAGGCCACACCTTGAGTATTGTGTCCAGTTCTGGGCACCTCAGCACAAGAGAGATATCGAGGTGCTGGAG
>VZTM01033776.1:45772-59323 GCA_013400555.1 Jacana jacana | reverse complement strand
GGGGGGGGGGGGGGGGGAAGGGGAGAAAAGATCCCCCCCCATTCCAAACCAGCTGAGATGGTGACGGGGTCACGACCCAAGCTGGCTCACCCCTTCCCTCCCCAGGGAAGAAAACCCCAAACCGGAGTGCTCTCACCCCATATGGCCCTATATCTCTATGGCCCTATATCCATACACACGGCTATATACGTACAGACGGCTCTACGTCTGTGTGCACACATATAGGGGGATATATATGGAAATATATACATGCGGAGATACATAAAGCAGAGACAGATCCATACATCCAAACACTCATGCATGTATATACAGATACAAACATAAGTGCTCAGGGAGGCGTATAGACATACATCTCTGTGTGTACTGCTCTGGAGGTGCGGGGACATATGAACGGACATATAACTATATATGTGGATATATATGCATGCACAGGCAGATATCAAATATATAGAATAATAAATATATCATCCATAACAACATGCTATGAGAACGTATAAAAGATAAGAATATAGATTTTTATATATAACAGACAGCATAATGATTTTTAATACATATATATATATATATATATATATATGCAGGNCTGCGCCGCGCCGGGAGCGCGCACCCACCCCCTTTTCGCCTTCCGACGTCGCCGCCCTCCGCGCCCCGTATCGCGGCGCGGGGGAGCGGGTATCTCTCGGGGGGAGGGGTGGGGATGTCCGTGGGGCAGGAGTGTGGGGTGCTCGGGTCGGAGGTGTCGGGTNTGGGGTGCTCGGGTCGGAGTTGTCGGGTGGGAGAGTGAGGGCACGGCGGATGCAGCATGTGGGATGCGCTGGAGTGGGGGGGACGACGGGGACGTGGAGTTGGTGCAGGAAGGCACCCCACGACAGAAGGAGGGAGGTGGAGGCAGCTGCCCTGCTGTGTTGCGTTAGGGCCTAGCAGAAGTGCGGGGCCAGACACCCCCCCTGCCCATCCCCTCACCCCCTCGACCCCTGGCATACCTCCTCCCTGCAACCCAGCACCCCACGGAGAGGTCAGGCTGTCCCCCTGGCTGAGACCCGGCTGTCCAAGGTGATGCTCCCTGGGTTTGGGCAGCTGCCTGCACCCCCTGCCAGCTGCCAGCTCCCAGGCAGAAGTACTCAGTGAGCCTTAAAATTCATCTGCAGCAAAGCCTTGGGCTTTTCTCTGACATCCCTCACCCCACGGACACTGCCAACATCCCTCACCCCACAGACACTGCTAATGTCCCTCACCCCACAGACACAGCATCCCTGGGAGGAGGCAGCTGGAAAAAGGCCCTTTGCAAACACAGGGAGGCCAGATTTTGGAGAAACCCCCTGACCGCAGGTGGCAGAGGCTGCAAGATAAGCACCTCATATGCCAGAAGCTTCACCCTTGGGAGTCATCCGGGCTTCACCGGTGTCCACCATGGCCACCAGCACAGCCAGAAAGGGATGCCTGTGGAGAAGCCATCCAGCCTTAGGGGCGGCTCAAGCTCCTTGGCCTGTGTCTTATCTGCAGAGTAGCTGTGTACCAGCAGCCTGCTGGCTTCTGCAGAGTCCCCGATAATCTACACTAACAGGACTGAGATGAAAAACAAGCTCTTGGTTTGTGGTGTGGCTCCCTAAGCTCAGCAGTGGAAGCCCAAACCGTTTTGATTCTGCTTGTCTGCTTCAGCCTGAACACAGCAGAAGCCCAGCTGCTGAAATGCCTCCGCTGAGCAGAGATGCTCTGCACCATCTTTCCACCAAGCATACCATGGGACATCTCTGGCCCTTCATTACGGAGATTGTCAACTGAATCCAGGCAGCAGCTTTGCTGAAAGCACCCAGCCAAAGGGTGAGGTGGGAACGCTGTGGGCACTTTTTAAGGTCATACAGCTCCAGGACATCTTTGAAAAGCCCAGAAATGCAAAAGTCCCCATGGTGAAAGCCCACATCCCCATGAATTGGGGGAGACAAATGAAAGAGGGGAGATAAACGAAGAGGAAAGAGTTTTGGTTTGGCTCATTAGGTATCCAAAGTGCTCCAGTGTTCTGCATGAGCAGGGTTTGGACCTGGGCAAACAAGCCAGGTAGGCAGCAAAAGCAGCTACTTCTGCTCCAGACCCAGGTGGAGCAATGGTGCTGCACCTGACCGTCAGCATGGAGGCTGAGGAAGCAGAATGACTGGCTGGACAGCTTACATCCTGCTCACCTCCGGGTCACACCTACACAGAGAGTCAGGCTGGCAACAAGGGAGCAAAGTGCAGAGCTGTGGGATGGGGAACAGCTTGAACCCCCTCTAGCTCCATTTCATTCTGCCCGGGTTGGGATTCATTTTCTTGGAGTCTACAAATTGGCTCCATGACAGGAGCTGAGTGCAGGAGCAAGAGGTAAATGTATGGAGGAAATTGAAAAAAAAAACCCATGTAATGCCCACCTTTGGTCGCCCATTAGAAGTAGCACCCTAAAAAGTGTGCAGCCACCCTCATCCTGCGTGGGACGCCTTCTGAGGGCAGGCTGGAGGTAGGGGATGAACACATCACATCCAGCCATAGAATCACAGAATGGTTTGGGTTGGAAGTTAAAGGTCATCTAATCCAACCCCATCTGCAATGAGCAGGGACATCTTCAAGAAGACCAGGTTGCTCAGAGTCCAATCCAACCTGACCTTGAAAGTTTTCAGGGACGGGGCAGCTCTCTTTTGGGAAGATGGGCTGCAGCATCAGCACGGCTGGTTCCTCAGTCCTCCAGTTCGTACTGGTTCCCTTCCCACCACCTGCCCGGTTAGGGCAGGCAATGAAACGTCCTCCAAACAAAGCACCTCTTAGTCTGTACAGGGTTTTTCACACAGGTTTGCCCTCAGAGTCCCTTCAGCAAAGCCTCCAGCCTTGGATTTTACTTAACCTGTAGGCACCAGAGTTGGGGAGGGACGATGGTAGGTCTCTGGGAGCTGATTAAGCGTGTTTAACCCTTGGACAGGCCCTCCTTCATTATTTCACGTGGGCTGGGTAACCAACCTCCCCACACTGAATAGCTTAGCTGGTGTTACACCTGCACAGCTGGCGGCGGCATTTGGCTCTATAGGTAGGTGTTTGCTTGAACTGTTTAAATGAACGTTTGCAGTACCTTGGTAGAACCATAATGTGCAGCATTTACCTGGCATGTTACGGGTCAGCATCCCCACAGTGGAAATTTGGATGGCTTCTGTGTGGTGCCATGGTTCCTGGCTGGGAGCGAGCCATCCCCAGGGGCATTGGTCTCCCTGGCGTGTTGTGTCTGTCACATTTGTCACACACATCCTTCTCTGTAATTCCCAGGAGACCCTGAGGGCAAACTCCAGAGTGTCCTGTGCGTGGCAAGCTCCAGCCCACCCAGCTCTGGGTACCATCATATTCATGGTCTTGGGTTTGCATCCCCTTTCCTACCACTGGCAGTGGTGGATTAAGGCCCACGTTTCTTACAGGAACACAAAATTATCTACTTATTCCAAATTTATTCAGCCTCAGAATGTGGTAGGGGTGGATCTTATCACTCTGCAGTTTGGTTACTTTCCACAGACAACCTCACTATCTCAACCACCCAGCGGCTTCCTCTTCTTCCTTGCTGTCCTTGTGTCCTGCATCCTCGCCCCAGAAAGGGGCTATAGGTAGCAGCATGTGGCCATCAGCAAAGCTGGCCCGGCTCTTAGCTGTACCAGCCACCTGGATGCCTGATGCTGTGCCAGTCATCTGAGGCCAGGGTTCAGCCCGTGTTACCTCAACTGAGACTCTCAGGCTGTTCCAGAGGCAACATGAGACCCTAAAATTGTGAGCCAGCAGCCAGGAATTGTTCCTTCCTCCAAAGGCCCTTATTGCTGGAGCATGGGCTGGGTGAAACCCTCAGCTTTCCCAGCCACTGGGTACGTGTCCCATGTCCCCAGTGATGTGAAAAATTGGGTATACAGCTCATGAGGCCAGGAGAATGTCTGTCCCTATGCTAACCCATGGTGGTCCTGGGAGGAACCACGTCTGGCAGCATAGCTTTCTGGGCTGGATCTTTAGCTAGCCCTGCCCAGCCAAAGCATGCAGGTGACTGGGCAAAGCCACTCTCTCCCACTCCTCAGACACGGGTCCACTCCAGATCCTTTGTGGTGGTCCTCCTTTCCCCTCCTTGGACAGGAGGTGTGGTATTTCTGGCTGAGGATCAGAGTTGCTTCAGGGCATGTTTCATGTGGAGCTGTGTGTCACATCAGTTATCCTGCAAGGGTGCTCACGCAGTTCCCAATCCAGGGAAGTCTGAGGGAGCTTCTTCAGTTGTGTCCTATCTGATTTCCTGGCGTGGGTGTACGGGGAGTGAATAATTTATCTCCTGTCCTCCAGCTCCTTCCCTGCTCAGGTTTCACCTCAGCTCTGCTTCACCCCTACCCTGAAGAGGCACTGCCATACCTGCTCCTGTGTTGTCAAGTTTCTGACATGGGCTGAGACGGCCAACATCTCCCAGAGACATGGCTGGTCCGGGTGTTGCTGATCCATGTGCCGCAACAGCAGTAAATGGAGCAAGAGCAGTAACAGCCTGCATAGCAGCAGCTCCAGACAGGTTCCACAGCAAGTCCTATTTTCAGTTCCTCCTTCACAGCATAACTCTAGCCATCTACATTGGGCTTTATTGTTTATTATGAATTCAACGGCTGCAGACAGAGGCTTTGATTGAGTTTCGAGCCGCGCCGTACCAAGCGCCGTGGGAATACGCAGCCCACGAAGAACCACAGAATCATAGAATTGTCTAGGTTGGCAGGGACCTTCGAGATCATCTAGTCCAACCATCAACCTAACTCTGATAAAAAACTATCACTAACCCGTCATTGAGCACTGTGTCAACCCATCTTTTAAATAGCTCCAGGGATGGTGCCTCAACCCCTTCCCTGGGGGGGAACCATTCCCATGCTTAATGACTCTTTCTGTGTAAAAATTGATCTGCTTCTTGGTTTGCTATTCATCTAACTTTGTATTTTGGAGCAATAAACATTTTTATTTACTGTTTTGTTGGACTTATTATTCCCCCAACACTTGCTTACTGCAACCTTAAATTCCTGAGACGCTGCCACGCTCCCTGTCACAACCCTTAATAAGATACAGCAACTCTTTCACCCTCTGCAACAAGATTCAAGCAAAATGGTTATGACCCAATTTTGTGTGTGTGTGTGTCTTCTGCTTGTGACAGAATGAAGGTGTTTGCTTACAGAATGAAGGTGTTTGCTTCTCCTTTTTACTATTTGTTGAAGAGATCTGAGAGGCTGAATGCACGTTCACGGTACAACATGTAAACAACTGTTTAAAGCCCACAGACGTGTCCCTGCATGAAAGGCAAGAAGTTATTTGATGTCTTTGCCTATTTTGAGATATATGTAAAAGTAATGGGTGGCAGCGTTAGCAGTGAAGCCCATTTTATTTTATTAATTTTCCAATTTTTGTTTGTTTGTTTGTTTGCTCTTTTTACTGCTTTTCTGGTGAGGTCACATCTGGAGTACTCTGTCCAGTTCTGGGCTTCCCAGATGAAAAAAGACAAGGAACTGCTGGAGAGAGTCCAGTGGAGGGCTATGAAGATGACCAGGGGGGTGGAACATCTGTCTTATGAGGAAAGGCTGAGCGACCCTGGTCTGTTTAGCCTGGAGAAGACTGAGAGGGGATCTCATCAAGGCTTATTAATATCTAAAGGGCTGGTGTCAAGAATTTCAGTGGGGCCCGGTGACAGGACAGAATCACAGAATCTTCATGGTTGGAGAGGACCTCTGAGATCATTGAGTCCAACAATACACACGCAATAAAAAAACTCTACAATCTTGGCCGCTAGAGCATGCCCTGAAGTGCCACATCTAGACGTTTCTTAAATACCTCCAGGGATGGTGACTCGACCACTCCCTGGGCAGGCTGTTCCAGTGCCTGACCACTCTTGCAGTAAAGGAATTCTTCTTAACATCTAATCTAAACCTCCCCTACTCCAACTTCAGACCATTTCCTCTGGTCCTGTCATTATTCCCTTAGGAGAAGAGGCCAACACCCACCTCTCTACAACCTCCTTTCAGGTAGTTGTGGAGGGCTATGAGCTCTCCCCTCAGCCTCCTCTTCTCCACACTAAACATGCCCAGTTCCCTCAGCCTCTCCTCATAGGGCTTGTTCTCTAATGCCCAGTTCCCTCAGCCTCTCCTCATAGGGCTTGTTCTCTAGACGCCTCACCAGGTTGGTAGCTCTCCTCTGGACACGCTCCAGCACTTCAATGTCCTTCTTGTAGTGAGGGGCCCAGAACTGAACGCAGCACTGGAGGTGAGGCCTCACCAGTGCCGAGTACAGGGGCACCATCGCTTCCCTACTCCTGCTGGCCACGCTGTTCCTGATGCAAGCCAGGACATTGTTGGCCTTCTTGGCCACCTGAGCACACTGCTTGGCTGGCTCATGCTAAGCCGTCTGTCCACCAACACCCCTAGGCCCCTTTCTGCTGGGCAGCCCTCCGGCCTGTGGCGTTGCCTGGGGTTGTTGTGACCGAAATGCAGGACCCGGCATTTGGCCTGATTGAACCTCATCCCATTGGCCCCGGCCCATCGATCCAAGGGAAAACGGGGCACCAACTGGAACACGGGAAGTCCTGCCCAAAGGGGGAATCTGTCGGGGACGGTTCCTCCCCTCACACAGCACCCTTGCCCCTCCCGCACTCTTCTGGCCCCGCTCCCCACCCGTAGGCGCCACCGACCTCTCGCGAGACGCGCAACGCAATGCGTCAACGGCAGGGGGCGGGGCGACTATAAAAGGCTCCCGGGCGGGAGTTTCCGGTCCTTCCGGCCCGGCGCGGGGACGAGATGGTGGGTGCATCTGGGGGTGGCAATGCCTCGGCCTGGCCGCGCCATCCGCGGGCATCGGTGCCATCCCGCCCCCAACCTACGCCTGGCCCCGCTCCTGTCGCCCCCGGGCCTTGCGGGAGGCCGATGCGGGGTTTATTTCGAGCGTGGGGGGCTGGCGAGGCTTTGCCTCGGGGAGACCGGCCAGGCCTACTGGGGCCTGCGTGGCGGGCGGCCGAGGGGTCTGCCAGGAGGGCGCTTTGTCCGCAGTGGGGTGGCTTTGCTGGAGCAATGTCGGACGGGCCGCTTAAGGGGGCCAGCAGCGCGGTGGGAGGGAGGCATGGCGGCTGCCAGGCTAACGTAGTCAGGCCGTGGGACCTCTGTGTCACGCGTGCGCGGGGCCTTGCATGGGTGACAGATTGTAATTCTGCCGGGCCCTGCTGCAAGGCCTCTGGTCCAAGGTAGCTGTAGAAATACGGTGTTAAGGTAGCTTTTCAAACTGGAATGGCATTTATAATGCTTATCTTACAGCGTTATTGATTTGTTGAAACGCTGTAAAGTGACCTGTGCTGCTCCATTCTGGAGTCACCATCTCTGACTGTGTTTCAGAATCGATTAGATGTGGTGTTGAGGGATATGATGTAGGGGAGAACTTTTAAAGTAGGGCTGATGGTTGAACTCGATGATCCCAAGGGCCTCTTCCAACTTAAACGATTCTATGATTCTCTAGTTTTCTGGGGTGCATTAAAATTCTGGTGGTGTGCTGTGGCCAAACTACAGGTTGTGTGGTTCCCAAACGAGAGTGGGACTTGGCTTCCACTTAAAATCATAGAATCATAGAATCATTTAGGTTGGAAGAGACCCCTGGGATAATCAAGTCCAACCATCAGCCCTAGTCTACAAGTTCTCCCCTACACCATATCCCTCAACACCACATCCAATCTACTCTTAAACACAGTCAGGGATGGGGACTCCACCACCTCCCTGGGCAGCCCATTCCACTGACTGACCACTCTCTCTGGGAAAAACTTTTTCCTAATGTCCAGCCTAACCCTCCCCTGCTGCAGCTTGCAGCCATTCCCTCTTGTCCTGTCACTTCCTTTCAAATAAGTTTGAAAGGAAGGGGCCATCAAGGAAATCTAAGAAGGACATGGCTGGGGCATGAGAGTTACGTTCTTCTAGAATTTAGCACCAAATTGCTGATGCAAAGAAGAATTTCTAAAATGGGAAATGCCTTCTGTAGATGTAATATTTGTGTTTCAAGGCAAGAAGAGACTTGACCTTGGCCCTTGAGTGGGTATAAGTGAATTTCTAGAGCAAGCACTAAAAGCTTTTCTTTCTCTCTCTAGTCTCACCGCAAGTTCTCAGCTCCGAGGCACGGGTCTCTGGGCTTCCTGCCCCGCAAACGCAGTAGCAGGCACAGGGGCAAGGTGAAGAGCTTTCCCAAAGATGACCCCAGCAAGCCTGTCCATCTCACTGCCTTCTTGGGGTACAAAGCTGGCATGACCCACATTGTCCGTGAAGTTGACAGACCTGGATCCAGTATGTATTGACGTTCCTCTGAGTAGAGGAGGTAGTTCTCTTTTCCTTATGAATGGCAAAAGATGATCCCTTTGTTACTAGCTCTGGATTTTAGTCCTAGCTTGACTTCACTTGAGTTCAAAGTCACTGTGTGGGTGGGGTTTAAAGCGCCCAAATTCCTCCTGCTTTAATGTGAGTGACATCCCAGCAGCAAGGCTTCATGTCTATCAGTGCCTGTCCTGTTAATGGTCCTATTGCTGAGATGTGCAGTGACCTGAGTGTTCGGTTTAGCTCTACCATAACAGGCTACTTGGGCTGACCTCTTACTGATGGGTGGACGTCAGTAAATTGCATTTGGTGGTTTGTTTGCTGATTGTGTAGTCCTGAATGCAGTTGCTCGCTACTGCCTGTTGGGCTGTGTGCTTCCTACTGAGCCAGTCTCAAATTTCTGGAGGCATTAAATGATAACGTGGTCATAAATTACAACTGGTCACTTTGCTGCGCATCATCTTCCCCTTTGTTAAAACAACTTGAGTCCCATAACCTTTCACATGGAGGA
This sequence comes from Jacana jacana, assembly GCA_013400555.1. Lineage (NCBI taxonomy): Eukaryota > Metazoa > Chordata > Aves > Charadriiformes > Jacanidae > Jacana > Jacana jacana. The sequence continues at coordinate 50,470 of VZTM01033776.1, read as the reverse complement.
TTTGTGAGTGAGAAAGAGCAGATGACATTTGATAGCTGATGCTAACTGTTGTGCTGTGTTTCTGCCTTCATCCAGAGGTGAACAAGAAGGAGGTGGTGGAGGCGGTCACTATAGTGGAGACTCCTCCCATGGTCATTGTGGGCATCGTGGGGTATGTGCAGACTCCTCGTGGTCTCCGCAGCTTCAAGACCATCTTTGCTGAGCACATCAGCGATGAGTGCAAGCGTCGCTTCTACAAGAACTGGTAAGAGCAGGGCTTCTGCTTGTTGCCTGAATCTCGTGCCATGGATTATTTGTTCCGCTGGGTTGCAGGTGATCCATGTACAGCTTTTTGAAGAGGCTTTTCAGCAATTTCACTGCTTTTTTTTTTCAGCAGTCTTCGGCCTTGATGAGCTGGCTTAATAATGGGATAGGCTGGAGGAACGGCCCTGGGAGGGTGACAGCACAATGTTAGCTGGTGTGTTTCTTGGCATGGGGGAAGCAGTGCTGGTTTTTGCCTGAGATCTCCTTAATGGGCTACACGTGATGATACTTCGACGGGCGGACATAAGGAAATCGCCTCTGGTGCTTGTTGTTGAGTGTCGAGTCCTGACTGTAGCCCTGTTTTCTCAGGAAAGGGGAAGACAAGTGTTACTCCTGATTACTGTTCCAGGCACTGTTGTTGTGATTCAGAGTATGTGCATTTGCCCAAGCGCGGCTCCAGTGTGTCTAGAGCTTACAGCCTGTTTATGAACTCTGCAGGCTGAGGAGATGTCAGAGTAGAACAATAACAATCTCAAGAGTGCCTTAATAGTGACCTTACTGTTGGGCATAGCTGGGGCTTGCGAGGGGGGAAGTTACAGTATTCTGAAGCAGATATCAGTTGACAGTTGCTTTAAACATCTGTTGTTTTTTTTTTCTCTGTTATTGTTTGACATCTCTCTACAGTCTTTTGTCTCCTATAACATGAATGTTAATGTGCTTTGGAATTCATGGCAGCTCCGCTCAGCTCTGGCAACTTTGCCTCTGTCTGATGAGCTCCAGGCTCCGCTTGCCAGTGGAAAAGAGTCCTTAGAAACTGGCAATGAGCCACAACCAGCTAAGGTGGCAGCTCCTTCCGCTCATCCCTACTTCCCAGGGGATCGATGAAGGGCTTAGCCAAACCTTGTCTCTGCTCTGCTCCTGAAGGCACAAGTCCAAGAAGAAGGCCTTCACCAAATACTGCAAGAAATGGCAAGATGAGGAAGGCAAAAAGCAGTTGGAGAAAGATTTCAATAGCATGAAGAAATACTGCCAGGTTATTAGAGTCATGGCTCACACTCAGGTAAGTGTCTGCAGGACTGAGGGGTGCAGTGGAAACAACTGAGAGCCAAGCATAAAGCTTGATCTATCTCTATAGGGGGATTTCTGCCCTCACCTGCAGCCTCATGCTGTTTGTTAAGCATGAGGCAAATACTACTGCTGTTCATTTCTGTACAAAGCCTGTGCTCAAAGGATGTTTGAGGAGCCAAGGTGGCGAGTGCTGGCAATGACTATACTGTAATGGGAACTTCTTGGACTCAGTCTTGCACTGATAGTATGTAGACTAGGGCTCTCCTAATTAGCAGGCTGAATGTTTAATTCTGGGGGGTGTGTTCAGCCTCACTTCAGTCTGTGTGCTGTAGGGACTGCACACACATGGGAGGCTTTTGGTGGCTTCTGTTGCTCAGCTGGAGGAGGTGTAGTGGTGCAGTGGTGATTCCCTTAGCCTTCAGTGCCTTGCTAGACTTTGAGTTGTCTGTAAGTGCAGCAAGATGTCTAGTTATGTTATAGCTTACTTTACTAAAATTCATTTCCCATGCTAGACAGTGAAGGTAGTGCTGTGGTAGCTGTTGATACTCGCGTTGGTCCCCCTGTGCCAAATGCAGTAGAAATAACTCTGTATGTGGCCCTACCTAAACTATCCCTCAGTGTGTCAGGCTTTATCATAGAATGGTTTAGGTTGGGTTTAACCTTTAAAGATTTAGTTCAACCCACTGCCATGAGCAGGGACACCTCCCACTAGAGCAGATTGCTCAAAGCCCCATCCAGCCTGGCCTTGAACACTTCCAGGGATGGGGCAACCATAGCTTCCCTGGGCAACCCATTCCAGCAGCTCACCACTTTCATCGTAGAAAAAATTCTTCCTTATGTCTATTCTACATCTACCCTCTTTCCATTTAAACCTGTTGTCCCTTGTTACTTCTGTCCTTCCTGGATGGAGTTTGGCTAGAGGTTCTGGGGTTAGAAATGCTTGTTCATTTGGTGTTCCTGTAGGTGACATATAACTTCCAGATATTGTGACTTGTCACTTAAGCCACAACACAGCCTTTCCCCTTATTGTAAGGACTTTTGCTTCAGTATGTTGATGTTGTATCTCTTGGGAAAGAATCTATTCAGTTAGATAAACACATTAGAACAGGACTGGAATGATGCTGGACTAGCTAATGAGCTCCATCTTGGACGAGCAGGAGATAAACTTCATCCTTTATTTCTTAGATGCGTCTGCTACCCCTGAGACAGAAGAAGTCTCACCTGATGGAGATCCAGGTGAATGGTGGCACTGTTGCTGAGAAAGTTGATTGGGCCCGGGAGAAATTAGAACAGCAGGTGCCCGTGTCATCTGTCTTTGGCCAGGATGAGATGATAGATGTCATTGGAGTCACCAAGGGCAAGGGATATAAAGGTAAATGCATGGAAGTTCTCCTTTTTGTGACTGGGATACAGATTTTAATGAAATCCTAGCCTAGAGCCTTCACAAGTGTGGGCTAAGAGCTGAGAAGGTAAATCCAGACCGCTGTCACTGTTCAATGATGAGACCATGGAATGAGCGCTGGGCACAGCGCCTGACATCTGTGAGGAGTCATTCCATGCTGCCTTCCTTCTGAGAACACAACCCAGGGGGGACAGCTGGGGAGGGGAGTCTGCATGGGTCAGAGGGAGGGTGATGTGGTTTTCCATAGAATGTCCTGGATTTCCAACAGGAAATGTGGTTAATTCCTGGGGTGCTGTGTTCTCTTCTGTTGCCTGGTGACAGCAGCTTGTGAAAGGTGGCTTAAACTCTAGTTGAATGATCCGAGTGACAACTCAGCTTGAGAGTAGTTTTGCAGCGCTGTTTGTTTCTTGTTCCAGGTGTTACCAGCCGCTGGCACACCAAAAAGCTGCCCCGCAAGACTCACAGGGGTCTGCGCAAAGTGGCCTGTATTGGTGCCTGGCACCCTGCCCGCGTGGCTTTCTCCGTGGCCCGTGCTGGTCAGAAGGGCTATCACCATCGGACTGAGATCAATAAGAAGGTTTGTGTCTCTGAACCGCTGGGAGGAGACAAGAGCTGGCCGAGGTCGCTTGTTGCATGGCGGTGATTGGAGCGGGGGGGTTTTCCTTTGGGTGTTTTGGTCTGTTTGAATGTCATCTGAGGGGCAGTAACCATAGTCCATCACGTTGGATAACTAGAGAGTTCTGGTACGCTCCTGTTTTCAAGGAGCAACAGCTACTTTTCCCCAACCTCATGCAGAATTGTTTGCGTTTCGGCTGACGACAGGCCCTTTCTCCTACCATTTGCTAAGTAGAAGTTTTTGACATTTCTAGATCTACAAGATTGGCCAAGGTTACCAAATCAAGGATGGAAAGCTGATCAAAAACAATGCATCAACGGATTACGACTTGTCTGACAAGAGCATTAACCCTCTGGTGAGTTTGTGCAGCTCTGTGGTGGGAATCAGCTTGTGAGCTGTGATCGGGAGGGGCAGAGGGGCCTGGTATGAGCTGCAGAATTGCTGAGTGAAGAGCTCTCCAGATAAAACCTCAGCTGCTGTGGGAGGTGGTGTTGCTTAGTCATTCTCAGTATTGACTTGTGTAACTTGCTAATTGCTTTTGGTATGTGGCAATAGCACAGGGAGATGTTACAAACCTAGAAATGCTCCTTGTAAATAAGGAATAACTTAGCAGGGAGAGCAGGTTTTGCTGTTTCAGCGGCCTCTTCTTGTTGCTGCTGTTCTTAGCAAAAGTCTTGAGGCAGCAAATAAATTGCTGTATCAAGAAACTTGGCCAGCAGAAGGTAATACTGGAAATGGGGTTTTGGTGAAGGTGGGAATGGCCAAGACACACAAGTGCTGAGAGAACATCAAGCTGTAGATGGACATGGTGATGGTCTTGCTTTATATAGAGCACTGACTGTTCACTCTTTGCTCAGGGAGGCTTTGTCCACTATGGTGAGGTGACAAATGACTTCATCATGCTGAAAGGCTGCGTTGTTGGGACCAAGAAGAGGGTTCTAACCCTGCGCAAGGTGAGTAGTGCAGCCTCCTGTCGGATGGGCTTGGAAGAGCTTTTAGCTGCGCTGCCTCTGGTACAGGTGGTGGTGCTTGTTGCCATGGGCATTCCTGTAGCCAGCTAGATTGAAAAGCTTAGAAGACTCTTGTTGGACACGGGCACACAAACCCACCTTGTATTAATGGCCTTGGGATAGAATCATAGAATCATCTAGGTTGGAAGGGACCTTCAAGATCACCAAGTTCAGCCATCAACCTAACGCTGCCAAAACCACAACTGCACCGTGTCCCTAAGCACCATGTCTACCTGTCTTTTAACTGTCTCCAGGGATAGGTACTCAGCCATTTCCCTGGGCAGCCTCTTCCAATGTTTCATAACCCTTTTCTGTGAAGAACTTTTTCCTAGTATCTATACTAAACCTTCCTGGCACAA
>VZTM01033776.1:6069-45667 GCA_013400555.1 Jacana jacana | reverse complement strand
CCCTCACCAGCTTTATTGCCCTTCTCTGGACTCACTCTAGAACAACCTCAATGTCTGTCTTGTAGTGAGGAGCCCCAAACTGATCACAGTACTGTAGGTGGGGCCTCACCAACATTGAGTACAGAGGGACAGTCACGGCCTTAGCATGAGGTCCTTTCCCCAGTTAAATTGGTCTGGGGCTGTTTTGTGTACTTCAGGGCCGGATTGTAGGGACCCTGGCAAGCAGACTTGGGCTTGCTGCTGGTGTGACCTGACCAGTCATCAGCCTGGAAGGCCAAAGGTGCTGGCTAGCTTATTGGCCAGTCCTCCCTTGCATCACGTAACAGCAGCTGAAATGTGAGGTCAGAGGGACTTAGGTGTTGGCCATGGAGGTGATAAGAGGTAGCCAGGGTATGGGCAGGTTGAAAGTGTGCCACTACCTACTCACTTCCTCTCTCTCTTGTAGTCCCTGCTTGTGCAGACCAAGCGCCGGGCCCTGGAGAAGATTGACCTGAAGTTCATTGACACAACCTCCAAATTTGGGCACGGCCGCTTCCAGACAGCTGAAGAGAAGAAGGCTTTCATGGTAAGGAATACTTCCTGAAGCTGGCAGCTCTGTGTTGCTTCTAAGAGCAGCCACTGGGCTGTGGGTGGCATTTGCCATTTGTCACTTGCTGGAGAGAGCAGGTTGGGAGTCCTGGGTGCCAGCCCAGGATTGGAGAGCAGTTTGGCTGCTCCAGGGCTGCACAGGAGCTTCCCCACAAGGTGGCACCAGCGTTTCTTCTCTGTTAGGCTGACGTCACCAGGAGGGTGGCGCAGCGTGGCTGTGAAAGCGTGAAAACGGCAGCGTTTTCAGTTTTCCCCTGAAAACTGTAGCCGTGGGGACAGGGCTTGTGATTTCCAACGGGTTGCAACATTGAGGGGCTTCTTGTGGCCTTAGCATTTCTTGGCAGTAATTGCAAGTTTGTGAGTGGGGTGGGATGTGGTCCCTGGTGCCGGCTGCTCTTCACTCAGTTGATTTTCCTTTTCTTTTTTAATTCCAGGGGCCGCTCAAGAAAGATCGTATGGCAAAAGAGGAGGCAGCTTAGTGCCTGGAACGGTCTTGTGTCCTCTGGCCTTTGTGCTCTCAGACCGAAAAATAAATGGTTTAAAGAGATCACCTTTGCCTCTTGGTTTATACAATTGCTGTGCACTCCTGCTGCAGGCCCTGTGCGTGCGACCAACCTAAATTCCCACTCTCCCCCCCCCAAAAAAATGCCAGTAACTCACAAGCATCCAACTGGTGGCGGGGCTCCTGTAATGAGAAAGAAGCTGCCACCGCTGTTTGGGGAGGGCAAAGATTCTGGGGTAGAGCAAAGCTCCTCTGGTTGAGTGAAACAGTAAAGCAAGAGCCCTTAATCTTTGTAATTGCTGAGTTAATGACCTGTTGCTCTGCAGGTTAATCCTCTGCTGGGTGGCCCAGGGATCCTTTGAATGGAGCCGATTTTGAAATGAATGGAGTGAGAATTAATGAAATGGAGAGAGTCCAGCGTGGGGCAACAAAGATGATTGAGGGATTGGAGCCACTTCCCTTATGAGGAAAGGCTGAGAGAGCTGGGACTCTTTAGCCTGGAGAAGAGAAGGCTGAGGGGAGACCTTATTAATGCTTAGAAGTATCTGAAGGAGATTGGAACCAGGCTCTTCAGTGGTTCCCAGTTTCAGGATGAGGGGCAATAGGCACAAGCTGGAACACAGGAAGTTCCATTCAAATACGAGACAAAACTTCATGGTGAGGGTACCAGAGCCCTGGAACAGGCTGCCCAGGGAGGGTGTGGAGCCCCCTTCTCTGGAGACCTTCAAAACCCACCTGGGTGCAGTCCTGAGGAATGTGCTCTGGGCAATCCTGCTTTGGCAGGAGAGTTGGACTAGATGATCTCTAGAGGTCCCTTCCGACTCTGGATTTTGTGAAATCACTTCAGATCAGTGAAACGTGGCTAAATTTTTGGTGGGTGGCTGTTGCCGTGGAAACCCTCCAATTTCTGTGTGACACAGGCAGTGTGACCTGCCTGCAGTCTGGGAATGCAGCATGTGGCTGTTCTCTGCAGCAGCAGGAGGCAGCAGGTGACAAGTTCCTTCCTGGCAGCAGTTGGGTATCCCCGAATTCAAAGGCTCTGCCTGTGATGGGAGCCGGTTCCCTGTGGGAGGGGACAGGGGTGACTGCCACATCCCACCCTCGTGGAGGAGGGAGATCGTGGGGTGCTGGTCGACAGGAGGCTGAACATGAGCCAGCAGTGTGCCCAGGTGGCCAAGAAGGCCAATGGCATCCTGGCTTGTATAAAGAATAGAGTGACCAGCAGCAGTAGGGAGGTGATTGTCCCCCTGTACTCAGCACTGGTGAGGCCACACCTTGAGTATTGTGTCCAGTTCTGGGCACCTCAGCACAAGAGAGATATCGAGGTGCTGGAGCGAGTACAGAGGAGGCAACGAAACTGGTGAAAGGCCTGGAGAACAAGGCTTATGAGGATCGATTGAGGGAGTTGGGGTTGTTTAGTTTGAGGAAGAGGAGGCTGAGGGGAGACCTCATCACTCTCTACAACTGCTTGAAAGGGCATTGTAGGGAGGTTGGTGCTGGACTCTACTCACGGGCAATGAGCGACAGAACAAGAGGGAATGGCTGCAAGCTGCAGCAGGGTAGGGTTAGGCTGGACATTAGGAAAAAGTTTTTCACAGAGAGAGTGGTCAGTCAGTGGAATCAGCTGCCCAGGGAGGTGGTGGAGTCACCATCCCTGACTGTGTTTAAGAGTAGATTAGATGTGGTGTTGAGGGATCTGGTGTAGGGGAGAACTTATAGAGTAGGGCTGATGGTTGGACTTGATGATCCCAGGGGTCTCTTCCAACCTAAATGATTCTATGATTCTATTCTATGATTCTATGATCTCTATGATCCACGGGTGCCACTGGTGTTGGGTTACTGCTTGGCTCAAAATACTCCTGTGTGCTCCCAGCCAGATGGCTTGCCCAGGGTTCCCAGCCGGGATGGTCTCCTGGTGAAGGACAGAGGAGACATGGAGCGCCTGTGCGTGGGACCAGCTACACCAACAGCACCGGTCCCCCACGGCAGCTCTGTGGTTCAGGGGAGCTGAGGCCTTCTACCAAGAAAGGCAGCGGTGGCCCTGGGCGCTTGTCTGCCTCCAGCCGCAGCAGTGAGATCACTCGCTCCTGGGGCCGCAGCCTGGCTGAAGGCTGGTGTAAATTTAGCTAATTGCACCGGCGTAGCCTTCCCTGACCATAATTGGAGATGTGGCCGTGATGGAGGCAATAACCCTGCGGATCCATGCGCCGGTGTGACAGACCCCGTTGGATGCTCTTCGCTTTTAACCGAAACAGGAGAAAGGTGTGCAGGGGGGAAAATACTGCCCAGGGCCACGCGTAAGAACCTTCCAAGAGTTAAAAGGTGGCAAGAAGGAGGAAAAACATTTACCTTGTTTCCCTGGAAACCAGACTCCCTGACTGTACAAGCTGGCTGGCTCCCCCTCAGCCTCATTTAACACATGAACCTGCTGCCTGCTTTCAGACAAGTGTAACAAGAGAGGGCTTTTTAATTCTCCTCCCCCTCATCCCCCCCAAAGTCTCAAATCAGCAGGTGGCTGGAGAAAAACCTTCAGTTAGTCTTCTTCCGATACAGGAACATGGAATTTCCAGCTTCTGTCCATCTTGAGGCTGCAGTTGTGTGATCAGCTCTGAAGAGCGAGGTTTTCCTGCCTGTCAGGAACCCTTGGGTGGTCTTCTCACTTGCTGGTGAGGTGGCTGTTTTACAGCAGGTGTGTGCTGCTGGCTGCTGCTGCATCTTAGATCAAACCAGTCAGATGCAGCCGAGGGAACGGGGATTATCGGGATAAACTGGGATATGTCGGGGTTGAGCACTGCCTTGACAAAAAGCTATAAAAGCACTCTGTTTGACCCAATCGCACCTTGTGGTGGGAGTTCCAGTGGAGACTGAGGAGCTGGTGAACGTACTTGTGAAGTGGGAATGGCAGCAGAGGGAACTTTAGTCCAATTAACGCAGTCCTGAAGAAATGCTGTCACTGTTGAAGACGCCTGCCATGTGTCTAACAGGAGGAGCTTGAGACCCTGGGCCAGACCTGGGTTTGTTTCTTCTTGAAATGGCAACTGCTGACTGATAAAAAACCCGGAGGGTGGGGGAAAAAACCCAACCAAAACAACCCCCCAAGTGATTTTTTAAATCCTTTACCCATCCTGGGGACGTGAGGGCGCCCAACGTCAGGAGGTGGCGCTCCTCCCTCTGTAGATGGCGTGCAGGACACTTGTTCCCAAGGGCTTGGCTGGTGGGGCTAGCCTGGAGAAAACCTTACATAGCTATCAGGTCACCTGGGGCTACGTGGTCCCTCTTGACCCTTCCAAGGGTTCCCTGATGCTGCCCAGTCACTTTGCTGGGGAGCTCTGGGAACCCAGACTTGGGAGGGCCCTGGAAAGCCATGCTGGTGGAGGAACAAGCCAGGGGACACTGGGGTGGCTTTGGCAAAGCTTCCTGCTTCCAACACCTGCAGTCACCCAGCAGCCCTTGTCCGCTCTGCCTTCCCAATCCTGCGGGAACTCCATCCTCTGCTTTGGGGACAAGTGTCCCCAAAGCAGGCAGCAGGCAGCAATCAGCGCAGGTCACGCACCCGGACAGCAGCTCCCCAGAGCCCAGAAACTGGTTTTAGGAGGGGGTTATGATTTTATTTTTCTTAAACCATCTTCTCTTAACATGGAGCTTTTTCTGTTCAGCACAATCGTCTCTCCCGCACAGCTCCCTGGGTGCGTGTCCCCTGCTCTGAAATGTCCCAATGACCTTCCCATCAGAAAAGATCCTGTGCCTCGGTGCAGGCACAGCCCTGACCCTGCCGAAATAGCGCCGTGGGAACCTGCCCCGTCCCAGCTGGTGCCAGGAGAGCCGTGGCTGGGAAGCGGGACTGGGTTTCTCCCCCAGCACCCGGTGCTCCCCAGCTGCCAGCAGTGCAGGGGCTGGGACCCGGCCTTCCCGAGGGAGGCTGGGGGGGAAAGCAATTTTCCAGCCTTCCTGGGGCGCATCTGGCTCCGGTGCTGCCTCTTTCCCTTGCTGGAGATGAAACGAGGTGCAGCTGTGATGCTGGAGTGGAGACGTTAGAAGCGTGTGAGGACACCCAGGGGGGAAAAATAATAATAATAATTAAAAAAAAAAAGAAAAAAAGCAAGTGGGTTCAAGTCGGAGGTCTTGGCTCCCGCAATCGGGCTTCACAAGTGGCCCAGCTGACACCCCAGCCTCCCGCCTTTGATCCTGGTGACAGGCGGGGAGCTTCAAGTATGCTGGATGGAGGAGAGAGGCTGCTGAAGGCGCCCCCGGGGGAGCCACAGCCGGGTTCACACACACCGAACACGGCAGCTTTCCTGCTGGAGCGGCTCCGTTGGGCTTTTGCTAGCACGGCGTGTGTTTGATTTGCAGCCCCCGCCCTCCCTCCCCGGCCCGAGGACTGCTGTTCTACCTGACAACTCTCTGGCTTCTCACCAACCCTTAGAAGTGCCTGTGAGACCCAGGGGGGATGGATGCGGAGGGGGGGGAATATGGGTCCCCGTGGAGGTCAAGCCCTTCCCGTGTGGAGTGAGGGGGTGGTGGGCAGCCCTGCTCTGGGATCGCTGCACCACCAGCACCCGGAGAACCCTGTGCCCAGCCAAAGCTGGACCACCACCGTGGCATTCGGTGTCAGTGGTCCCAGTGTATTGCTGCTCCCTGGCTGGCCACAGGGCTTACAGGAGCCCACGTGAGTTTTTGGAAGTCTTCTCAACACCACCCCCCTGCAAGCGTGGCACTGGGGAATCACGTGTTTCTGCAGCAGCCACCAGCCATAGTGGGGAAGACTAAATTTGTCTTCTCCCGGCTTCTCCAAAATGTGGTGTGGGGCTGTCCTCCCTTCCTGGAGGGGATAGCTGCTGTGCCAGGATCCCCAGGATCCCCAGGTGCCGCTCCAGAGGCAATGCCAGGGCTTGGCCCCCTATCTAACTCCCAAAGCACCCCAGTGGTGGGCAGCACTCTTGGTAGCACAGGTGGCACTGTATTGAAAACCCAAGGATTGAAGCCTGGTGCTGGCCTTAAGGGATGTGGGGACCACTTTTAGAGGCTCTCACTGGGCTTAGGCACCCTTTCACACCCAGCCACCACATCACAGGGCTTTTAAAATATATATTTTTATAAACTTCTTCATTAACACCAGCAGCAGTAGACAGAATTAAGCCAACAAGGGTCGTTCCCACTGTGCACGGCTGTGTGTATGGCCGGTGGGAGAGGCTCCCTCCATGTACATCCTCCTGCAGAGACGACGAGAGAGCCCTCCAGCTTTATGGCCGGAGCTGTCTGTCGTGTGTTCTGCTCCTGTCTCCCACCGTGTGCGGGGGCTGGATGGAAACCAAAGTTCCCCTTGGGAATCAGCCAGCAACCAGGGCCCTGGCCAGGCCAGGTCGGCAAGGAGCTGTTGATGGCGGGAGGTATTTATAATCTTTGTTTGGTTCCAGCAAGGCTGGACGCCCACTCCCGCTTCCCCCCATACAATAAGATCAAACAGCTCCAGGACATTTCCTCGCTCCTCGCAGATGAAATCCCTGCATCTGCCGCCCCACTCCACCCTGCCCGGGGCTGCAGCTTCTTCCTTCACTTGAAGACTTGGGGAGGGTGGGGGTTGCCACTGCTGTTTCTTCTACCTCAAAATTAGGGATTTACTCAGTTCTCCCACCCTCCTCCACATTAAGAGCTCATGGGTGAGGTGGGGACCAGGGGGACCAGGACTGCAGCACCTTCCCCACCTCAGTTTCATTCCCTCTCCCACTTGTGAAGGACCTCAGTGAGGACCCATGTGGGGGTCTGATGGCTTCCATGCAGGGCATGCAGGCTGTGCCCACAGATGTCACTTCAGCTGGAGGGTGAGAAAGCAGGAGTACACCTGCTCCTGGCGAGTGGATGAAGCCCAGCAGGAGTTTATTTCTATGTCCCTCACCTCCCTGCTCTTCCTCCGTGCCCAGCCCTGGTGGATAAGGGGAGGGTGAAGTCCTAGGAACACAGTATGGCTGTGTTGGGTGGATCATGGTGGTGCAGAGTAGGGAGTGACATCCCTGCTGTGGGCACCTGCTGCTGCTGACCCCATCCCGGCCACAGGTCCTTGCCATGCTGCCTCACTGGGAGTCTGTGCAGGCCTTTTTTCTGAAGGCCATTTTTCTCTGGGTATCCCTCCTGGGGTCTGGCCAGTGGGAGACAACCGCCACCACTCCTGGGCACGTAGGAGGGACAGTGTGCAGTAGCTGTGGGGAGGTGACACTGAGCATCAGCACAGGCCGCCTGTCCCCAAGGCAAAGCCTGGAGCAAGCAAAGAGGGCAGTGGGCAAACACCAGCTCAGCTTTGCCCTTCTCCCCTCTGAAAGGGCCTTCCCCGTGGGGCAGGAGCAGACCCTGGGGATGCCGGTGGGTCAGTGGGAGCTGCAGCAGGCCATATTCCAACGAGGGCTGTGCTCTCCTCTCCATTTCCCAGCAGGATCCCACTTCCCTCTCACAGAAAGCACCTTCCCCAGGTGTCCCTGGTGCCGGGGGGCTGCTGGTGCAGAGGGGGGCCCGGTTGCAGGCAGGGGCTGCGGCTTCTTTTCAAGTTATTGTGTCATGTTTTCATGTCATGTCCGTCCCCCCCCACCCGTCGTGGCTCACACTCGCTCTTTCAACAGGTCCCTGTGATCTCAAGGGTAATTGCGGGTGTCAGGTTCAGGGCAGCCAAGAGGGAATTTTTTTTGGGGGGGGAGGTGGCAGGGAGCAGTGTGTGGACAATGAAGGGCCAGGGAAGGATGGAGCAGGGTGGGTGCCAGAGGGATTTTGATGCCATTTCACCTGGGTCCTGCCCTGCTCCGTGTCCGGGTGCCACAGCAGCCCTTTGCCCTGTGCAGTTGGGTGCCAGCTCCCTGTTCCAGGGTCTGCAGCTTCCCCCTCGGCAGGGCTGGGGAAGGAGTACGAGGATGCAAAAGCTGCAGCCCCAAGGCTGTTCCCTTCCCTTGGTGACAGTGGCATCTTTCTCTCTCCATCACATGCTGCTTTGCTTCTTTGCGCCCCAGAGTGAGCTGAACCTTCACATCCCCTCCTCCTTGGAGTGGACTGTGGTGTCAGGCTGTGCTCAGAGGGCCAAAATGAACACATCCCCTCCACTCCGAGCCTTCAGCACTCCTTCTTCTTCAACCCAAGCACTTCTCCCAAAGGGGAACCCTGGATAAGCCCATCCCCACCATGCCTCCCTCCTCCCTGAGCTCTGAGCGGGGTTTCCCCAGGGTGGGGGCATGGGATGGGTGCCAGGGGCTCAGCCACCAGAGGAAATGGGGGAGACGGCGGCAAGGCTGGGACCCAGGTGTGAACCCGGTGCAGGTAGCAGGGCTGTGACTCAGCCATCTGAGAGAAAGCACCACGGTGCCCCCAGGCCCTGAGGAGCTACAGGTCTCGCTGATCACCAGCATTTGGCTCCAGCTGCCGTGCTTGGCTGCCCTGGGCCTGTTGGGTTGCAGGAGCACTGAGCTTCCAATTTTAGCTCATTTTGATTCCACAGGGCAAAGTACCTCTTTCTCTGGGAGCCTCAAGAGAAGTGTGTACCCCAAAGCTTTTCCCCTCTACAACCAGCCTAATGGCAGAGTTCAATGGGGTCCAACCACAAAGACTTCTTCTCTTTGTAAGCAACCTTCCCTCTTCCTCTCCTTTCTCTGCAAAGAGTTAAATCTCTTTCTTCAATTCAGCACTTTTCCCCTCCCTCCTGCCCCGGGGATAATGTTTAACCAAGCCCATTGCTAATTAAATATCGATGACCTCAGGCAGGTTTTGTTATCGTCTGGAAACACCTGATGCATGTGTCACCAGCAGGAGTTTTTCTTGTCTCAAGTACACCGGCAACCCTTGAACTCGCATTGGCTTTTCCCTTCCCACCCCGCGGGCACCAGGGCTGACAGTTGAGGCTTCGCTGCCTGTGGAGCGACTCGTGTGGGCTCGCCACCGCCGCTCCTAATTGCAGAGGTTCAATGCGATGGGAAGGAAGGGTCTATTCCCCCTCTCCTTTCCCAAAGTGTGGCCATTACTGCCTGCCATGTGCTGCTAAGCAGGATCAGCTTGAACTTGGTGGACCTTCCCTATTCTAGGCTGAACCTGTGCTTTCCCATCCCATGTGACCATGGAGATGTCCTGGCTGGGAGCTCAGCTCTCCAAAATATCTCCTGGGCTTTCTCAGGGGAACAACAAAGCCCTGCAAGGAGACGGACACCCTGTCCCCTCCTCTCCTGTTCCCCAAGGCAGACCTGGGGCAACACCACTGGACTGAGCAGGCTGGAGCTGAAACCCTTCAATGGGATAGAGAAAAAGGAGACAAAAAAGAAAAACAGCAAGAAAGAGAAAGCCAGGAGGGAGTTGGAGATGTTCTGGGAGGGAGTTATAGGAGAAAAGATGGACTTTTACAGAGCCAGAGCCGTATCCTAGATGGGTTTGGGACAACTGGCCCCCAAGCTGGGTGTGTGGAAGTGGAGAGGACTCCTTGGGAATTGTACAGCAGCCGGGGTTTCCTGCTGGCTCTGCCAGCCTTGTCAACAGCCTCTGAGTTTACCGGTCAAGGAGGTCTCTCAGCCCTTCAGAAATTCTTGGGGCTGGTCTTCTTCAAGAAGAGCAGAGGTTTCACTGACATCATTTTCACACTCCATGGTATAAATAGCCAACCTGAAAAACAAAGGAAAACTCCCCATGAAGCCCATGTAAGGCAGAGCTACGGTTGCACCATTTATTTATTTGCTCACTGTAGCTATTTCCTGCTTCTGTTGGTCAGAGACCTCCTGTGTTGGCCAAAAGTCAGCTTTTCCTCCCTCGCCGGGAATTTATGGATCAGCAGCAGTGCTGGTAACTGGGGGACTACAACCCCCTGGCAGGACAGGCTGATGCCTACGGTTGGCCTTGGTCCCACCAGTTGCTCTGAAGGGCATCTGCTGGGCAGCTACAGGGTAGGGCAGCGGTCATCTTCCCTTGGAGCAGGAAGGTCAGGGCTAAGGCTGAAGGGATCAGTAAGGCTGCAGACAGCATTCTGCTCTGGCTCTGGCATTTGCTGAGCGCTGCAGCAGGCAGGTCTTCTTTGAGCTCCTCCATCTCCAGGACATCTCTTGCATTGCACCACCTCCAAGACACCTGCAGCCCCATATGCCCTTTAAAGTGGGGCACTGCGGTGTGTTTTCTGGGGAAGTGGGGAGGATGTCACTCAGGTGGCTATTGCTGCCCAGAGTCAGCTTCTGCTGCCCCCCGAAGCTGCAGGTCCCCGCCGTGCGAGGCGAGGGGAGCACTTGGTGAGGGCTGAGTGAGCACCTGTGAGGGGGAGGGTAGCGCAGACTCCCATGCCTGCACGGACCCGGCGTGTTCAACAAGCCAGTGCGAGGCGGCAGACATGTTTTCTTCAGGCCCCAGCTGTGCTCCCTGCTCTGCAGCTCCTTCCCAAGCGCTTGTTGCTGCCTTTGGACCTGCCGGTGGATCGGTCCGTGCATGCGCTTCCTACCTGGCTTCAGGCAACGTCAGCCGGGCTCGCTCAGACCCCTTCTTCCCCTGCCTCAGCTGCACCAGACGGTTTTGCACGAAGCAATGAGGGCGAGTTTTCCCCAACCCATGGCTCCACCAGCCTGCTGGGAGGCTGGTAACTCCTTGGCAGGGAGAGGTGGCAAGTAGCCAGGGATGGAAGCTCCTCCAGAAGCACAGCTAGATCCAGGAGAGGGTTTTGCCCTGTGTGTGAGGGTTCTCTGAATTTCAGGTCTCCATCTGTGATGGTAGGCAATCCCAGGTCTCCCTTGGGTATGCCCAGGGTGGATGGATGGACACCCAGGTCCAGGGCTATTGCATGTGCACGTGTACACAGGCATTATATCCCTTCTGCTGCCTTCACTTCTGCTCACAGATGAAGCCAGGTTTCAATTGCCCTTGGCTGCTCCCTGAAAATGTTCTGCCCTTGGGAAATGGACTGCTCTGCTGGCCACCAGTGGGGACAGGAGCTGTCATGAGGATGGTCAGAGCTGCTTTGCCTGGCCACCATAGCCAAGGTGTGGGGATGGACAGACCTGCCAGCAGGCAGCGGGTCACCCAGGATCTCCCCTTTCTGGCTACTCATTCCCCGACCTGAAATCTCCACCAGCCGCATCAGGGGACAGGGAAGAGGGGGTGCCAAGGGTCTTCATGAACCAGCCAGGGGCCCCACTCAGTCTGGCTCCTGGGAGGGTCCCGTCCAATGGACTGTCTCCTTGGTCATTGTTATCAGAGTAATTCTCCAGCAGCTCGAATCCTGTTTTTGTGCCGGTGTTGCCTGGCTCTACGGGAGCGAGGGGGGAGAGAGAAACACAGGAAACGGCAGCGACGGAAGCAGAATCATCTCCTGGAGGGAGCGAAGAGCTGCTGACGCCACTGAGGGGAACAAAGACGGAGATTCAGAAGGGCTTATGCATGGGCTTGCGCTGGAGACGGCCCGGACAAGTTGTCTCAGTCCTTGCTTACGGCACAGCTCCCGCCCCTCTGGCACGTCGTGTCTTTGTCTCCCCCAGCCTGATCCCCCTACGCTGAGCACTGGGGTGCAAAGAGACTTGGGGGAATGCAGAGTAGCGAGAGGAGGCAGCCGTAAGCCAACACGGGTGTTTTGGCACGGAGGGCAACCCAGGGGAATGTCTCCTATGCCAGCCCCAGCTGCTGGCGCTTCAGCTGGTATGGAGGAGTGAGGGTGGCCGTGGGAATAGAACAGTGCATAGTGGTGGCGTAGGCGCCAGCCTCACTGCTATCTCAAAGCTCTACCCCCACCACCCACCACCCCAAAATGATGGGGGGAGGGGCTGTCCCTGCACCCTGCATGCACAAGAGGCCCTCTGTCCCATGGGCACAAATGGAAACTTTGAGTAAGAAGGCCAGAGGCCCTGGCTGCTGGTCTCACCCAGGGCTGGGAGGAACGTGCAAGCCTCTGCCTTGCAGAGTCATGAGCTGCCGCTGTCCATATCCCCATCCATGGTACCTTTTGACTCCCAAGGAAGCTCCCATGTGCTTTCTCTCCTGAGGTGGGTCAGCAGTACCAAGGGCTCTTCCTTGGCTGCACCCCCTCATCCTCAGGGAAGGTCAGCCTCCGTGGGGCATCTGTCTGCACAGATGTGGGGCAGGAAACCTGCTCTCCTGACGTGGGACAAGGCCCTTGAGCCTCTCAACTCCTGGCCCTGCAAGACACAGATGTCCTGGCCAGACTGGGCTTTGGGAGCTTGCTAAGCCCTGGCCTCTTGTGTAGCAGTAACAAATGATGACAGTGATCACAGCCTTCTCTGTGACACACCTGTGCCAAGGAAATTCCCCCCATCCTATCCCACATCCCTAATTCCAAGAAAAGGACACGTATCACAGCTGCCTGCAATGAAGACCCTCCTTTTCTGTGTTACAGGAAGCAGCCCTTGCATCTCAGACCCTTCTGTGGCTGAGGAGAAAGAGCTGATCCCAACCCCATCAGACGCAGATCCCTTTGGACCACAACCTCATCCCCATGGCATGTGTACTGACTGCTTTAGAACCAGTGGGGAGGATCTCCCCTCAGAGATGCTGTGATGCTCAGTGCTGCTGCGGGGCACTGCTGAGTCCTGGGAGAGCACTGGGGACTTTGGAGCCATGCAGGGCAGCACTGCTGGGGTGGGGGGACCTCACAGCACCCCTGCTGCCTGTGGCAAGGACAGAGTGGCCAGGATGCTGCTGCTGGCGCGAGTGCTGCTATTCCCAGGGTCTGCCTTTGCGAGCAGTATTTGTGGCTGGAACACAAGCACCAAAATGTCATCGGCCCCTTATCTGCAACATATCCGGGTCCTTTTGGTACCCACTCAGCCTCCAAAAATAGCCCCAGCAGAGGGAAAGAATACATCCTTAAAATAGCACTGCCACCCAGGCTCGCCAGTGCTGGAGCTGACACCTGGTCAAGTGCCCATCGTGGCTTTGCAGGGAGGTTTCGGGTCTATTCTCCTGTGCTTCCCCAGCCCAAAATAGCAGCCACGACCTCACTATGCTGGGAGGAGAGCAGGTGCTTTGCAACCTCTGCCCAAAGCAGCGCCTGCTGCTCCGTGCCACCCTTTGGGTGACCACCAAAGTGTGGACCACCACTGTGTGGGTCCCAGGCACAACCCCTCTTCTCACTCTGCCCACTATGCCTGGAGCAGGGCAGAGTGGTGTGAAGCCACAGAGCACAGCAAGACCCAGGTGAGTCACCCTGAGGGATGCAGCCAGCCATGTGGGAGGAGCGGTCCAGCTGGCCACCTCTCCTGAAAAGGAGAGCTGCTGAGGAGGAAGAAGCCGGGAGGAAGGAAGGCCTTGTTTGTCCGTTCCCAGAGCGGCGCAGGAACTGCTATATGAGGGATTACCTGACCTCACATCTCCGGATGCTCTTCACCAGCTTTACCTCCCCCTTTCCCCGTTTGAGCCTCTCTTTGGCTCCTGCAACCCTGCTCTTTGCCGTGCTGCTGCTGCTGCCTCTCCTCTGAGCTACTCTGGCACCAGCAGATGGTTTCCGCCAGGCTGCAAGTACTCTTCCACCTCCTTATGCTCCAAATTTATCCACACCTGCTCTTCCTCCTGGATGGACCACATTGACTCCCCATATGTGGATCCAGGAGCTCAGCTCTGCCCAGCAAGGAAAGCTGTGGTGGGTGGGGTGGTTCATGGGCTTCCAGTTACGGGGAGGATGCTGCAGGCGTGAGGTGGCTTGTGGGATGCTCTGTGGGACCCAGCTTGGAAACTGGAGGCTCAGGAAGAAGGAAATCAGGGCTGACACACGTAGGCCTTTTGCAGCACATCCAGACCCTACATATCTCAGTTTGCTCCCTGTGCAGCCCCTGCCTCGTGCAGTGTCAGACAGCTGGACTAGTCGGCATCCATGGAGGATGAGTGGATAAGACCATGACGCAAAGATTTCATGCTCTTTGTAGACTGTTGCTTCCTCTCTTGCCTGGCCCTTTAGAAGATCTGGGCAAAGATGTTTATGCAGAACACAAAAGGTTTAAGGATGTGTGTTGGACACTGAGGGATGGAGCCCGGCATGAGACAAATGCTGAGCTGGAAACAGGATCCAGCACTGCTGCTCTTCGTATTAAACAGCATTTCCTGGGGGAGGTGGTGGAGGGGATATGGCTGCCAAGGACAGGAGGGCTGGGAATCATGAAGCTAAGATGCTCCCAGGGAGTAGAATACAGCCAGGGGCTGGTGTATCTCAGAGCCAGGGATGGAGGCACATTCTGGTGTAGAACAGACCTGGGGTCCGTCATATGTGTCCAGGAGCAGGGATGGGAAGGGAAACATGGAAGGGCATGCAGAGGAAAGGGAGGTGGGTAACAATGTACACCAAATGGAGGTTAGAGCAGGGATATTTTTGGGATCAGGGAAGGCTTCTCTTTCAGGGACTGTGCTGGCAAAGGAACAGATGCTCAGAGTACCTCTAGGGACAAAGGTGTCCCCAAAAGCAAGATTGAAGGATAGAGAGCAATGGAAACGGATTGCTGAGGTACACGAGGGAGAGGTGAGAAGGCATGGAGAAGCAAAACCTCCCCCCCTGTGTAAAGTTTTGTATTCCTCCAGGGAGGACCTGGTCATCTGGAGACTCTCCAGTTCTTTGCAACCTCATAACGCTCCATCAATCCATGATTAATTTAGGGGATGAAACCTTTCCAGGCTGGGGCAGGAAGAGGAAGGGGGTTTATGAGTCAAAGCAGTAAGCACAGCATGCTCAGGGAGGCTAATTTCAAGATTGGGAAGGATCTTCTGATCCTAGGTTATTTCTAAACTAGGAAATGAACCAAGAAGCCCACTGGCCCAGAAGGGACCATGGGGAGGTCTCATATCTCTGAATTCAACAACTCATTGAGCGAGCTGAGGTCAGTGCTCATTGCAGGGGACAGGAACTCAGGGAGAGGAAGAGGGGACCGGATGCTTGGCCAAAATACCTTAAGAAGTGATGTTAAGGATATCCCCTCTCCTTCAGAGCCAAGAGGTGACGGTACGTCCCCAGGGCTTCATGGAGAGCAGTGGTGAGGGGGTCGCTCGCAGCAGGTGTTCCCAGAAGGGGTTGCCCCATATCTCTTCCCACTTCCTCTGCCTCTCCTAGCCTTCTTCCACCACTAGCATTTGTTTCCCCTTGCCTCCCACTTTCCATTTTGAAACTAGAACTGGTGACTGAAACCTTCCAAGCCCACGCAAACAGGATACAAGTGGGTCAGGACTGAGCAGGGAGTGTCATAGTGGCAGAGGGGTGAAATTGCTGACCTGGGAGAGGCCATGGGGACGATGCAATGGATTTTGGGAGGTCTGGAAGAGCAAACAGGCTGGTGTTTTGCCAGCAGGAGAAGCAAGAGGCCAGCCCAAACATCATGCCAGGCCTTTCTCATCTTTGAGGGACTTTACAAACATGTTAGCCTGTCCAGTTCCACTGCCCATCTGAGTGGGAGTTTGCTGTTGCTGAAGTCAGCTGTGACCCCTGGGGGTGCTTTCCCAGGGAGGTGAGGGGAGGCCCTGCTAGTGCAGGGATCAGAAGTCCTGAGGGGCTGTGCCCACACTCCTTGGCCTGCCTCTGTTTTGTAGACAACTTGCTGCTGCAGGACTCAGGTCACTTCATGCAGGGAAGGTGGTATGGTCCCTCAGGCTTCCTCCACTCATCTGCCAGACCGATGTGACCGCCTGAACTTTAAAATCCTCAGCAGAGACTTGTGAACTGCTGGTGGTTATCCAAAGGTGGGGGGATGTGGTCATGAGCTGGGATGTGGCAGAACACGAGGAGAGATGCACAGCTTTCCTGGTTCCCGGGAAAGGAAGCCACCATCTGCTACCAGAAAGAGGAATACCAATGAAAGAGCAATTTAATTAGATAATCTATCTAATTAAGACAGGTGACAGGCTGCAAATTTCCCTCCTGGAGAGACCTTTGTAAAGACCTCAAGCAAAGATGCTCCTGACCTTGTCCTGTCAGCCAAGGCCAAGTGCCAGAGCAAGAAGGGGGGCTGCAGGTCCCCAGCACCCTCGTTGCTACTCCCCAGTGCCTGACCCCACCAGCTGCCTTCCTGTCTGCAGGGGGGCAGATGAGACATGGCCCCGCAACGCGGCCATCTGGTTGCGGTTCTGCAGGAGCTGGCGCTTCTGAGCTCCTGAAGCCCTCAGGCTCTCTAAGTGCCTTCTCTTCCTCAACTTCCTGAAGGGGAGGTTGTGAAGAGGAGAGGGTCGGCCTCTTCCCTCACATAACTAATGATGGGACTCGAGGGAATGGTCCTAAGTTGCACCAGGGGAGATTTAGATGAGATGTCAGGAAAAGCTTTTTCTCCCAAAGAGTGGTTGGGCACTGGAATGACCTGCCCAGGGAGGTGGTGGAGTCACCATCCCTGGCAGTGTTTAAGAACCATCTGGACGAGGTGCTACAAGACATGATTTAGTAGCTTAGTGGGCAGTATTGGTGACAGGAGGACAGTTGGACTAGATGATCTTGTAGGTCCTTTCCAACCTTGTGTTTCTATGATTCTATGACTCTGTTCCTCAGCACTTGTATTTCTTCTAGCCATTCCCTCTGCCAAGATGTAGCCATTGATGTTTGCAGACCTCAATGTGGTCTTTAGCCCTCTGTGGCCAGGTAGGACACCTCTGGATCATGAGAACCAGCAGGCAGACCACATTGTTGAAAGAAAGCACCTCTTATCTAGAACCAAGGGATCCCACAGCAACAGGCCAGGCTATGTGAAAACCTGCTTTGCCTTGCAAGTCAACATCTGTTGAAGGCCCAGCTTAGTCAGGCTGTGCTTGATCCCAGTGGTTGCGTCATTCTTCCCCTCTCCCCACCCCCTTTTTCCCCCTGAAGAAATTTCTGAGATTTTTTTTTTTAATTGGCATTGTCCGTTTGATCCCTAGTTCCTAGCCAGGCAAAACAAGGCATGCATCTTACTGGAGACAGGATAGAGGACTCTTGGAGTTAATCGTTTTCTCCATTGTCTTTCAAATGTGTGCTGAGATGTCCGTAGCTGGGGGACCCATTGTGCTGCCTTCCTGCTTGTTTTTTCAACAGTCTCCAGTGAATAAAAGCAATGCAGGGTTTGTAATACACTTTCCGTGACCTCTAATCTTGGTGTATGATCTATCTCAATTGCCAGGTTGCAAACAGCATTCATTAACAGCAGTTCCACCTCCATCCCACCTACTTCTCCAAAACCCAGCCCCAAGCTCTCCCTGGCTGGCTTCAGTTCCCCTTGTCCAGACCACCATCTCTTCTGCCCTCATCCATACCTTCTTCTGCCTCCTCCCTCCTTTCTGCTCTCCTGAGTGCTCTCTCCTCCCACTTTCCCCCACGCACTGGGTCTCTGGAGGTGTTAGCACAGGGGTGTGACTGACACTATTGAAGGTGTCTCTGTACTTTCACGACCATGCTTGCTGAGGATCATCCTACCTCCTCATCCCACCATGAATGGACCAAGGTGATGCCACAGAATCATCTGACGCCCTCGTGGTGGAACAAGGAGGTAGTAACTCAGGTACCAGCATCGGCAGCACAACAAGGAGCCAAAGCAGTAGCTGGAGGGGGACTTCAGGGCAGACAAAGCCTGTGGGTTTGCCTTCCCACCCTGGCTATGAGCTCACTCTGCCGCCTGGGCTTGATGAGTTTCCCAGATGCAGAGGCACACAATGCATGAGGGAAACCCTTGTTCTCCCGTGGTTATTTTGCATGGCTCCTCTGGGAATGTTTGCCTTTCCTACTATTTTCCTGCCATGCCGGAAGCCCTCAGGTGTCCCTCAGCTAGGACAGCCACCTGGGCTTTGGGGATGAGTCACCCCCTCTTCCAGTGCTCTCCTCTGCCTTCCCTTTGGCAAGGACTGGCAACAAACAGCAGAAATGAATCAGAGGCTGGGATGGCTGAGGGACCAGCAGCCCATCCCTGGGCATCCCAGCGCGTATGTCCCAGCTGCAGCACAACAGGGGACTGGGCACAGGCTGGGGGACCCAGAGGGCAGAGAAATCTCCAGATAATCTCATTGTAAACTGTCTTCGGGAGTCCCTTCCTAAAAGGATTGCAGTCTTTTCCAGCACTAAAGGGCCATTCCTAGCTCCTGATCTGGACAGAGCAAGGATCCCTCTCCTTCTCCAAGGGTTTGTGTCCAGGCCACAGATAAAACACCAGCTCCATGCTTTGGCCTTCTTGCTCCATCATCCATCCTTTTATCCTTGCTTTCTTTTCTCTCATTTGCTTCTTCACACTGATGGGTAAACCCTGGCCTTCATGTCTATGCCTACCTTGAAGAGTTGGCAGGTTATTCCTCTTGAACTGCCAGAGCAAATGGCCAATCTCCCTGCTGTTGGCAAGGGGGAGTAGGCAGGAAGGCGTGGAGCTAGGGCACTACCACAATGCAAATCTCCAGCCAAAGTGTTTGTCAGTCACATCTGCTGAGGAGGCAACCAGCAGGTCCAGTCATGCTCTGGGATTCCCGAGTGCCATGCAGCCGAGACTCTCTTGAGAAAACTGGCAACAGGCTGAGCCTCACTGGGTCCAGCCGCTTGCAACTTTTCTGTTTTCTTCACATCTCTCAGAGAGCTCCCACTGACCCCATAATGTGCCTGTACCTCGCTGCACCACATTGCTAGGATCCATCACTGGAGGCATCACAGCCACAAACAGCTGGAGGCAGGGGGAAATGTTTGGCAAGTAAGATTTTCTGGACAGTGTCATGCAGGGCAGGTGAAAAGGGGATCAGACCAAGCAGAGTGGTCATCTTTGGACTTAGGAAAGACATCTGGAAATCAGCCTCTTCTTCTGGGGTGGTTCAGGCAGTTACAGAAGAGACTTGTGGTTTAATAGGACTGCTCTTCTGGGCCATTGTTTATAGACTTCTGCTCATTTCAAAGCCATCACATCTGTGGAGGCAGGAGGTGGACTCAGGGCTTCTGAGAATTAAGAACATGGCCTTGCTAGACAGCCTGCGGGAGCTTGTGCTGGTGGTCCTCCAGCTGGCCACCATCAGTGATATCGGTCATTGGCCTGTGTACACTGCCATGTTTGAGTTGTCATGGGTCCTCCGAGTGGTTCACAGTATTCTGCAGCCTGGCTCTGGTGCAGGTCTGTGGTTGGTACCACAAGTGTGAAAATGGCCCATCACCATTATGGTAAGCTGCTGAACAGCCTTTCAGTGCCCCACCAATAGGTTGTGAGACCTGGAAGAGCCAACAGAGAGGGGGCAGTGGTAGCTGGGAAGACAATTACCATGCGACGCAGATGGAGGGCTCAAAGATTTTGAGAGCCAGGAGGAACCAATGGTACATTGTGTGCAGCCTAGGCTGGAGACAGCCTGGGCAGGTATTCAGATGCTCTGCAGGCAGGTAGGAAGTACCACAGCGAAACACTACCCAAATATTCTGCCACCTTTATCAGCCTTGGCTTTAGTGCCCCTAATCTCACACCCCTTTTCCGAACTTCTCCTCACCTTACAGCTCCTGATGGCAATCAATCAAAAGGGATGTCGTGCAAGGGGACTCAAGGGCACAGGTCAGATCGTGGGGAAGGAGAGAAGGTCACAGTAGGGCTGCTCCTGTGGGAGCCCACCAGAGAGGGT
This sequence comes from Jacana jacana, assembly GCA_013400555.1. Taxonomy (NCBI): domain Eukaryota; kingdom Metazoa; phylum Chordata; class Aves; order Charadriiformes; family Jacanidae; genus Jacana; species Jacana jacana. The sequence goes on along the minus strand of VZTM01033776.1, from coordinate 26,067 downwards.
GGCAGGCGTGGGCATGCACCCAGGGGGTGACACACAAGGGTGGCTGTGGCTGTCCCTTCCCATGCTGGCAGCTTAGCGTCCCAGTGAGGTGCCCGAGATTTGCGTTATCTCTGACGAAAGGTAAACAGAAAGGGAAAAGTGAGAAGGAATTCCTCATCTGAGAGGGCTCTTATCGCCTTTCCGCTTCCCTCGCCCCGGAGAGATAGGGCAGCAGCTCAATGCTCTCTTGTTCCTAAGGGGGCCTCTCCTCCCCTACCCCCGGACGAATGGGGACGCAATGGGTCTCCTGACCGTAAAGCTCCGTGCCTTAGAGCTCGCTAGACACCCCTAAATACATGCTCCCCTTCATAACCGCACTTCTGCCCTCACCTGAGTGCCCACCACAGTGCCTTCGGGTTTTGCATCTCTCATCAAACACACCAGACACCCTCCAGGGAACAGTGAGGTCTTTGCTTTGCTTTGGGGGTGCCACGGTTTATGCCAGTCCCAGCACACGCTCAGCTGGGCAGCCAGCACGGGCAGTGCATGGTGGCCCCAGCCACGTGATGGTGATATAACTCACTGCAACCTTGATCAGTGTCATGTAATTGAGGCTGAGGAATAAAACTTGAGCTCTTATCAGCCATGCAGTGAGTTGCAGCACCCTTACAGGGTGACCAAAGTCAATTAAATCCCCAGCAGAAGCAGAGCGGGTCGAGCTCGCTGGCTGAGGATGAGAGGAGGCAGCCGCAGGCGGTTAGATGCCCCTGTAGCAGCGAGGTCCTCAAGGGCAGGCAGAAGTGCTGAAACAGTCCTTGTCACCACATGCAGGAGAGGCAGAGGTGGTGGAGACCCGTGTTCCATTCTGGCAGCAGGAGGAAGAAATTGCTGGTCAACATCATCGAGAAATCTCAAGGCTCCTTCCACCCATCCCTGTAAGAAGAGCACTTGGGAAAGATTTTATGCGGCACGCCAGCTGCCAGAAACAGCGAAGCTATTGATCATCAGGTTACAGAGCTATGGTATAAAATCATGTGAATCCAAAGAGTGAACAGATGGCCAGCCTGAGCGGGGATGGAATTATTTCGTTGCAGAACTGACAAGCAGCTCAATTCCATGTTAGTGCAAGAATCAGATTTGCTTTGGCAGAGAAGACAGGGTGCTTGCAAGGCTTGATAGTGCCACGTCTATTCAGCGCTTGGATTTTTATTCATCCTGAGGTTGTTTCACTCCAGTTGGGGATGCGCTTGCAACTCACTCGGCTGTGGTTTGATGCAGTTGCCCAAATAATGGTATCCAGTTTCACTGTAGATGCAGCAGCGTATCCTGCCCGGCCTCCAGCTGCTACTCCAGACGGGTGTTGGTCTCCACTAAGTCCCGTGGCAGATATGCCAGCCCCCTTCATGTGCCTCAGATACCCTAAGACATCTCGAATGGCTCTAAACAACTCTGTTTGGGCAGCAGGATCTGAGGATTATGGCTATATTCAAGAAAATACTTAATTTTGTTGCTTGGTCCTTTTCTGATGGTGCTTTGTGGATTTTAGGTAGCAGAGGTAAACCTCTGAAGAAGTGGTCACAAGGCAATCAAAACGAAAGAGTATATTCAGCCCAGGGATGGGGGACAAAATCTTTGTAGAGCTACAGACAAAGAAAGTGCAACTATTTCCACTCTCTTTTCTCACGTTGGAGGTTGCACAGACCCTTCTCTCAGTAGCTGAGGCGTCTCACAGAAGATTGTCTCTGAAGGTCTTGAGGATTTAGACCTGTGGCTGGTGTGCTGATTGGGAATGAATTGACCAGAAATCGTAACTGGAGACTGAAGAAGAAATTGACCAAAGAGACGAACTCTGGCCCAAATAGCTGCAGCGACCACAGCTCCTTGCAGAGCCAAGACTGGTGAAGGCAGAGGGATACTCGTAGCTGAGAACAGTCCGTTCTCAGAGCTGTCTCATTTTGGTACCACTGAAGCAGGATGCCTGGGAAAGTCCCCTTATTTTTTCATTGAAGAGGAGACGGTGCCAACCTAAAGAAGCCTGGCAGAACACAAGGGCAGGTTCAAGCAGGTTCAGCCAGGGGAAGCTGGGCTCTGGAGGCTTTACCAGCTCAGTGCGAGCTGTACTGCATAGTCTACTCTCTTGGGGTCTCCTACTGACAGTGTGCTTCGGTGGACCTTCTTTTGCAGGCAGAGTTGGGAAAAGTAGCTCTGCCATCCCTCCCTTAGCTGCGGTCTGGCAGAAGAAGGACCAGGAGAAGGTTGGGAGGAGCCAGTTTGGGAAGAAGGATCCCAGAACGGAGGAGCCTCCTGGAGATCTGCAGACATATCCAGGGGCACAGTGAGGTTCCACGGGGTCTGGGGCAAAACCCAGGCCTGTGATCTTGATTAAATGAGGATGCCTCATAACGTAATGAGCCAGGCCTCTCTCAACAGGTACCTGGGGGCAAACTGCTCTCACTTTTCTTTCTCCCCTGCCGCCCTGCCCACCCTCCAGCTCATCCTGGGCATGTTAAAGGAATTAAAATTAAATGCATCTCTAATTCATCTCCATTCTGTTCACCCTGGAGAATGATTGTCCCAGGGTAATGCCTCCAATAATGAGAACTGCTTTTGAAAATTAAAAAATACTTGTTATAGAAACCCCAAACCCAAGTTCCCTGAGATTAACAAGGAGGCTAAAAACCCGGGTGAACACAAATTTGCAGAGATTAGCAGCTGTTCAAATGCAAGATGATCACCAAATGGCATATGCTTCCAAGCCTTGACTAAAGCCCTACAGAACTGTGAATAGATTAGGAAAAAATGCTAGAAATGGCTTTGACTTTGTGAGTGGTTTCATGGATATCCTCACAGGCAGGAATCAGTGGAGGCAGACGCCCACCCTGGGCTGGTAGACACGGTGCTACAGAAACCAGGGTGGGACTCACAGCCCAGACATCTGATTGTGAAATTGGAGGAATATTTGTTAGCGAAATTCCAGTGTGTTTTCCAGAGAGAGGGGATGAGGGGAAAGAAAATGACTGCCAGAATAGCTTCAGCCCCACTACTTTGAGAAGCTTCAGTAAGAAGCAGAAAATGACCCAAAGTTAAGAGGCTGGGGAAAGAAGGTCTCAGTGAAGAGGTGTAAAACTCCCTGGGACTGCAAGAGCAGCACCTTGTCAGGACAATAAAGGTGATAAGATCCCGTGCAGAGGACATTACTTCATTATGTCACATAGCACAAGGTCAGACATACTAAATCACAGCACCTGTCTGGGGACTGAGACATGTAAGAGGAGACTGGATGATGTCTGCTGTAGGTGTGGTGCTAAAGCCATTAAACCTTGCAAGTGCCGCACTCGAGACGGGAAGAAAAGGCAAGCGCAGCCAGATATGGGAAAAGCAGATTGCCCAGGAAAGCCTTCAGCCTTCTGGTGTCAGACATTTCCCAGCCAGGGTCCAGGTGCTGCCCACACAAACACAAGCTTAACCCTGTGGAAATCAGTCAGTTCTTCACTACGTACAGACCCCAAACTCCCCCCAAACAGGAGGCAAACCAGACGTCCTTCAACGTTCTTGCCCCTTCCATCCCCTCTGTCCCCTCTGGCCTCTGCCCCTGCTTCCCTTCACCGTGCTCAGTTGTTCCAGCAGCAGCCTCCACACTCGCTGCTGTCTGCGTGTCTGGCTTGGGTGACCTTTCCTGGGGACAATGGCTGCTATTGAATATGGACAGGCATAGCTGCCGATGACATGGAGCTGCAGACACAACGGTCCCATCGCTGCAACGAAGGGTCCTGCCCAGCACAGCTGGGAGCGGGGGAGGCTGGCATGGGAAAAAGGCTTCAGCCACGAGCCTGCCTTTCATGGAACTCGGTGGCTCATGCGTCACATGGATGGCTCCGTGGTTAGATACGCTTCTTAGCCGATTTAGTCCCATGTGAGGTGCCAGAGCCTCAGCACTGGAAATTAAAGTCCATGTCATGACTTCAGGAGCTTACAGTGGTGGTAAATACCTTCCCATGTGCCCACACACCATAACAGCTTTGCTATGGAAAAAATAATCTCAAATACTTTCTGAGAGATGGTTATTTTGATTCATTGAGTCCGTCGTGGCCAGGCTACCATGACACGGTCATCATCTTTGAGTAGACACTTAGCATGCAGAGTCTTGTGGAACTGGCACTAGTAGGCAGGGACCTATTTATCGACTACTGGCCCTCTCTGCAGGGCTTGGGATGTCTGCTTCTCCACATCTGCTTTGGCCTAACAATCCCTCCCTGTCTCACCAGGGAAAATAAATGAGTCAGTGCGCACACAGAAATTGCAAGATGGAAATTGATACTGGAATGCTGTGATGATGATGAATATTACTATTGTTGCTATTATTGCCAGCGCCAGAGAGGACTAAAGGATCTGTTCTGTATAACTTGTGCTCCCTTCCCCCAGACCCTTCCACTTTGCCGGCATTTTTACAGAAACACCAGTCCAAGTTTGGCATTTCTACCCAGCGCCATCTCTCTGTAAAAACCACAGGTTTTTATGATCCAGAGCCCATTGCTGCATCCCTGCTCAGACCTAGAGCAGGACCAGAGCCGGCTCCTGACAAGCCCAGTCCCCCAGCAGAAGCAGGCCAGCATCATTCCAGATCTGGGATACAGGAAAGGTGCAAATGGGAGGGGAGCCTGCTCCTTTAGCATGTCGGCTTGAACATAAAAGGCAGAGGGAAAGACTTTTCTAGCCCCACCATGAGCTAAGCCACAACCCCTCAATCCAGGAGAAAAGGTAGGAAAACAAACATAGATTACTAATATACTGAAGTCTTTAGATTGGTAGTTTCATCAGTCCTAAAGGCAGAAAACATCTCTGGAAACATTTAGAGTCAGGAAGGAACCTCAGGGCAAAACTTTAAATGAAGGAAGGCAATATGTTAGAAAAATGCACCTATGAGTCCAGCATAGGCAGGTTTTCAAAGGTGTTTGCTACCCCTGGCCAAGCGGGCAGTCAGAGTGGCCCTGCGCTCTCTCTTCCTGGGTAAAAAATCTCCCCAAGCAAGGGAACAGCCTCTCTCTCTGAATTCTTTTGTTTGAGCCAGACAGCCAGGTCACCCTCCAGACCACCGGTAAACCAGCCTGTCTGGGGCCAGCAAACACTTTGCCAGGCAACGTCTGAAAGCTCTCAGGGCTTTACCAGCCACTGCCCAATTATCTGCTGCTGCCCTGGGGGGCTGCTGTCTGTTGGGTAAGAGAAATCCCAATCACACAATCCCACCTCTCCCTCCCTCTCTTCCTACCATCCTCGAAGAGGGTTGGTGAGTGTCCCTGCTCACGTGTGTTTAAAGGCCCATATCAACCACACACGGGGTTTAAAACCCTGTATCAACCAGTCCTATCCCTGCAGGTCAACTCCAGCCATAGTTCCCACATGTGTCCTTGGGAATGTGCCTCCCTCGGAGCAGATAACAGACACCCGGGCTTGGCTTTGCCAGGCGGGATGGTTTCCCTGCACAGGGGGTAGAAAAGGGGGGGTTAACTCAGGGTTTCATTAACCTAAGAGTTGATTGCAAGAGAAACTTGTCCTATATAGGAATTGTGTCAGGAAGTAGGCTGAGGAGGAGGGGGAGGAGGCAGTGGGTTGTAGCAACCCTGCTGCTTCTTCCAGCCTCGCTTCCCTCAGCCAAGGCCCCGAAGAACGGAGTATCTCGTGCATGTTTGGCTCCCAGCTCCAGGCTCGTCAGGACTCCATGCGGGCAAGGAAAAGGCAAAGCTGCGCTGTGGCGTGTGGCCTCACATAAGAAACGCAGATGATCCCACAGGCACGGATATGGCGACATGCCCGAGTCCGTAGAGAACCTTCAGGCTATTTGCATGACATCCATTCCCACACAAGGAATTATACAGCAAAAATCTCCCTGCACACACTTACGTGACATTCTGGAGATGTGTGGAGCGTCCCTTGAGTGGAGGCAGAGACACAGATACATACATCCCACATCACCATAGGGATACTCCACAGCATGAAGAGAGAGGGACTGGGAAGGGGTTGGTTTCAGGATTGGTTTCCACTGGTCTAAGCTTCTGATGTCAGCAAAAGGGCTGGTGCCTCCATCTTGGCCATGCCTTCTCTGGACTCCTACATCAAGAGGTGGCAGGGTGGCAAGCTGGAGCTACTCCAGCAGAAAATGATCCCAGCAAAACGAACAAATTGGAAAAGAAATGGGGGGAGGCACAGCTGGAGGGAGAGGAGGGAAGGCAGGAGAGCCACTTTCTCCAGAAACTTTTTTTCCGAGGAACTTGCGCCAATTTTGAAACCACACCCTCAGTCACAGACAGAGATGTGAAAACATCTGTTCCCAAGAGGAGTCGCATCACGGGACACCCCTCCTCTCCAAAGGCACCCACCTGGCTGCCCTGCGTGGCTGGGGAGGAGGGGGTTCTTACTCAGGACCTTCTGGAAGGGCTCAGCTGCAGCTCTGGGAACGTGTGAGAGCTGCAGAGGTGGAAGGAGGAATGGGGAAGGAAGGAAGGAAGGAGCTATTGTCACCAGAGAGGGCTTTGTTTGACCAGCATTGCTGAGATTCCAGTGGCCCCGGTAACCCTGCAGAGGCTCCTGCTGGACTGAGCCAGGGGGAAAGAGAAAGAGAGGCCAGACAAATTGACAAGAGGGCCCTTGCCATTCCTGGAGCTGTGTTTTCTCGAGATAAGTCTGACCTATTCGCAGTCACCCTGGAGCAGTAGCAGGAGCTGGCCTTTACGTCTGACTTGACCTTCTATTGTGGCTCAGACATTGGAGGAGATTAAGACCAAAATCAAACAACTTCCAAACTTTGAGGCATACCCAGCATTGGGCCGAGGTGATGCAGAGAAGCCCAGGCTTCTCAACAACTGCCAGGTTGTTGCCTTGGACCGATGCCAAACAGATTGACTTGGGAGGCTGGGGTGTCCAGAGGGGTCTAACTCACAGCATATGCATCCAGGGACCAATGATCCCAAAATCCTGTAGAACACCTCTCACAGCAAGAGCCCACCACCTAGATCGATGGCTTGAAGTCAAGTCCAAGTCACTGTGGCAGATGAGCTATGCCAGAAGCATCCAGCATGATACTATTTTCTGCTTAGTTAAGACAAGTCCAGATCTAGACCATAAATAACTGCAGGATGGGGAGGAAGAGAAAGGGAAGAGGGGTGGCAGAAAGACTGAGGTATGGCAAAGGTACCAAAAATCCTTGTTTAAAGAATCTTTGATTGGCCGCTTCAGTGGAAAGGACGAGGTCTTGCTTCATATGGCCCTTCTCAAACCTGGGAGTGGTGTTTGTTCAGGACGTGTGTGATGTGTTCAGGACGTGTCTCCAGATGCTCACACAAATATCTTGGTGGGTTGGCAGGGGAGAAAAAAAGGGAATGTGAGCTCCTTCATCACTTCTGGACCTTAGGGACCAGCACCTTTCCTCAAAAAAAGAGGATAGGAGAAGAAAAATAATGCCTTCTGGGAATCCCTTCAGGGGCAACATGAAGAAAGAAAAAGGTTTTGCATGTCTTAATCAAATTTTCATCAGGAGACTACATCCCCTTGCCAGACCTCAGGCTGATGAATGCACACCCTGTGCTAGACAATCCTAATGCGGTGATGAGGGTCCTCTGCCGGCGCTGGAAGCACTGCCCACAGCATGGTGTGAGTGACCAGTGTGGGCAGCCCCCTCCCCTGGGCTGCGGGGACCTCCGGGGCCCTATTCACCCTGCATGAGGTCAGGAGAGTTGCCCTGGAGTGGCACATGGCCCATGCATGGAGAAGGGCTAGTCTTTGGGTGCAGAAGGTAAAGGCCACAGACTGGGCTTGACTTCAAGTCCAGCAAGAACTTAAGATGACTTAAAAAAAAAGAAGCTGTTTTTTGTTTTTTAGCAGCAAGCAGGCATCTTTGTATCCCAGCTGGATTCAAGGGCCTGCAAGACGTGAGGGTATATTTGTACCACACTCTCCTCCTTCTATTGGGATTTTTCCATTCTCTGAAGTATCTCAACCCTCCCTCTGCCCAAGATAATGGAGAGGCAGCTAAAATGGCATTTTAAACTCTTGGCTCCCTCTACCAACAATTGGACAAAGCAAAGAGGCAGGATGGGAGAAACTGGCTTTCTGGAAACTTCTGATAGATGGAGAGGGGTCACACCCCCTTCAATAGAGATTGGAGTCGGGGGTCATTTTACATCTGCCTTTAATGAAGAATGGTGGGAAGGGAAATTTAGCTCCGATGAGCTAATTAAATATATATATAATTTCCACTCTGTTAGCAAGGGGGGAAAAAAAAGCCTTGGAGCAGCTGCTAGGTCATTGTTTGTGAATTTAAAAATAAAAGTTTCTTGGCATAGATTTCCGAGATGGAGGCAATATCTTCTGTTGTCATTCCAGAAGGAAAGGGAGAGCAGCAAAAGAAGGATGAGGCCAGGTAAGGATAGTTCAGCTTGACTACGTGTTGCTCAGGTGTGTCTTGGCTTTCGAGCCTCTTTTCCCTCTGGCTGATTTAGGTAATCAACATCCTGCCCAGATGGTGAGCTTCACCAGGTTTACAGGCTTCACACCCTGAAGATCTGGGATTGTCCTGCCATGGGGATGGCTAGTACCTGGAAGTGCCCTGAGTGCATCAGTCAGGCTTAATGACCCCAACCAGACTCACCTGGAACCACCACCCCTCTGCTCAGGGATTTAAGCTCAACTACCTGCTTCTGGCCTGAACTACTTACAGGTGTACCTGCGACTGGCCTTGTCCCTAGCTCTCCTGGTCTCCTGTCTGGTGCTCTCAGGTGGACTCCAGATCTTTGTTTGGGGGTAGCTTTGTCTCTAGGATGCACCTTGGACTTACACTGCAGCCTTGTCTCCAGTGATGTCTCCTGTGTTCCTGGCTAGACCTTGCCTTGTCTAGTGCTATGACTGGAATCTGTCCCCGTCACCACCTTAGTGGTGCTGATTGCCTGTGGGACCACACTGGGGTTGTGCTTGGCCATAGACCCGTCCCCTGTGTGGGGCAGCCCCACTTCTGCTGCTTGCCAGATGTGAGCTGAGGTCTCTCCAGTCCTGAGTTGCACACAATGGAGCCTGGTCTTCGGGCCATGTGGGACCTGGTCCTACACCTCCTGTGCTGAAGGCCAAGGACCTTGCACTCTGCTGCTTCCCCAGGGGCCATAGGGCACTACTGCTTCCCTTTATATTCTATCCTTATAGCTCCTCAGCTCTGGGTTTCCCATGCCACCTACCTGGTCTCTTTGCAGTGGGGTCTTGGCACCCCTCCTCTTGTCTGCCTGCCTCAGGGACCCCTTTTTCATCTGTGTGTCTCTGAAGCAGATTCATGTTCCTGCCCTGCTTCCAGGTTATGATTCTAACCTGGCTCTGAGTCCCATGGGCCCACAGTATGATCCTGCACTAGTTTTGTGCCACCATCATGACCCAGCTCCATATCCCTGCCCTGTCTGTATATCACCCAACCAGCAGCGCCGAGGCTATTTCCACTAAGCCCAGTCCTCCACAGGGTGTGAGAACATACCTTGATGGCCGCTGGGACCCCAACTGCATTACTGGGCCTTGATTGTCCTGGCCAGCCTCCCCTGGGACTTGCAGGTGCATCCGCATGGCCCAGGAGCTCCATTTAACCTCAGCTATGCTGTAGGTGTACCCATGTGTGGTCCTGTTTCCTTCTGACCTGGCTTACTGACTGGTTTTCCTAGAGGGACTCTAGACCCACCTTGTATGTCCCTTCATCTCCAGTCCCATCTCTGTCTCTGCTCAGGTACTGAGGGACTGTAGTCAGATCAGCAGGGTCACCAGCTGGGCTGGGGTCACTCCTGGCTTGTCCTCTTGTGGAGCAGCCCTGTTCTTGCTGCTCCCTCGCGCTGGTGACAAGCCAGCCCATGGTAGGAGGCCTCATCTCCAGTGGCCTTGGTGCTGATTTTTCCCTTCCCACCCTGCTGCATCCATTAGCCTGATGCTTTCTGGCAACAGCTGCATGTGGAACGGGAGACCTGAACTTTTCCATTCCCCATCCTCCAGCACTACCAACCCCTCTGAGCTGGGAACAGGCATTAAACTCGCTGTCCACCAACAAATGGCTCCTGGCTGTCCCTTTCGCTTCTTGAGCCCCACATGCTGTTCACCTCGGCTGAGAGGAGGGGCATTCCCCTCTGCCCCAGCAGGTCCAGACCCACTCGCTTTCTCTGCTGCTCAAATGATGTCATCTGGGGCTGTGGCAGCTCTCCTACTCCCTGTGAACACCTAGTGCTACTCCATCCCCCCCTCTCCTCTCCCACCAATGGCTCTGGCAGGCTCAGTGTGCTGTCCTTGGCACAGGAGTGTCATTGGAAAGAGCCTGCCCCCAAACTCTTGGCAAAAGGCAAATGAATAATATTAATACTTTTTTAAAAGGCTCATAATCCCCCCTGCCCTGCCAGATTATGCAGCCAGGGAAAGAGGCTGAAGCATGGGAGAGCCTGGCTGGCCTTAAAGCCCTGCTCCACCTGCTCCCTGACTTGGCCACCAAGCCAGGGAGGGTTGGAGGACGCTCTCACGAGACACCGTTCAAAGCCAAAGCACAGCAGGAGGAGTTTTCCTTGCTTTTAAGACAGTTCCCCAGCCCGTCTGCCTGGATCCTGCTATCGGAAAGGATCTCTGCACCTCCAAACACCCTGCAGATATGCTGGCAAGCTTGAGTTAGCTCCTGGTGTCCATCCCTATGTAGAAACTACTGCTGGCCTACGCTCCCTTTTCCACTGACACCGAGCAGTGTGGTCAATACTCACAGTCTAGGCTTTTTTCCCTCTCCAGGAGCAAGGCAGACGGGCTTCCCGCGTGTGCACTTAAGACAAATCTGTTCCTCAAGAGGTGTTGGCTCCCTCCTCACTGTGGTTATGGGAAGGCCTTTTTGTTTAAAGAGGAAAACAAATGAATAGATTCCCCTGACACCCAGTCTTATCAGGCATGAACCCAAGGGAGTCCCTTGTTTAAACATCAGGAGTACATTGCTGGCTAACACCCCTCCTCTCCCCCCGCCTTTTGGCTTTTTTTTTTTGGTTGGGTCAGGCTTTTTCTGCCTCTATTTGCTCTTTCCAAAGCTGCTTCCTTCTTGTCAGTGCTGTTCAGGGAAAGTGGGAGGACAGCAAGGGTCCAACAAACCAGAGCTTCTGGCCTGGAGCAGCACAGGGGCAGTGCTGCTCCAAGGACTTGCTGTGGCAGAGCTGGAGGCGAGGATGCTGCGAGCAGGTGGAAACATATGGACAGAGTGTTTGGGGCATGTCAGGGCCAGGACATGAGGAGACTGAAGTGGGAGAGAAAGTTTCCTCCCTCTTGACCTTCGGTTTCCCTCTCCTGTCTGCACAACTAAGCCAGTGAGGCAAAAAACGGTGTGCTCTCCTCCTCCCTGCCCTACAAAAATAGAGACTAGAGTCAAACTTGGAATTCCCCTCTGTCTCATCACTGGGGAGACAGGGTCTTGGTGGTGATCTCACCCCATCAGAAACCTTTCTGTGCATAAGGCTAGCGAGCAATGAAGAGGGAGGCCGGGGAGGAGGAGGGGAGTCATGGCAGGAAACCAAGAACACATCAGACACTCTAAATTTAGATCTTTTTATTCAGCTCGGACAATATTCCTTGATTTCTCATTGTTCAGGAGAGGGCAGAGGGCAGGAGATCTATTGAAAGGCTTTGTCCTGAGAGATGCCACTTTGTCTGGGTATATGGGGGGGTGGAGGAGTCACAGATTGGGTCAGTCCAGTGTGGGCAAGAGGTACACGTCCCAGTGCTCCAAACTGGGGTGGGGTGGGTAGCGAGCATCTCTGAGCAGCCCAGGTACCTGCAAGGCAGAGCCTGGAGGTCCCCTCAACCCCGCGCTCCTACCTCCATCTGGGATCAGGGCAGTGGTAGGGACTGGCATGAGGGCCCCTCAGCAAGCACCCGTGGCCGGAGAGCGGCACCTTTGCTTTGGGGCAGGTCCCCATGCCAGCGGGGTGTCAGAGGCAGGGCGTGTAGGATAAATACACACCCGCTCTATACGTCTCGCTGCCTTTCCGGCATCGCAGCTCAAAGTCTATTTTTAAACTCCCTCCTTTATTACACAGGCCAGCAGATAGCGACGGCCTGCCTCCCGCCATGTCAGAGGTGCCGCTCTCCCGCGCACCCCAGGCGGTAGGGGTGTCCTCCACACCAGGGACATCCTCCAACAGGGGTGCTGCAGGGTGTTTCGGGCCTCTATATCAGTGGGATGCGGTATTTGCTCAGGGCTTGTGGCTTCAGGGCAGGAAACGAGCTGAGGGTTGGGCGCAGCATCACCAAATCCTCCTGATGCTGGAGTTGGGGCAACCAAATTGGCGCAGGTGGGAGGATCAGCTCTCACCGATGGCGCACATGGGGCTTTCCACCTCAGCTGATGCCCCGACCCCCATAGAGCAGTATTTAGAGTGGGTTTTGCTCTGTGATGCCAGTGGTGATAGCTGGGGGGTCGGGGAGCAGGGGGGGAGGAGGGAAGGAGGAGAGGGGAAAGAGGGAGAGCCGCTTGCTTTTGGTTTTCGACCCTCGTCTTCATTTCACATCATGAGTCATGTTACGTTCTGAGCTGAGTAACTGCTGGGGCTATTTTTACTCCAGCTCAGCAAGCTTCCTTCTCACTGCTGCTGCTGCCACCGCCGCCACCGCCGCTCGCTGCGGACCCAGGGGCAAAGGATGGGGAGACGGTGAGTGGCAGAGGCCGTGGGCAGGGGAAACAATTGTTTGGGGTGGTGTCGGTGGAAAGGGGGCCCGCTGCCCACCTAATCAATTTGGAAACAAAAATAGCATATGCCTCTTGAAAAACAACAGATGACCTGTGATGTGTGGTGTATTCGCGCACACATTCATAGGTATATATTTATTATGGTGGGAGAGGGGAAGGGGGGAGGGAGAGAAATTCCTTTCGAGGGCTATTCACCAGTCTGGAAAAATAAAGAAGGAAAGCAGAACATTTTTTCCTTTCATCAAAACAGGAAAGAGAGGGGGAATGGGGTGGGGAGCAGATCCATAGTCATAATGGATGGTTGCCAGAGTAAGGAAATTGTTCCCTTCTACCCTAAACTTGGGGGTTGGGGGGGGGAGGGGAAGATATATATGGTAGCATGAGCAAGGAAGGCTGCATCCCCTCCTCCCCACCTGGCGTAGGAACGTGTATGCATGTGGGAAAGCGCTGGGAAATCAGTCCCCCCAGCTTTGCCTTCTCTCTCTGAATCCTGCTTGAGCTGCAGATCCACAGAGGTGTGAAATGCCTTTGCCTTCTCCTTCACCCCAAAGCAGGGGGCAGCAAGCTGCAGCCACCAGGAGCCCTCTCCCTCTCTGTCAGTGCTAGGGGTCGTGCTCTGCCCTGTATCTGATTGTGTGCTCATTCCCCTTCCCCATCTCCTCCCCTCTGCCAGGTTTCTGCCAGGAATGAGTGAGATGAAGGAGGTGTTGAGGGGCTGGGGGAATCCCTCTGCTGGGGAGAGACAGGCAGAGGGGTGTTCTCAAAGGAAAACTGGCAGGTCGCATCAAACGCTTGCTTGCCAGGTGACACCTTCCCCTTCCCCTGGAGCCTGTTGCTCCACATCCTTGGAAAGCATTTTCCCTGCCAGCGCCAGGGGCAAGAAGGTGAATGATGCAAGCCCTGGGCACCCTGAGGCTCTGCTTTTCCTCCAGCACCAGATACAAACACTAGGCTCCCTGCCTGTCTCAGCCTCCTTCCTCTGCTCTCTCCTCTCCTTTCCTCTTCTCCTCCTCCTTTAGACCTCAGTCATTAGGAAGTCGGGGCAGCTCCCAGGGCAACAGCTTCGGGGGGCAATCGGTGTCAACAGTGGCGTAAGCTGCGTACGACGACTCTGTTCTGATCACTTGGGTCAGGATAAACTTCACCCAACCGGGTGATGTGGCGTAAAACCCACGGGATGGGCCTCCCGGTGTAAACTCGGCGTAGAACTTACTCTAGGCGCTTCGTTTCAGTGTCAGGGCTGCTCCCCTCCATTGACGGCTGCGGCAGCCCCGCAGAGTAGGCGTAGAGATTGCTCATCGTTCTCCTGAACTTAGAGACCGGAGCGGGAGCAGCACCTAAGTGAGATACCTTGAGTGGGCGGGCTGACTACACGTTGGCTGTCAACACCTCCTAATTTCTTTCCATTGATTGTTTTTTTCAAAATAGGACTCATCATGGAGAGGCTGAGACATCTATCTCAGCTGTTCAGACTGAGTCTTGCTTTCCATTGTAAGCCCTGTTTTTCTTCCTGCTGTTTCACAATTCTCTCCCCCACTCTAGAAAAAAAAATAAAATAATAAAAGAAATAAAAATAAAAAAAAAAATCACCCCTCACGTTGAGCCTCTGTGGATGGTGGCGAGTAGATCATTTTTTCCACCGACATGGGATGAGGGGAGAGCAGGCTTGGAGCAAGGAACTGCCTATTGTCCTCAGACACGTGTTGCCCTCCTCCCTAGTGATAAGAAAATAACCAAGGAGATGAGTTCAGCTGTTCGCAGGTTAGATAGCTGCAGCGGTGGTGAAAGTGTTTTAGCAAGAAACCCTGCTCCAGGCTCTTAAGAAATCTCTGTTTTTGTTGTGGTTTTTCTGCGGGGCCATTGCCAGCTAGCACAGTTGTGACCGGACCTTATCAAGTCGCCGAGCTCTAATGGGACTCTTTTATGATCCAGCCGCTTCATGTAGCCTCAAAATATCTTCCTGCCATGGACCATGGTGGTTTTGAACACTTGTCCTGGGACATCTGCAACACGGGTAGCCCCGTGGGCCTCTACACCCAGGGGAAGACAGAGTCATCCCCATTAGATTTAAGGGTTCGTGGGGTAAATGAAAAGCTAATTTCACAAAAAGAGAAACAAAGGACCCCTCCTTGCTCGGCTGAAGGCCCAGCACTTTAAAGTACCTGTGCTCCCGTTGAACTCAGTGCCAAAGAGACTGGCCCAGCCTGTGCCTGAAGACCTCCCTCAAGAAAAATCTCTCCCTACCTTAAAGCAGAAAGAGTAAGGAAAAGCGACTGAAGCCTGAGCGGCTTGAGTATCATTTTGCTCTATTTCCAGGCAAGGTCATAGGTAGATGATTAGTCAAATTCCAAACATCCTCTTCCTTGCTGTCTGGAGGTTCAACAGGGATTAGCTTTTTGTTTCTGATGTCCAGCTTCTAAAAACTGCCCGGCATCATCCACATGAAAATAAATAACTCTATTTCTATCCCAGCTTGCATGTAATAGAACCGGACACTGAACAAAAACCCACCAAAACAAACCCCAACCAACACACCACACAGAGTCACCCCAAAAAACAGGCCCTGCAGCAGCTCTTGTTGCTACCGACCAAGAAATTTGCAGCAGTCCCTGCGAGCTCACTGCTGAGTCCTTCTCCTTGCTGGCGGTGATATCTCTCCCTGCTGAGGAGTTTAATCAACCCTCCCACACGNACAGCTTCGGGGGGCAATCGGTGTCAACAGTGGCGTAAGCTGCGTACGACGACTCCGTTCTGATCACTTGGGTCAGGATAAACTTCACCCAACCGGGTGATGTGGCGTAAAACCCACGGGATGGGCCTCCCGGTGTAAACTCGGCGTAGAACTTACTCTAGGCGCTTCGTTTCAGTGTCAGGGCTGCTCCCCTCCATTGACGGCTGCGGCAGCCCCGCAGAGTAGGCGTAGAGATTGCTCATCGTTCTCCTGAACTTAGAGACCGGAGCGGGAGCAGCACCTAAGTGAGATACCTTGAGTGGGCGGGCTGACTACACGTTGGCTGTCAACACCTCCTAATTTCTTTCCATTGATTGTTTTTTTCAAAATAGGACTCATCATGGAGAGGCTGAGACATCTATCTCAGCTGTTCAGACTGAGTCTTGCTTTCCATTGTAAGCCCTGTTTTTCTTCCTGCTGTTTCACAATTCTCTCCCCCCCCCTAGAAAAAAAAATAAAATAATAAAAGAAATAAAAATAAAAAAAAAAATCACCCCTCACGTTGAGCCTCTGTGGATGGTGGCGAGTAGATCATTTTTTCCACCGACATGGGATGAGGGGAGAGCAGGCTTGGAGCAAGGAACTGCCTATTGTCCTCAGACACGTGTTGCCCTCCTCCCTAGTGATAAGAAAATAACCAAGGAGATGAGTTCAGCTGTTCGCAGGTTAGATAGCTGCAGCGGTGGTGAAAGTGTTTTAGCAAGAAACCCTGCTCCAGGCTCTTAAGAAATCTCTGTTTTTGTTGTGGTTTTTCTGCGGGGCCATTGCCAGCTAGCACAGTTGTGACCGGACCTTATCAAGTCGCCGAGCTCTAATGGGACTCTTTTATGATCCAGCCGCTTCATGTAGCCTCAAAATATCTTCCTGCCATGGACCATGGTGGTTTTGAACACTTGTCCTGGGACATCTGCAACACGGGTAGCCCCGTGGGCCTCTACACCCAGGGGAAGACAGAGTCATCCCCATTAGATTTAAGGGTTCGTGGGGTAAATGAAAAGCTAATTTCACAAAAAGAGAAACAAAGGACCCCTCCTTGCTCGGCTGAAGGCCCAGCACTTTAAAGTACCTGTGCTCCCGTTGAACTCAGTGCCAAAGATACTGGCCCAGCCTGTGCCTGAAGACCTCCNGCGTGAGTACGGGTGTTTTTGCAATAGGATGTGACTCTTCCATGAACTCACCTCTTACCAGCCTTCCCCTCCCCATCCCTTCCCCCCTCTCCCTCCCCCCCAGCAAATATCTGCTTGCTTAATTTCCCTTCAGATGTTTATTATATCATGGAGATAATCATGCAGCAAAACACCTCCCGGTGCCACGAGCAACACCAGATTGTCTTGTAGCAACGTTTAAATTTCTCTGGGNTAACTGCCCGGCATCATCCACATGAAAATAAATAACTCTATTTCTATCCCAGCTTGCATGTAATAGAACCGGACACTGAACAAAAACCCACCAAAACAAACCCCAACCAACACACCACACAGAGTCACCCCAAAAAACAGGCCCTGCAGCAGCTCTTGTTGCTACCGACCAAGAAATTTGCAGCAGTCCCTGCGAGCTCACTGCTGAGTCCTTCTCCTTGCTGGCGGTGATATCTCTCCCTGCTGAGGAGTTTAATCAACCCTCCCACACGCAGGCTGTTCTGTCCTGTGGCCAGGCAGCCACTATGGTGTGAGGGACCCCCTACACAGCTCGAACGAGGTGGCATGGAGGTGGTGGAGCCACGCCAGGTTATTCGAGGGCAGAGATCCTCAAAGGGCACCCCAGCCTTCATTTATCCCTTGTGAACTAAAAACATGTGACGTGATCATGGACATTCAGGACCTAGCTGCCCTCAGCTCCCTCTATGTAGAGAAAAGAACTTCCAGAAGCTGGTTTGGCCAGCCCAAATCCTCAGCTTTCTCCTTGCTGACCACCAAGGAGCCCAGGGATACAGCGTTCCTTTGGCCATAGCCCTCTAGAGCAAGGTGAGATGGACCCAGGCTCTTTTAAAACCCTTTTTTTAGAACCTCCTACAGGAGTTTCAGTGCAGAGGTAGACATTAGAGTAGCAGCTCCACCCTGCCAGACAGTTGGAGCTCAATTGTCATCACGTGAAATGGCTGGTACACTGGTGGTGGGCCAGGATGGAGAATGAGGAGAATTCTAAGAGCGTTGGGAGGAATTTGGGGTGGGACAAGGTTAGCAGTTAGCATGGCTGGAGCATCTAAGGTAAAGTCCTGTTAAGGCCTCTGGCGGTGGAAATGAGCAAAGGTATGCGTTGCATTTCCACTTCCTCCCACTTGAGCTCCAAAATTGGGATGGAGCCACTTCAGACTTGGTTTGAGGGACTCCCAGGACACTCCTTATCTCTGCAGTTATGCCACCTCAGATGGCCTGGGCTTTGGAGGTGGCACAGCTCTGACAAAATCCCCACCTGTGTAGAAATCTTGCCTCTCTTCTTCTGGGTCAGTGTGAAGTGTTGCTAATCCCTTGCCACCCAAGAGCATCCTGACATGCTGCACTACCTCAGGACCATTTGGTGTTTGAGTTACGTGTCTCTGTGTCAGGAGGAGCAGAGGAGCTACTGCTATTTAAGAAAGCTACGGAGGGCCCCCAGTCCTCTTTGTGTCCCTGTGCCTGCTGGCCAACATCCACATCGCTGAGCCCAAAGTCAGGATCGGAGGTGTAGTTGGCCAAGCTGGGTGGCGTTGTCTGATGCCTATTAGAGAAGAACATCTGGTGGGCTGCCTGCCGCCCAGTTCTGGTAGCTGCTCCTTGTACCTGCCCACTTGGGATGGTGCATACGTGAGTGCTGGTGCCAGACCGTGTGTCCCAGAGCAGGTTGGCTGCACGAGGCTTCACAGCCACCGAGATAGTCTAAGGGAGCGTGTGTGTGACGCTGTGAGCTGAGGCCACTGGCACGCCAGTGGGTGTATGCGTGTGAGAAAGGAAGGGAGAGGGGGAGAGCGAGGGAGAACACATGGGTGCCCAGGGATGTGTGAATGAGACAGCGTCGGCACGGAGCTGTGCACGCGAGCGGCTCGAAGCGAAGCCTGCGCGTGGCACGGGAAAAGCAGGGAAGATGCTTGGGATTCAGAGTGAACGCCTGCCGAGCCCCTGCGGTGCATGACGGTGCAGGAACGGATCGGTGGATACGAGCCGGCACAAAGATGGTGCAGAAACCCCTCCTGGTCGTGCCTGGAGCGCGCTTCTGCGGGTGTGCGACTCTCCGCACCGGGGGGATCGCGCGTACGTACGTGAGAGGGCGTGAGTACGGGTGTTTTTGCAATAGGATGTGACTCTTCCATGAACTCACCTGTTAGCAGCCTTCCCCTCCCCATCCCTTCCCCCCTCTCCCTCCCCNCCCCCCCCCTGCACACAAAGACATTTAAGATATTAAAGCTGTCTCTCTCCCTGGAGCTAGTGGTGTAGTAGGGCAGGGAAGAAGGCAAGCTGAGCTTAGAGAAACGGGCTCCAGACTATAACAGTGAGAACCCAGGGGCCAAAAAAACACCCCCAACAAACTACCATGCTGGGAACTCCTTGCTTCTTATCTTCTGCTGAGGAGGAAGGAATTCCTGTCCCCGTTCCTCGTGCGATATTAAAGCCACATTTTTCAGGTTATTACAGCATTAGTAATTTTTAATTAATTTATCATTTAAATTAACACACTTTTTATTTTGTCAGCAGTGGACTGCTACTCCCTCACTAGATTTTTCGCCTTGATACCCAGCCAAGAGGGGGATGGCAAGTTATGCTCCACCCATCTCCTCTCCTTTATAAAAGGAGCAGCCCTGAGCGCCAGTTTAGTCTCTCTTGCAGCTCGCAGACTAAAATAAAGATCCACCGGCTCTCCTGCCTCCCCTTCAATTTTACCTTTTCTGCTTTTTATTATTTCTTCTTCTTCTTCTTTTTTTTTTTCTCCCCTCCCTTTCTCATTGCAACAGAGCGCGGGAGGCAGCAGTGACTCCGCTCTGAGGCTTGTCAAGGCTCGGCACACACACACACACACAACCAACCTGGAGTGAAAACATTTGCTCTCACCTGTCTCCAAGCCCAAAGCAACCCTCACGTCCCAGCGAACTGCCTGCCGACACTTCAAAGGAGAAGGCACCCAAGGCAGAACCTCATGCAAGGGGAAGGAATTCAGCGCACGGCAGCAACTTTTCGCTAACCAACAAGCAGGCGTGAGGAAGACGAGGAGCATTTTAAGAAAAGGACACCTCAAGGAAGAAGATTTTATGTATTGGATTTTGTACCAAACTTTGGAAAAGTTTTTCATTACCATTTTGTGCATCTTCTTCTGAGAACATTCAGCCGTCGGTCGTTACCTGCACGTAAAATCTTTTACGTGTATATATATATATTATATATTTTTTTAAAGAAGGAAGAAAACCAAGAGGGAAAAGCAGCATGTGGACCACCTAGCAAAAGGCAACACCGAAGCATCCCTTGTGGCGAGGGGGACGCAGGCTGCGGATACGTCTTATTTCGAGGGACTGCATTCTTTCCTCCACCGGGCTTATGAGATAGCGCAGAGGCAGGCGAGTCACCCAGCGTTACTCCTCTCTCTCCCGCCACCGCCGCCACCA
>VZTM01033774.1:185465-249613 GCA_013400555.1 Jacana jacana | reverse complement strand
AAATAGTCCACCCTCAGACCCAGCAATCTGTCATGTCTTTGGGATATTTGCAGGCTTCTTCATGTCCCTTCAGGGAATTCCAAGAAGGCAGGTTTGCTCTTCTCTCCTCTTTTGGGGCAGGGCTGTGAGAAGCTAACCATGACCTATGTGGTGTTCTGGTACATCTTCAACAAAATGCACAAATTCAACAAAAATGCCAAAGTGTTTATTTTTAAAAAAATAATTAAGTAGAGTGTGAATAATTCTTTTCAACATCTTACACTGATTGACCCTTGATTGAATGATTTCCTTCAAGTCACCTGGGATTAATTCTTTTCACCTTTCAGGACTAAAGCCCCAGCTAAAAGACAGAACCCAGAAATTAAGATCTAACATGATTAGGATGGCAGCCAAATTCCATTGTCTATGGATCTGGAGTGCAGGAGCAGGCCTGCAATTAACCATGCTGATATCAGCCTTGGTGTGCTGAAATCCCAGATTAACCCTTAAAGTTTCTGGCAGGGTTAAGGAAGGAGTATCACAGCTCTTTCACAAATGAGGAAATAATAAAAACTTGGCAGGATTACCAGCCTGTTGTCCCGTGTTCAGGTTTCCAGACATGCAGGTGGGTTTGGAAGCTGAGTATTTATGTAATAAATGGCTATTGCAGGAGATGACTAAGCCCTGGGATAGCTCCAGGGATCTTGGTGCACATCAGGATCCAGGAGCTTTCTGTGCTGCAGCTACAGTGGGAGATACTGGGCCGTATTGTGAGATGTGCTGATGTAGCCCTGCTTTACAGTGTAAAAACTGCCTTAATTTCTTTTTCCTCCTGCTATTATCTGTTGCAAAACTGCTGCACAGTCCCTCTGAGCTCCTTCCCTGTCTCTAGCAGAGCCCTGTGTCAATTCATTGGGAGTCTTGGCAGGCAGACGGGTGAGATAGTTTCTCCCCTGCTAAGAAGTGCATAGGAGGAATGGAAACCAGAATTAAAAAAGACACAGGACTGAGAATACTTGAAAGTGTTAAGATAGTGGCTGCGAAATACTGCGTCAAAGGGAGAGACTTATAAAATAAATGGAATTATTTGTTAAATATTAATCATTGTTAAATTCCTCCCACCAGGTAACAGTCATGATTGCAAAGATCATTGCTGTGTATTTCTCTAACAGTGCTTTAGTAGCTCATTGCTTTATACGGACAAAGTTTGGGAATGAGTTTAGAAGATAATAGAGAGGATAAGAGAAATTCTGATGCAAGCTTGCATGAATTAAATAGCTGGTGGTATTTGGCTTAGCTTTGGGATAGCATTGGTAGCCTCTCATAGGGTTTGTGAGCATTGAACTCCTTTTCAGGTAAAGAAACAGTTTCTCACCTTTGGCTAGGTGGTAGCCTGGGACAAAAAGGTATTTATCGGAAGGATTTGCGTGGAAGATGTTTGGATAACATAATGCTACTTCTTGGAATTAAGAAATATAACCCAATGATTTCTTTGAATTCCAATACCCTTTATCTGTCTGAGATTTCAAATTTAAATAGTCATGTGTTTTTTCTTTGGTTTGGGCTGTTTGTGTGTGTGTGTGTGGGGGGGTTGTGTTGTTTTTTTTTTCCCCCTAGATACTTTTGTTATCATGTTTCAGTCTGAATATTTGTGTAAACCCAGTCTGGGGTTTTATTTCTTCTGTATGTATGAAGTAAGTCTTAGAAGCTGTCAGTGGTAGAGTATGTGCTGATGCTATGAGCTGTGAGCCAAGAGGCCAAGATCTGTCAATCTTTGTGGAACATTCAAAGATCCATCTCCTCAAACTTGTAGATCTGAACCTTTCTTCCAGTCAGATGTATTTCAGTGATTTTTTTTTTTTCTTAATCATCTTTTCAGTTACATCTGTGTGTATTTCCAATTCATTTTTATAGATGGTTTAGGACAGACCTACTTTTCAAATGTCTTTCTGATGCTTTCAGGAAGCGACACTGGGATTGGACATGCATTGGCTAAATACCTGGATAGCTTGGGTTTTGTTGTGTTTGCTGGGGTTTTGGATAAGGATGGACCTGGAGCTGAAGAACTGAGACAGACCTGTTCTCGAAGACTTTCTCTCCTGCAGCTGGATATAACCAATGCCACCCAAGTCAAGGAAGCCTATCTAAAAGTCTCAGAGAAGGTGCAAAATACAGGTATGGTTTTTTTGACATTATATTGGGCATCCTAATGTAGGTGCTCACAAGGTGCGTCTCTTACCTGTTGGTTTATCTGTGTAGGTCACTTCCATGCTGCAGTCTGTGGGCGGTCAAGGTATTTATATTGAGGATTCTCGCTTTCTGGGGTATATGGAAAATGGTGATGACTATTCAAGGAGGGGATACTGTGTATCTGTATCTGCAGATAATCATTGCTTTGATCTGGAGGCACCATCCCGCTCATCGGTTTAGTCTTTATGGACTTGACTTCTTGCTGCATAGCTGCCTGTGCTTTCTCCTCTTCCTAGGGCTCTGGGGAGTTGTGAACAACGCGGGCATCCTGGGCTTCCCTGCTGATGGTGAGCTGCTCCCCATGGACACTTACAGGCAATGCATGGAGGTGAATTTCTTCGGGGCTGTAAAGGTGTCCAAGACCTTCTTACCATTACTTCGGAAATCCCAGGGGAGGCTGGTTAATGTGTCCAGCATGGCAGGTGAGCTGAAACTAAAGCACCAAATACATTTCTGGTGTAACGGAAAAAACAACTCTTTCTTGGCAAGAATGCTGAGGAAGGCATCAGTTGGTTTTGCTTGTCAAGACACCTAGGGAGTTGGTATCTAGGTAATAAGGGCATATTTTTCTTTTGTTTGGGAGACTGTTCCCAGAAACCAGCAGTTTAAAGTAGAAGATTTTAATAATGCTAAGAATATGCTGTTATATAAAAGATGGCAAAATTCAGATCTTGTGTTATAGATGCTGTAAGTGACAGCTTTGTGAGCTTCCAGAAGGATGGATGGAAAATCACAGATGTTCCTATAATGTGCCACAGCAGAAGTCTGACCATCTCAGTTTGTGTGTCATTGAACCATGTTGTGGAGATGTCAAAAAGTTGCCTGCCTTTTCAGAGATGGGCTCTTTTTCATTTGGGCCGGTTACAGTTTAAAGTTTTGACCTTTTTTTAATACTTTGGGTTAAAAATTAAAGCATAAATATACTGTGGGGATGTTCATGACAATTACCATTTGTAACAGTCTATAATAAATGTTAGATATTTCAGTTGGGCAGCTCTACCTGCTCTATCTGCAATGATAAAGCACCCCTGAAGAGAAACACTTAGTCCTTAACAAGCCAAAGGCAGTTCTATTTTTTTGCTGCATTCTGTGGTTCTTTCCAGAGTGCACAATCCTAGAGTATGATCCGCTAATAACATGGGACCTGAAGGGACTGTGTGTTTGTATTTCTCTAAAAATATTTTTGTAATCTTTCTAAAAATACCTTAGCTTAATTCATTAGCAAAGTAGGATTTTTTTTGTCAATAACTTTAGAAAAATTATTAGCTGCATATAATATGCTTTTCAGTTTTGTCCCGTAAATTGGATCCTGTGCTCACTATATATCTATATCTTTCTAACATAACCTTCTAGCCTAGGAGGACAGATGTGATGCCAAGATGTGGGAACCAAAGTAATACAGTATCTGGTAGCCAAGAGCCAAGCAGCAAGAATGCTCCATTGAAAATGAGACCTGCTAGAAGCAGGATGTCATCATGCTGGAAAGTGTTTTGATTTAAGATCTCTTAAGGATTTACTATATCCTCTGCTTTCCAAGTTTTCTTTTCTTCTTGGACCCTTGTTTTTATGCAGTTGGTGTCCACTCAAATCCTGCTGTATTGCTGAGATAGTTTGTGCAAGCATTACCTTGTGTTCGTGGTTTATATTGAGGACGTGTCCTCAGCCTAGCTTTGACACAGTGTCTTCTGTTTTCTTTTTATAATCCCAAGTATGTTTTGGATCTGCTGCATGTCTGTGTTTGTAGTTTGTCGCTGACACTTGTAGAAATCAGGAATGAATTATCAGAAGGGCCTTCCTGGTGCCACTCTGCCAACCAGCCCTTGCAAGCACAGAGAAGACAGACCTCTGTTTCTCCGAGCACCCAAGTGGTGTTTTGGGGCAGATGTTTTTAGTCTTGGCATGAGACCCTGAGCTGCCTTGCAGGGCTAAACGTAGTGCTTCCCTGAGCTGAATAATTAGCCTGTACAGGAGTTGATACAGCTGTTGGCACGGATGTCCTCACTCACGAGCAGGTTTGGGTAAATAGCTTCCTCTTAACACAGGGTCTGAGGGTCCTTTGGTAAAACATTAGCAGGAAGGTTAGCGAGGTCTCAATGTGCCGAATCTATTCTTGTCTGTGCAGAGCTAATTTGACCGGACTCGGTTAGCCTGACCTCAAAGTATGCAGTTCAGTTGGCTCAAACCAATCGCCACTCAAACTTATTCAGATGCGTACAGAAGAATAATTAACGTATAATTGGCCTGAGTTCTTCAAAGGGATGGCTCTGTGTGAAAAGTGCCCGTTGATACCTTGGTTGTTGCGGTACAAGACCCAGTAAATGTCACCCACTGGCTTACACACAGATTCCCCTGTGTTGGAAGTATTTTCTTTTAAAGGATTCCAATCTGTAGAGATAAATGTGCAATGTGTGGAAGGGAGGCTGTACTGGAGGATGTGCCCAACTGCTTGTGCAGTGTGTGCGCCTCAGGAAGAAGAGTTGCTCGTTCTGGTCCTTCCTCCCTGCTATGGCAACACAGCCTGTGGTAGCTGTGATGACCCCTAAAACGTGGCAACGATACTCTGTGGAGATAAGATGAGAGTGACCTTGTGGAGAAAGGGGGAAGTGTGAGGGGTTGAAGACGGGCAGATGCTCAAAGCAAAGTGTCTTTGGATTTTTCTAAAGAAATGACAGTCTGTCAGTTTTTGGAACAGAGGAAATACCTGTAGAAGATACTCTTTTCTGGAAGCTTTTGTGTTGTAAGCATATAAATTCACCAAAAGTGCTGGCTGTTTGCTATCTTTTCCTGTCTGAACAAATGCTGCTGGGACTGGAGAAGATGGGATATACCTATAGGCAGGGGCTCTGCTTCCATGGTGGGTCTCAGGGAGTCTTGTCATCTGGGTGGTGTGATCCCAGTTTTGGTTTGTCCACAGAGTTTGTCCCTGCTCTTGCTGTTGTCTCTGGTCTTTCTGAAACTAGCTGGGAAGAACTGGAAGATAAATTGGTTTTATAAAGCTAGAATTGAGATTATTTACCCTGTTGTAACTGTGGTTTGTAGTAGGAGCTTGAAATTGATGTTACAGTGACAAGAACAGCAGCATTAAACTATTGCTCCACTATTTATATGAACTAAAACATTATCTGTGTTTCTGAAACTAACAGTCATAATTTTCAGCGGTTTTTACCCTTAAATGCGATACAATTTATTTTTTTCTGCCATACAAGGTGTCTTACCAGGTGTTACTGAGCATAACTGCTATAACCAACTGCTAATTTACAACTTTCACTTTTTTTTAACCTCCAGAAAGAAACGATTCCCTCACTGACTTGTCTTTAACCTCAGTGAGAGACACATAATTTCGGTTGCACTATAATCTTCCTTCTAAATCGCGAAAATAAAGGCTGGAAAGAGCCGCCGTTGAGCTTTATCATGTTTATATTGCTCCTGCAGGAGGCATTCCACTACCGAGGTACGCTGCATACGGTGCATCAAAAGCAGCTCTGTCCATGTTTTCTGGAGTAATGAGGCAGGAGCTTTCCAAATGGGGAATTAAAGTTGCTGCAATCCATCCGTCAGGGTTCCGAACAGGTTGGTATTTGACATTTTGGGCAGTGTTTTCTGCCTCACCTCTCTCCCTGTAGCCCAGCATCCTCAAACAGAGCCCTCAGTGATTCTCACAGCTGGACTTTTTTTTTTTTTTTCCCCCATTCTTCAAGCTGGTTATGGAAATTAAGTTGTGCATTTTTTGATAGATGTTCCCTCCAGTTCTCTACACTACCTGCCTCTGCCTCACGAGTGTAGCCTCTCCCCTCAGGAGGGAGAAAGAGGAAAACAAATGCTGACTTGGCTGTGAGAACATGGTTTTGGGTAGAGCTGGTAACCAAACAATGCATAAACCCTGTGATTTTCATGTAGTCTGGGCTTCATGCCTTCTCTTCTCTTCCAGGTAAGAACACTCTCAGCTAACCAGTTGTTTTGTCTCTTCTTTGCTGACCCAGTTTATAACAGTTGTGAATCAGGGTGCTGGTGGAGAACAACTTGCTATTAATTGCAGGTGATTTTTTTTCTTTTTAATTCAGCTCTGAACCCACTTGCTATTCTATGATGTTACTCCTGCAGGTATACAAGGCACATCTGACCTGTGGGAGAAGCAAGAAAAGGTGCTGATGGAGAACATCCCAGCAGACACAAGGCACGACTATGGTGAGGACTACCTCCTGGGGCTGAAGAGCTACCTCCTGCACATGCCTGCCTACTGTGATGCCGACCTCTCCCCTGTGCTGAGTGCCATCCTGCATGCCTTGCTGGCCAAGAGACCGCACAGCCTGTACACCCCTGGCAAAGGGGCNCTGGACTTTTTTTTTTTTTTTCCCCCATTCCTCAAGCTGGTTATGGAAATTAAGTTGTGCATTTTTTGATAGATGTTCCCTCCAGTTCTCTACACTACCTGCCTCTGCCTCACGAGTGTAGCCTCTCCCCTCAGGAGGGAGAAAGAGGAAAACAAATGCTGACTTGGCTGTGAGAACATGGTTTTGGGTAGAGCTGGTAACCAAACAATGCATAAACCCTGTGATTTTCATGTAGTCTGGGCTTCATGCCTTCTCTTCTCTTCTCTTCCAGGTAAGAACACTCTCAGCTAACCAGTTGTTTTGTCTCTTCTTCACTGACCCAGTTTATAACAGCTGTGAATCAGGGTGCTGGTGGAGAACAACTTGCTATTAATTGCAGGTGACTTTTTTTTTTTTCTTTTTAATTCAGCCCCAAACCCACTTGCTATTCTATGATGTTGCTCCTGCAGGTATACAAGGCACATCTGACCTGTGGGAGAAGCAAGAAAAGGTGCTGATGGAGAACCTCCCAGCAGACACAAGGCAAGACTATGGTGAGGACTACCTCCTGGGGCTGAAGAGCTACCTCCTGCACATGCCTGCCTACTGTGATGCCGACCTCTCCCCTGTGCTGAGTGCCATCCTGCATGCCTTGCTGGCCAAGAGACCGCACAGCCTGTACACCCCTGGCAAAGGGGCTTACCTGCCCCTCTGCATCTTTTGCTACTTTCCCCTCTGGTTCTATGACTTTTTCATTAGTAAGATGCTGAGTACTGAGCCTGTACCAAAGGCACTGAGAATGTCAGAAGCTGAACGCAAGAATCTCTAGGGGATCAGTCAGGGTTTGTCTCGCTCGAGGAGATAACTGGGGAAAAACTCTGTTCTAAAGACACTGCTATTTATTGTACTGTACTTGGTAAGTTATGTTTACGCTGCCTTACAAACAGGTAAATCTTTGTGTTAAGAGTGATGTTCATGAAAAGCAGTGGATAAACAGAAAGTTATCCCCAGATGGGGCATCTTTGGAGGAGTTTCAGTGATTTCCTGTTATCTTTGAATCCTGCCTTCTGTGTAAGGTGTCTTATGGGGCCATATAGTTCCTCTCTGTGTCAAAAGGCACCAGCACACACAGATGTATAACCTGTTTTTCAAAACAAAAAAAATCCTTGAGAGTTAACAGCCTTCTTAAACGTTATAAGGAGTTGCATATGTTGCTATCATAGGAGAGATTTAAAAATGTCTAATGCAAATCTTTCTCACTGCAGCTTCAGCCTAATGTGGTGGGTTGGGTTTTTTTTGTTGTTGTTCTGTTGCTGCTGGAGCTGAGAAACAATTGGCCTTTCTTTCCCCCAGAATTCTTTGAAGTATAGTTGTGATGTTTATAATGTGTATTCTTTGCTAGACTAAGCAACATAAATTAAGTGGGGGAAAAATGAACCAAGATCAAGACCTTCACAAAGATGCAAACAATCTTCTTCCTACAGTATTAGAAAAAGTAATAGTATTTCAGCTGCTAGTTTGATATGACCGTCTTGGTCATTCTCTGTGTTGCTTGTATATGCCCGTGCTTCTTTATCAGTAAATGCTGATCTCTGTTCTGCGTTTTGTACAATTCCTTACTCGCTTCTAGGCTTATGAAGAACTCGTGGTTTTTATCCTCCTGACACTTTCCTGTGTCTCCTGCTGCTTTGGGGAGAGTTTGTGCTGACTCCTCTAAGATCAGCCAGGCTTCAGGTTGGCTTTACTGGAGTCCAGTATCCATATTCTGATAGATGTTGGTCGCTCCCCTTCCCTAAATTAATTCTAGGAAGATCAGGTGCCATCCCTGTTGCTGGTTGTCTCTGTGCCCTGTATTATAAGACCTTCACCAATGCCAAGAAGTTGAGCACCTCGCCTGTGTTTTTCCTTTCCTACTCCCTTTTTGCATTCCACATCACATCCTCAGGCTTTGAAAGCTGTGATATTTTGAAAGAAAGCCTCGTTCCCCTGGGTTCCCTGGTTTGGCCATCTGTCCTGTGCCTTGCTCTGACAATATGCTTGCTTTTTCTGATGATGAAAAAGTAAGAGTCCTTACATTCTGTGCTTTAAATGCAGATGCACTTTTCTCCTTTCCTTTCTGAGCAACTTCTGGTGTGCTCTTGCAGTCAGCTGAGCAAAATCACAATTTAATTTACATCTGTAGGATTTCTTCCATCTCCTTCCTGCATCTTTACATCAATGCAAGGCCTCCTGCAAGTGCACAGAGGATGCTCAATGGACTTGTCCCACCATTTTAATTTGTGCCCAGTATCTCCTCCTGTCCTGTAGACTTTTTCATGGTTACTGCTTTTGTTACTGAGGCTTATCCCCTTGTAATCAGGGGACTGATATGAAAATCACAGACTTTTGCTTTCCTTCCAGAAAGCATGACCAAAGTTGTTTTTTTCACTCAGAAAACCTGGAACAATTTCTGTTTCTCTGCCCATTTCTTCCTTTATCTATTTCCTTTTTTTTTTTTTTTTGTCAGCAAAAGTGCTTAATAAAAAATAATAAATATTTAGTAACCAGATTGTTGTGACATTTCTTCTGTCTTATCTGACCCTTTGCACTTTTGGGGACTGATGCTACAGCCCCTCCCTTCCTGGGCTGCCCTTGTTCCCACAGCAGGAGAGCTCTGAGGTGGAAGGTGACTGGGGACCTTCTCCGGGGAAAGGGGACTGAGTCTTGCGTTGGCTAAAACTGGAGATGTGGGAGAGTGGGGAGCTTTGGGTCACTGAGGGTTACAGACCCATGTGGGGACAGGGATTAGTCCTAAAAGGGGCTTTGGAGCTCTGTATGAGATTGAGCAGCCCCTCCTGCCTCGGGCTGTTTTATGTTGCCTTAGTAATGACTACACACAACTTTGTTCAAGCTGAAGCCATTGATGTAGCATCAAATACATACAGTAATCTTAAACCCTTTATTTTAATTTTTTTTACCACTAGAGGCCAAAAACAGGGATGGGGAGAAATTTCTAATCTTCTAATTTAATGAAGCTTAGTTATTTCTAAACTAATGTATTTAAAATTTTATTATGTGACTGTTA
Organism: Jacana jacana; assembly: GCA_013400555.1. Taxonomy (NCBI): domain Eukaryota; kingdom Metazoa; phylum Chordata; class Aves; order Charadriiformes; family Jacanidae; genus Jacana; species Jacana jacana. The sequence goes on along the minus strand of VZTM01033774.1, from coordinate 240,010 downwards.
AAATGACTTCTTACTGTTAAGATATACATGAATATTACAAAATCCCCAGACTTAGTAAATTTCAATCCTTGCTGTCCTGAGAAGAGAGGGAATAACTTCCACGTTCCTATAAGTGCATGCCCTAGTGTATGAGGGTTTGGGTTTTATTTTGTGTTTATAGTTGGGTAAGAAAGGTCACTATGATTTTTCTATGTATTCTTTGTATTAAGAGGATGCTTCCAGGGAACCCTCAGACCTCAGTGATGTCAAAACACTGGTTTTGCTGTAAAATAACTAGTCTGGGCGCAGCATTGCCCAGATACAGCTAAAATGGGTTACATTTCATTCACTTGAATTGGAGAGTCCACATCTGGCCATCAGCACTCATCTGTGCACCAGTAATATTTGCAGTAAGGTTGGGATAAAGATGAGTTGGTCATTTTTCCTAAAAAGACTGGTTCTGGGATTCTTTCTGGGATAAAACGTTGCCTGGTTTAGCCTTTCTTATGGCTGTGTTTTGGCAGCCAGCTGGATTGCCAATGTGACACAACACCCAAGCATATTGTGCATTGTGGAGTCGTCGTATTTTTAGGAACACTCAAAGAAAAATCCTTTTGAAACAAAATTCATGCAGGCTTCAAAGGAAAAGCATTCAAACAAAAGATCTTGGCCCTTCCAAGGAAATTAACAGGAGGGTGTTGGTTGGGTTTTTCCCCATTTCTCAAAGGTGTTAGGGTACATAAATGGAAAGTATTGCTGCTGCCAGGAAACACCCAATGCATTGGATCCTGAGGTGCAATTGCTCCTGCTGAAACTTGTCAGCTGAGGTAATGCTCCCTGGAATGCAGACACTGTCATGGGCAGTATTTCAATAGCCAATGCTTATGTTATCCAAGCTGAAGATTAGAGCTGTTGCTGTTCAATTACAGATGTATTGTGGCAACCTTGAAGCAGTGGGCTTTTACTATAGTAAGAGAGGTAATTGCTTTTATTTTTAAAGCATGACCAAATCGTAAATCAAGAATCACTGATATGTCATGAAAGGAGGAGAGTTTTAAATCTCTTTAATGGGGTAAATGGGCTCTAAGCGTGTTGTGTAGGTCACTATAACCTAAGCTAATGAATCTGGCTTTAACAACCTGTATGAAAGTAATTACGATGATATAAGCAGTCTACACAGGTTTAATGCCTGGAATATGTAGGTTAAACAATCCAAGTTTATATCTTTGTTCATCTTGTTGCCTTTGGCTCTGGAAAGAGCACTGAACAAGCTGGAAAGTAATCCTGTGAGCTGAGAATTTGGATCTCGCCAACTGCTGCAAATGAGAAAAGAAAGGATGGCTCAGTGGTCAAAGGTTGGCTCTCAAATCCTGGTGGAGCCAGCTCTGCCTTTGCCACTAGCCTGGTAAAAAGGGAGAGGGCTAGGAGGTGCAGAGGGTGTAGCTCTTTCTACAGACTTTCAGAAGCGATCTCTTTAAATTAGACTATTTTTCTTCCTACAGTTTCACATCCCAACCATGTTTCCACCCAGCCCTTCTGAATTTGGGACTTTCCCCTAGTGGTATAAAAGGATGTTTCAAACTTCAAAATAAGGGCTGAAAGATGCAGCAAAGATTAAAGGGTGTGAGGATGACATATCTGAAGAAAGCGAAATGGCAGTGGAGGAAGGGAAGAAGCACAACGATGCTCAGGAAACAGGCTTGAGCACGTTTAGCCCCATTGGCATGTCACACTCAGGTCATGTTAACCTGGCTGTTGTCTTCCACACCTCCTCCACCAACCCTTTCAACACCTGGTTTTAAAAAGTATTCTCTAAGAGACTGTGACCCGTGATAAAGTTAATGACTTTGGAGACTTACTTATGTTACCTGATTTTCTAGCCCCCCATCCCAGGGATGGGGTGACCTGCTCTGCCATGAGGGGCTGCAGCAAGGATGGGGTGGGTGGGTGCTCCAAGCTTGACCTGCTCTCAGTGACTTTGGGTGGTAATGGAAGAACCTGGTCTCTTGTTTTCATGTCCCTGGAAGTGAAGAGGTGTTGGCAGTGGGACAATACACATCCCCGCTCCCACGCTAAGTCTGCACTAGTCTGGTAGTGCTTACTTCTTTGCTTGCTTTCTGTGGGGGAAAGAATATCACACTGTACTCTTTCATAATGGAAGAAAAAAATAATATTACCCTTTAGCCATAGTAATACTCACAGCAGCAATCTGTGAAAGTAGGTGTTGCGTCTGTCCCAGGTTTCCTGTGGGCATGCACTGTCAGCAACAAGCGCTGACACCAATCCACCCACACACGTGGAAGTCTCCGATGCCTCTACGACACCGTGAACAAAGCAAACAAGAAAAAGATGTGTGTCTGAGGATGGCCCAAGGGTGACTCATTCCCCTGCTGTGCAAGCGCATCCTACCTTTTCAGAAAAAGGGCTGGAAATCACTGTTATGGCTTCTGCATATCTCAGAAAGCATCTTAATGCCTTTTATTTCTTAAACTCAATGCGCTGCCGGAAGGACAAAATCCTGAAGGGCTAATTTAATTAAAAAGATGAATGGGGGAAAATAGAGCAAACATGATACAATTATTGTGTTTTAATGTATGTACAGCGGTGTAATCATGTTGCATGCTTGGTATAGATGAATTAAGGGAATAAGAGGCTTAAAAACATGGCATTTTTTGGAAAATGTTTTATCATGAAGAATTGTGTTAAAAGTTCATGTTGGGAGTTGGCTGTTTCTCAGTCTCATTTGAACTGCTTGTTCATGCAATAATCTGTCCCCTTGCCCCATGTGTTGCCACTGTGATTGGAAGTGTGCTGCTGATGTTAGACTGGGAAGCAGTGCTCTTAGAAGGAAAAAAACAAACTGCACAAGCAACAGTAAGAAAACATCCCCAAGAAGGCACCCACCTGCTCACCAGCAGTGGCCCAGAGACATGACTTTGGGCTGTGCTATTGCTTCCTTCACATTTTTCAAGTGTCCTCGAGGATAGGAAAAGACTCATAGTAATAATAAGAAAGGATTTATATTAAAACCAAGAAGATAAATGATTCTGCTCAGCCTACTGGATTAACATATGGTGTGGAGAAGCAAATGGGGTGTGGTGACAGAGGCACGTGTGTGGTAATGGATGGCTGTGTCCAAGTAATAGCAGCACGACAGCCTGACTCCCGTGATGTCCCCTGAATTGGAGCATCAGGCAGCAAAGGGGACCTAAGCACCAAAGAGGGCGATGTGATGGATGGGCCATATACCAGGTAGAGTTTGAAGCTAAAATCTAACAAACTGGCTTTGTGCAATGGAGATAAAGGGAGCTCCTGGTTGGGGAGAGGTGGTGTCCTCACTGGTGCAGCAGCGGGGAGTGCTGCGCTGAGGGGCAGGGGGCTGCCTGATGTGGATACTTCGGGTTTGCTTGTTCGTTTGTACGTTTGTTTTGAAGTATCTTGAAAGCATTGCTAAGCAACAGAGGTTTTTCTCCGTGAAGAAGGGAGGCAATGTGGACTTTCACCCTGAAGTTATCTGAGACTTTCAGTTGGGATATGCAGTGTCTGCACCCCGCTGTCTATCTTTTAAGGGATTAATGATTTAAGAGGGGAGTCTTTCTGCCTACAAGGAAAGGATTATAGGGGTGTTTCCTGACTGCATGAGCTGAGGGGCAGCTCTTGTGACCTTTTGTGTATCTTACTGCAATAGACATACCCAGTGCTTGCAGAAAATATTCAGTCCAACCACTTTGAGGGAAATGGCTTAGGAGTGCCAGATGCTCTGAAAGAGTTAATCTTCCATGTAAACCTTTGCACAACCTCCCGGTATCCACTGAAAGTAGGCATTGCTTTTGGTTTTCTCCTCTTAGTCAACTGTACTTGGTCAGCTCAACGGGATGCTCTGTTCTGGCACTGTGCGAGGAAAGAAATGGGGTGGATGGAATAGGTTTTGCATGTGGTTACCCCTTTACTGAGGTCTGATGGTCTCGTATTCCTGGGGTCGCGTATGTGACTGTGGAATCTGGCTCCCCTGAGCCTCCGCTTGGTCTTGATCTGGGCTGGTCTTGAAAAATCCTCATGCTTTTGCTATTTGGTGTGCAGTAATACATCCACAATGATGGAAACAGTATTGCTATGGCTAACGTGATGGGACAGCCTCTGTAAGACTGATCCTGGCTCTGCTACGGTTTGTGGCAGCTGTGAGGTACTTGGCAAGGCCATACCTGACTGTGTGATATATCTACACATGCTTTTTTCTTCCCAGAGTGACATTTCTACCATTTGCTCAAGTGGGACAACACTCACACATCAGAGCTCTGTTACAGCTGCCTCCACCTGGCAGCTCCCAAGTGTATCTCTAGGAGCAGAGTTGCTGGCAGTGAGGGTAAACGTTGGCTCTCCAATGGGGAAGGGGAAAGGGCAGTTAGACTACGTCCATCAGAACACCACTGGCACGTGTACTCTTGGCAGGAAGGCCACCAGAGCACCAGCAATGCTTGTGGGTTCCCTGGGCATTTGCACCAGGACAGCTGGGGGCAGAGTCCAACACACGCTGCTATTGCAGGAGCCCCTGGTGATAAAATGAATGTCTCTGCAGAGAAATGAAAGCTCTTCAGGCTTGGTGTCTTTAATCTTTTGAAGTCCTGTTGTAACCTGGGTTGTTTGTGGTTCATAGTGGATGCTTAAAAAGGTAACAAATTCCTGGCGCAGTAATTAAACCTTCAGTACTGGAACATATAAGTCAAGTGTCTTAATTTTTATGCTAACAAACTGGGGTTCTCCATGGGTTGTCACACAAGCTGTTTCAGCATCAGAGAAATGTCTTGTTGCCAAATATCACTGGTATCTTTTGGGAAGCAGTAACGACAGCCGTTTGGTTCTCCTGTGACCCCTCAGTGCCATCGATCTGTTTGCTCTCCGCTTGTCAAGGTTGACTTGGACAATCCCATTCCCTTTAGGCAGTGGAGCTGGTTGCTATTTTTTCCCATGAACAGCTTTCTAAACACTTCCAACCTAAACCAGCCAAAGCTCCTATTGCTCTCTGACCTGATTTAGGCAGGGACTGCAGTATGACTTGGGACCAGTGGTAAAAAGTGAAAAATAGGTGTTGCTGGGGCACAACATGTTGCCGGCACCTCAGTGCTGGTGCTCACAGGGAGATGGGTGTAGGACCTTGCTGGCCAACACTCATCAGGGGAAAATCCCCCTTCAGACATCAAAGCACACTGCTGCCTGCTTGGCTGTCACCGCTTCAATAACTGTTTAGACAGCGATTGGAGCCAGCAGCTCTTTGCTGGCATATTAATGAGACAATTTATTACGCTTTGCTAAATATTTACAGCATGTTTACACCTGAATTCTAGCAACAAATCCTCTGACATACAGAGATGCTTTGGGCTACGAGGAAAGATGCAACATGCTGAAAAGAAATAATCCCAAGGATCCCCAAAAGTCACACTAGTTTTACCCAACACAAACATCTCTCCTCTGCAGTTGAGCTATGATCTCTTTAACTCCAATAATCTAATTGTAAGGTTTAACAGGGAGACAAGCAGGTGATTTAGTTGTTTTTTCTGTTGTGGTGGGAGATGAAGAGGTAAATCAGGCTGGAGTGGAGGTAACCAGCTGGAAGTAGGAAGAAAAGCAGGGATATCCATGGCCGAGCTGCATTTGAGGAGACCAGTGTTTTGGGAATGTGTCACCTTGATGTGTGCTGCCAAGAAGGACAGACGAAATGGTTCCCTTCCCTGAACGATAGAGATGAAAATGATGGGAAGTGAGGGAACACATCCTGGCGTGTTCTGAAGATCCAGCAGGAGGGAGCTAATGAGGCATCCTGAACGCCAGGCACAGTAAATCTAGAGTTAGCTGAAGGATGTCTCCCATCAAACCTAATCCTGCCCTCCAAGGAGACAGGAGATGTCCTTGGCCTGGTGAGCATGACCCATCATGGGCAGGTAGGAACCGAAGGCATAACTTGATAATACTGAACTGCACCCAACCCCCTGAACAGACTGGTTCTTACTGGTGAGATAATCTTACAACTCTAGGAAGCAGGGGAAGGTCACTGACTTGGCAGCTTCAAGGTCATGCATTTTGTGGAAGGGTTCTGGTGTTTTTATAAAAACAGCATCGTTGCCCTCATTGGGGAGGGACTCTTTATCAGGGAGTGTAGTGATAGGATGAGGGGTAGTGGTTTTAAATTGAAAGAGTGGAGATTTAGATTAGGTACCAGAAAGAAATTTTTTACTGTGAGGGTGGTGAGACACTGGCCCAGGTTGCCCAAAGGAGCTGTGGATGTGCCATACCTGGAGGTGTTCAAGGCCAGGCTGGATGGAGTTTTGAGCAACCTGGTCTGGTGGGAGGTGTCTCTGCCCAGGGTAGGGTGGTTGGAATTCAATGATCTTTAAGGTCCCCTCCAACTCTTACCATTCTATGATCTTAGGATACGCATTTTTGGGACTGGATTTGAGTCCAGTTGCTGGTATTACAGTGCCAGACCTGTGGCAAGTAACTCTGTCTGCATGGGACTATAGGTAGTTGTTTGTGATGAGCAAGTCTGGGCTTCTTTTCCTAAAGAAAACCAACAAAACAAACATTTAGTTTTATGCACTCCATGAACATAAACCCAGAGATAAAACCAGCAAAAGCCAATCTGAGTGAACCATGGAGGTTGTTTGCACTCAGGTAGGCCACACACACTGTCCCAACTTAAAACCTTAATTAGTTTGAACAGGAATTAACTCTGCAAATTTTCTTTCTGGGCTAAGGCAAGTGAGAAGCACCAACCATTCAGCCTCCCTGCAGCCACGGAGCGCCCCCTCCTTCAGCTGAACTCACCAAGCCCAGGCAACCGCTATTCTCATCCTGAGGAAACGCTCACTGCCAGAAATGCTTAGAATGGGATTCACAGGATGTTCTGATTAAAATCTGAATCCTTGCAAACCACAAGGGCCAAGGGGGAAAAAATTTATTGCAGGGCTTGAAGTCGCAAATGAAATTGTATTTCATGCACCATTCAGAAGAAGTTGTGAAATCTTCCCAGGCATGAGAACCACTGCAGTTTTGTGTGTGTGCAGCTGGCTGTCCAGAGTCTTGCCAGGGCTTCTCATGTTTATTCTCATGAAAAAACATTTCAAGAGGAGGAAGCCAAGCCCCAACACCATCAGCTTCTTATCTTGTGGTCATCTGGTGTTCACCAGGGAAGCAGGAAAGGTCTGAAGCCCATCAGCTCCTTGGCAGTACTCGACTCTTTGTTTGTATGTCTGAGTAGACAACATAGGTATAAATGAAAAAAACATCAAAGCAAACATAATAAAAAATGGGAAAAACTGCTTTAGCTTACTGACACTAAGGTTAAGCTGGAGTCAGTTCTCTCCTCACCTAATCCTTTCCTGACAGTGGGCTTTTGGTTTCTGTCTTTGTACCCATAATACTGCTCAAGCTGTATTTGGTGTAGAGACCCCCATCAGAGATAATTTATTAATGTACATCTCTCTCTCTGGAGCCCTTGCACACCTCTCTTAAATTCATCTAGGCAGATGCAATTTTACACCTTAATACTTCTTTTGCTGCTTCTTTATCTAGGAGCCTGCATGGCTGTGCTGCTTAATTAGATGGCTGACTTTTATTCTTTTGAATCTTATCCAGAAATACATTTTTTGTCAATTCTGCAGAGATTCAGTGAAATGTTCTTAATATTCCATGATTTTGCAGCAGCTGCCACTGAGGGCTTGTACAAAGATGGAGTTAATGCAGCCAGAAGGGCAAGTGTTTCTGCAGTTAAGCAGGAGATGCTATTGTCATGTCGCAATCTGCCATCTGTCATGAAAATACAGCTGAAAAGGCAGAAAGGGTGGAATTTACAGCATGATGGCAGAGCCTGGTATATCCTCTTCGTCCTGCAGAAGTACCACTCAGCTTCGATGCAGCAGCACTGTGGTTGGCCAAAAGTGATGGATGCCTGTGAAGATGGCCATATGGTAGTCGGTGACGGATGGTTGGCCATCTGAGTGCTAATGAATGATGTGGGCTCTTCCTGAAGTAACTCCTCAGATGGCAACAGGAGAGGCTCAGCCTTCCTGTGCCTGCATGTACATGGTCCTGTCATGGAGTGAATGGACAGGGTGTGAAGGGAAGGGAGAGCTGAAGATGGCACCCGGATGATCTCATCAGAAGTAACTCCTGCAAAGTCAGCCTAGCCACTAGTTTAAGGAAGTATCTTGGACTTTGCAGCAAAGTAATCTTTGCTTTTCCTCATAGAGAGACCCTCAGCTGGATCAGGATAGTGAATTAGATGTAAAATTTTGGTGCCAGTGGACCAAGCAGACTTAACTGCTTGAAACACCTACTTAAAAAAACACAGAAATAGGAAAACCCCTAGAAGTCCTGGCAGATCCAAGCTGTGTCCCCTGTCCTGGCTGTGTGATTCAGAAAAGTGAAGAGCAGCTCCAGCGTTTGCCCTGCAAGGTGCTGAGGGTGGGATTTTTTCTTTCTGGGTCCTTGAGCTCCAGGCAGCTGAAGGAATGATCTGACTTTGCCATAGACATTAAGGCTTTATGGGGTGCACTGGGCTCTTTCCACCTGATCTTCTAAAGTGGTCTTCTAATTAAATTTGAGATCCAATTAATTTAAAGGTCTGTGCATGCCAATGTTTTGAAATACATTAATGAGACTTGGGAACCTGCAGTTCAGTGCCTCAGAGAGGCAAAGGCTGAGCTCCTTCTCCCCAGTCCCTCAGGGCACTAATCTGCATTGTCAGGTCTGTGATGGCTTCCAAACGCTTGGCTGTACAAGATGTACCTGCGGACATCCTAAGCCTGCTGTGTGAGCTGGAACTGGGTACATTTCTTCAAAGTCCCATGCTAACATCCCTACCACCAGGCTCTTCTCACCTCCAGAACAGCAGTAACACTGTTCTTCTAGCAGTTGGGCTTGCCGGTGTTTTCACACCTGAAGCCAGAAGAAAGCTGGATAGTGTCGTCAGTTTAAATGGAGCAGTTCACTTAAAAAAACCCCTCTGCTAATTCCTGCTGTTTTCCAAGCTGCTAAAAAAATTAAAAAGACACTCACTTATGGCATTGTAGACAAGTAAAATGGCACCATTGTGTTTTACTTTTTTTTTTTTTTGGACCTCTTGCAAAATTGTGAGAAGATTTAAAACTAGATGAAAGGATGTAAAAGAGAATAAGTAATAAGTGGTAGAATTTGCCTTAGAACATAGTTATTGTTTTAGTGGGACCTATCAGACATCTCTGTGTAGGAACATATGTACCATTGTCTTTTTGCTTTGGCTGGATCTATAGAAAGGGAATGCCACTTGGCAGAGAGGGGTTAAGAAAGTAAAGTTGTTCTCTAGCTGTTCAGTTTACTCTGCTTAGGGCTGTTACAGCTTCTGCCAGCTGGGAACTGACTTTACAAACCTGGGATGGCATGAGAAGTTCCTCCTGCTCCTGCAGACCATGATGTGAGCTCCAGGAGATGAGATGGCATGCCCTCAAAGGAACGCACTAGCCAGCCTCAGACAAATCCACATGGCTGCTGGGCTCGGGGTCCCTGAGACAGAGGGGACCTGCTGACGGTCCTTGGGACTGGGTTTCTACAACAGTGTATTCAGCTAAGTGTCACTCCGGTACACTCCAGTGCTGGATTTATACCAGACATGAACCAGTCACTTAAATTCTGTCACTTTTTGCAGTTTTCTATAAATCCATACTCAAGCTTGCTACAGGTCACTAAATATTGTAATGTGTCCTGCTGGCAGTGGCATTCATCAGTTCCCTTTTGCTGAGCTGAATCATTTGTACATGACTAAAACATACTCACCTCTCCTGGTGTGAAGGTGTTGGGAGACAGATCCTGCTCTGTTGTGAGCCACAGTCTGAGGGGTCCCTGAGCTGTCATCCCCCCCTCCCCAGTCTTCTCCTCCAGGTACAGCACCTGTACCTGTGTTTTGTACAAGGCAGCTCCAGTTGTAATGGGCACAGGCAAGGAAAATACTGTTTCCCCTGGCCATGGCTGCCCCAGTAAAGCTTTCTATGGCACGTAACTGGAAATCGGATGATGCAGTTTAATTATTCAGCTAACTGGGAGACAGGCTAATTTTTGTGTCAAGCTGTGCAAAATAGTCAATGGGTTTAGAATCATCCAAGCCCAATACCAGTCTGTTTGACATGCTTCTGATAGCCTTTTTCTTTTCATTATTTCCCCTACGCTAACAGAGACATGAACATTATTTATTCTCTCCAGAAAGAAAAAACAATATCAAGTGTTCTAAAAGCTGTGACCTGAAGGCTTTCATTGTGTTGTGCAGTCAAGGGCAAGGCTTGTATTCAGAATTGCAGAGAGGTAGACGACAACGTGGATCAACATAATAAAAGTTATTCAGCTGACAGAAAAAGAAAAAAAAATATCTATACCAAAAAAGCCAGAGACCAAATATTTGCTGGTAAATGCAGTGAAACAGGTATAAAGAGATGGCTGTGTTCAGAGTTGTAAAGACCAAATTACCTTCCCAGCAAAAGGGCTACTAAGTGAGATTTCCATCCCACCAGCAGCTGTTTCCTGCTGATGTTGGTGGCTTTTCTGTGAAATGATGGGGCAATTATGCCTTGTTCACCTCAGGAGTGCTTGTAGGGAACAAGAGGAGAAGCATGAGTCAGTCAGGGCACACTGCCACGATGGCAGAGCGTCACGCACCGTCAGAAGCTCCAGGGTGTCTCTAGGACGGGAAACCTGAATTTTATTTTTATTTTTTTCCTTGCAAATAATGCCCCCAGCTTCTCTGACTCTGCCTGTTGAAACACGCTCAGCCCCACAGAATAGTTTCCACCCGTGTGAGATGCCTGAGTTGGTCTCCAGGCTGGAGCAGGGTGGATGGAGGCAGCTGTCTCCCTCTCCCTGGGCTGCCAGCTCTCCCCTTCCCGGCTGCGAAGGGCAGGGGATGCCGGCGAGCTGCGGCAGCGCAGATGGGCTGAGCTGCAGAAGGTAACAGAGCACTTCCCCAGATTTTCTCTCCAGTGCCTTAGCTGCTGAGGCTAATGAAGCTTTGAGGGATAATGTGAAATGCTGCATAAATTGATATCCTTTGCTAATTGCATCAGTGTTTTGCCTTGATGAAAGCCTAGTATGAGGTGCCAAGAAACTAATAACATACAACATCAATAGCGACTTTACAAAAAACAAAAGTTGATGATTGATTGAGTGTCTGATGATTCATGGAGCCATGAGCCAGCTCACCAGGAGATGTTTTTTAAGGGTTCAGTGGAAGACTATTTTAACATGGCAAAAAGGATCTTCCCTTAAAAATCCCACCCCAAACGTTGTCAGAATATCATTCAGGCTACTAAGATGAAGGTCACCTTCTTTGGCTCACTGAGATGAGACTCATCACCACCCACAAGTTGCTTCAATCCTCTCTAGTTTTTTCTCTCCTTGACCGCCAGCCAGTCATCTTATCCCAGTTGCAGACAATCAGGTGGCCAGAAACACTGTTGAAGGTCTTCGGAGCCAAATTGCTGGCAGGCCAGGGCTGCTGTGAATGCCTCACAAGCATTTTCGTGGCCAAATTGGATTGAGACCGATCGTCTCTTTCTCGCTTGGTGTCTGACAGAAGGAGAAGCCCTGGTATTCCTGTACGGTGCTGCCAAGCACCTCTGTGTCAGATGGTTGGTAGTAAACAAATTGTTATTACCTAGCAGTTGGTTGGAAATGGAAACTCATTCACTCAAGTTTTCTAAGGGCATAAAAGCCCTGTGAAGCGGTGCCATCCACAGAGAGCGGGGGGTCATGTCCTGCATGGCCCTGACTGTCCCTGCTGGCTGCAGTGCCCTTGCTGGTCTCTGCTAACTTGCTACACCTATTTTGGGACACTTTTATCTTGACGTTGGGGCAACCTCCTGCTGCGGCTATGGTGTTAACAAATGGATTTCATGTCTACAACTCCTGTGCTCCAGTGAGATGCTCCCTCAATCACTGCTACATGAACCAGAGATGTTTGCACGGGCAGCAGGTCACACAGTGTGGCAATGGAGACATGAAAGCCAAGAGCTGATTTTACTTCCCCACCAAGGGGAAACCAAATGAAGACTCAACATCCTAATTTTTTTAGGTGTTATTTGTTACAAAACCAGTCTGTGACGGCCATGAGGAATCAGTTGGTTCTCCACCGGCGCAGGAGGCAGTGTGGGTGCTCGATCAGACAGCGGTGCAGGAACAAAAACAAACACCCTGACAGATGCTGCAAAGGCATAACTCCCTGTTAACTGCAGCCAAAATCACTGCTGCCTCATGTAAATATTTAGCCACGCAAATGAAGCGTGAGAAAGTTTGAACGAGCAGAGATTAGCAATGAGCCCAAAGGTAAGTACCACGGGTTGGTGTTTTGGGGATGTGCGTGCACCCACCTGCCAGTTGGAGCCAAAGGTTAAAACACATCAGTGCTCTAGAAAACTACGCCCAAGGTGCAAAAAAGTGAAGCAAGAACTGAAGAACACCATAGGAATCACAGAGGGAACCATGGAGGATTGTCCACCATGGTTTCCTCGGCCTTCAGGTCCTGGATCCACTGGTTCACGTGCATGACTTTTGGTCCCTCTTTATTTCTTCTTTCTCTACATATCCCCTTTTATTCCTTCTTCCTCTCCCACCAAGCATGTTACTGGAAAGCCTTATTGAGCAATATATAAATGTCTCAGGAACATATGTTGCTAGGCAGATTTCTGAAAACAAATAATACCAAGCCAATCTCTGACTTATTTCTAAGATGGAGCTGCAGTTATATGTTGATCTGTCTTTGTCTTCATAGGACTTTTGACGCTGTCATTGTCATTCCTGGAAACCAGAAGAGAAGATACAGGCTGAAAAATGTGCCACGAGGTGGATTGAAAGACTGTTTACAAAAAGCAGTGAATAATGGTCCAAGCGCTGCAGTGATTTAGAGGTAAAGATGTGTCCAGTTTTGTTGTGCATCGGAAAGGAGGGGATGCGCTGAGGGGGAGAAAGGGAGCCAGAGGAAAGAGCAACAAAAATAATTCAAGCTTTCTAAAAATATTCCATTATCAGAAACTGTGGCTAGAACAGGATTTGTTTAGTCCACAAAGGAGACAGCTGAGGAGGGATAACAGACGTTTTTGTCTGTGAGAGGTGAGGTGAGAGGTGAGGTGAAGGGGAGCAGGCAGCAGCTAGGGCTGATGGGGTGAGAGGTGGATGGGAGGTGAGGCAGCTCACTGTCTCCTCATTCCAAATTTGGGATTTGGCATTGCAACACAAAGGATTTCTTTAATTCTCCTGCCCAGTGCAGGCGTGTTCTACTTGAATCTGCCCTAGTGTACGGGGTTGTACCCCAGCAGCTCTTGCTGTCCCTTCATTTCCAGCATCCCTAGGACTCTCATAATCTGAGGTCTGAACCTCTGAAAACCATCTGGGGGAAAATTTCTGGATGTTTTTTCCAGGCCATGGTTGTACTGGAAGAAGTCAGTTATCACTTGCATAAAGTATAAACTGATTAAACTAACTGTATTTGAATTTTCTGTGATCCTGGGCAGTGGTGTCTAAATCACACTGAAAATCACCTTTAAGTCTTGTCAACATGAAGAATCTGCAGTTGCTTAACCTGACCTCACTTTTCACATTAGTTTAGTTAAACGAATGCAAGTCACAGTGTATTGAAAGAGTGCCTTATTATAATTAATCTTAAACCAGTTCCAGAGCAAATGCAATAGCTAGGAGCAAGTCACCAAAACTGGTGTAAATGTGTTTGTATAGGAATTTCCCTGTTTAACTAAGTGGGTTTTAACGCATGTTTTTATTTAAAATGATGCAACTTTTATGTGAAAAGGCTTGGATCATTTAAGCAACCTTAAAAATTTGACTCTAAAACCTTACAAAATAGAAAAAATAATCATAGAAGCCAGCAGAAAAAGCACATGAGAGAGATCCAGGATGTTATTTTCATTATTCGGTTGGTTTAGTCATTGGTTTGTCTGTCCCTGTCAGCCCTGCAAGCTGGGGCACTGCGGAGTTGCGCGAGGAAGGTGTGAAGGAGCCCAAATTGGTCTTCAGCTTCTTTTTTCCTTCATGTGTCTGAAGCACAACAGGCTGCTTCTTGCCTTTTAAAACAGCGATGAAAGTACTGGCCTTCCATGCACTTGTGCAGTCTGAATTTGGTCCCACTGAGGGGACAATACTGATATAAGTACATAACCTTGGGGTACCACTTGCTGATAGAGTGTGGGTACTTTGTGCCACAAGGCTGGAATTCACAAATGCCTGGATCCCAGCCCTAGTTTCCCACAGCTAATTATACAGTTCTTTTTGAATTTATGTGTGGTTTGTTTTTTTTTAAATCTGACCTAAAGGAGGTGTGTATGTATGGATGATAATTGATAACAGCATCATTCATAACTCTTCTACAGCTTCCTTCATCTTCCAGTTTATGCCCCACACTTGATGTTACCCATTATGCAGAGATCAATGTGTCAAAATGAGGTAGATTTATAGTGAAGACAATTCTGCTTCTGACGTTGGGGAAAAAAAAAAGTGAGATATTTTCCCTGAGTTAATCAAAGAAATTCAAAGAGACTTTAAATCTTTCAATTTTCTTTGACTCATGGAGAAGATGAAAAGTGTTTGACCTCCAGTAAACCAACTAAATTCATATGGTGGCTCTGTAGATAAATAAAATGTCCACCCAGGCAGAATATTGATTACTTTGGTACTATTTGCTGAATCACAAGCAGGACCATCAAAAGCAACAGCAAGAAAGTATTGTAAAATACATCAGGGCATCCAAAGTGTTTGGCTTAATGCAAATAGACAAGTTAAATAAGTGGTATTAAACTAACAAGGCTGAGAAATAGCAAGATGCCACAGCTTTATTGCATTATTCATGGCAGCAGCAAGTCCTCTCCACCACTTTCCTTCCCACCATCCACCACACACTTTGGCACTTGCTTTAGGGTGTTCAAACTGTTAAAGAGACAGGGGCAGTAATGTAAAGTTTGGGCCTCAAGTGCTTTTATTATCCACACAGCACTGAGATACTAGGGTTTTGACTGGGACATTTACTAGAGAAGGAATTATCCTTCTCTGCCCATTGCAGATGGGTTTTTGTTTTGTTTTGTTTTGTTTTTTAAGTGTTGCTTGTGAATTCAAGTTCATAGCAGATTGCCGAGCTGACCGTCTCCTTGGGCTTCTGATGATGCTGGCAGTGTCATTGCTCGAAGTAGAGGCTACCCTAATAGTGGCCACTCTCACATGATGGCGTGGTCACCATACAGGGAGGATCCATCACCTCTTGCTACAGATAAGGAATAAAATGGTAGGTTTTGGTTGTTTTTTCCACCTCTTAAGGGGATTTCCACCCCTGGGGATTTTGAGCAACTTCTGATTTCTGAGCAGAGACTTTGTAGTTATGAGGGGTTATCCGTGTGGGAGCTGTGTCTCTAGGTGGGCAGGCACAGGGTACAGGATCCCCTCCCCTGCCTGTTCAGTGGATCTTTTCTATGTTGCTCAGGGTAGCGTAAGCAAGAAGAAAGAAGAGAGGATTACGAGAAATGAGATATGAAAGATAGATATGCACCACTTTTTAGTGTCTTATGGAAGTGAGATCTGGCCAGTCCTGCTGGGTGTTACACACATTTTAGTATCAGAGCGAACTGAAGATATTTTGTCAAAAAAAAGGTAATTTGAAATTTAAATGTATTTCTTAATCCTAAAAGGGGGATACTTACCTCCTTGAGGAAATCTGAAATGAAAGATAACCTACATCCACTTCCTAACCTGTAGCAGGCTACAAAGTAGCAAAGTTGCAGATATACTTGCATAAAAGAAATTAAAATAAGCAACTTTTGCTCTTTTTATATTTGTGCAAGAAGTAGGGATAAAATGCATACTCTAGTTCACCTTCTTCTGTACAGAAAGAGCACAAGCTACAATTAATTCTAAGTGTAGCAGCACTGCTGGAAGAAGTGAGCATAAACCAAACCTAAGGTTAATAACCTGGGTTGCAATATTTCTAAGTTGAGATAATTTTGGACTAGTCATCTTTAGCTGAAGTTCTGAGCCAGGCATATTTTCTTTTGTATGAAATATATCATGTGTTATGAAGGAAAAAATGAAAACAACCCTGAACTTAACCTGAAAAGCTGTCTTCAGACAGAGCTGTAAAGTTTGTTTTGTTTGACTTTTCTGGGAAGACAGTGGATTTCAGATTAAAAGGGTATGTGCTGTAGGAGACATGGAACGATCCTTTAAGCAGACATGAGCATCTCCAGTAGTTGCTGCTGTGGGGTCATTACCTTATGTGCTGAGCAGAGAAGTGGGATTTAACTGGGGACGACAGGGAGGATGGACACTTTCATCTAGCGAAGAGTTGACCATTGAACCCTTGAAGGAAATGTATTCAGAAAGGGACTCCTATTTACAGTAATTTATGCCACTCAGGGCTTACCCAAAGCCAATCAGTCTCACAGGGATCTGATGAATTTCTATATGATTTAGGAAATGTAGTATTGTCCTCAGTTCCATTTGGAGGATTTTTATGTAGCTAGGTTTTTATGTGAGGGGGATGAACTTGCACAGGCATCTTCTTGGACCCAAAGAAGAACAACAGGGCAAGGACGGTCTGGTTAAAGAGATGAGCTGGATGGAGAATTTACCAGCCAAAGAGGAACAGGCAAGCGTTAGGGCTTGTGCTAGTGTTAGGCCAGTGGGTTAGGAATATGAAAATATTTGTGTTAAAAAACCTCAACAGTTGGAGACCAGGGATTTTAAGTAAAAGCAAATAATCCTGCTCAATTCAGTATCCAAATGTCTTAAATACCAGACCTTAAGTTCAATGTCTAATGGACAGGCACATGAACTAGCTCCAGTTCCACAGTGTTAGAGAAAGAGAATCACCAAGCAGAGATAGATTTCTGGGCTTCAGCATGGTTATGGCATGAACTGTGCCGCCAACACAGGAGTCTTCAGCATGTACCTGGTAGGATTGGCATGTCAAACTTGTTTTGTGCATCCTGTGCTTGATTTCTGGGGAGGTTTCCTGTGTTATAGGCTGGCAGAGATGCAGAGGTTGGGACACTGTAGTCGGGCTCCAGTGCTCCCTGAGCCTGTGGGCATCTGCCAAAGTCCCACCTCTGCCTGGGGATGCATTTACGTGACTTTGGGCCTGTGAGGTAAGAGATAAAGTGGAGCCTCATTGGTTTGTAAACACAATTTCTAATCTTTATCCTCCAGATTATGAATGGCATGGTTACAGGTTAATAATTAACTAGTGAAGGTTAATGAAAATGAATGTATCTGCTGTAGTGATCACTGAGGCCCCTTGTTTTCCTATGGATTCACACATTTTGGAGTCAGAGGGGTTCCCAGAAATGGTTTTGCTGATTTATTTGCATGTGGAGCCATTTGGTTCGTCTCATCCCCAAATTTTTCCTTGTTCACTGTCCTGCCCAGGTGATCCTGTTCGCCATTCTCTCTCCAGGCAGGATTATGAGCTGTGGGAAGATAACTTTAAAGCTAGCAATGTGGGATTATTAAATAGGGCTCTGATAAAGGCATTAACAAAAGTTTTAGCCTAATTCTAGCTGAAGAAACCTGATCGTTAAGATATCAAAGCTACCCTCCTGCCATCCAGAGACAAATTAAAAGTTTTATCCACATGTACAGGTGCTCTCTCTACTCTCAGAGATGGCATTGCCAAAAGCAGGAGTCTGGGACACTTTTTACCCTCCTCTGGGATCTGTTTTCGTTGTAATAGGTTAATTTTTTTTATTATTAATAATTAATTTTTTTTTTTACTGTGTTCTTATGGTCCCCGATTGGGTACAGACTAGAAAGCAAATAACGTCGTGGTGACATCTAGTGGCTGCTGGGCATTTGCGGTGAGGTGAGAATTCCTTTGCTCTGGACGTTTAAGCACGCTGTGCACAAAACAGAGATGGAAATATTGAGCCTTTCAAGACCAACCTGAATTTAGAGACTTCCCGGTCTTGCTCAAGGACAATATTTCTGGAATTTCTTTGAGTAACACAGCTATCCAAGCAGTCCTGCTACCTTCCCCTGCTGTCCCCATGTTCCTGGTCATACCTAGCACCTGGGATGCTCTGGAGAGACCAAAACCAGGCAATGTCACCAAAACAGCCTTTCATCCCCCAGACCCCTCTCTCTTTTAAGACAGCCTCTCATGTCCCACAGCCCCACTCTCTGTGGGACATTCACTTGCCAGCACCCATGGACTGGCTGTTTGCTGAAATGTAGCACAGCAAAGTTCATTTGGAGATATCTAGTGAGAGAAATTTAGACATTATGTGTTAATTAGAAAATACAAAAAGGAATACTCCATGAAGCTGGAAGCTTTGGGGTGGGGTGCCAGAATGTAGACTGATTTCATGCCAAGTAGAGCTGGTTCTTAGACAAGAAGCATTGAATCATAGAATGTGATTGATGTGATTTGAGTTTCAACACATAGCTCTGTGCAATAACAGGCTACTGCCAATATATATCAGAGGGGCATAGATAAGTATGGCTGAGAAAATGTTTGATTAAAAAAAAATGCAGAAAGGAAGAAACATCTGTGTATGGAAGGCTCTTGGCAGCTGCTTCCCCCAGGGCAGGCTCAGGGAAGGGGTGCCCACACCATCAGGCTGAGCAGGGATGCCAGGCTGGTCTTTTCCCATTGCCTTGAATGGGAAAACATACTTTGATTTTTGCGGTGCTGAAGGAGTGAAATTACACTTGGGTTCTGCTCAAACAACTCAGCGATAATTTCAGAGTGACTAATCTGGGGACAGGGCTGGCACGCGTGGCAGCACTGAATTTCTGATGGTGCGCTCTCCCTACTTCAGCAAACAACCATAGCCTTTCGTTAACTGCCTCAGCCAGACGGTATTTCTCAGATTAAATCATAGAATAAGCACACACACACACACAGACAGAAGAGCTAGCATCAATTAAATGTGGTGAAACAAACAGATATAAGAGAGGTAGCTACAGGCAGGTCATTCCTCCCCACACACCATCTGCCTCTGCAGTGACACATCTCCACGCACCCCCGTGGCCACCCAGCCGGCTTGGCCATGGGTCGCTGGCAGCTGGTCAGTGGCTTGCACGTGTCCTGCGCTCGTCATTGGCTGGGGCAGTTTGAAAGCGAGAATATTTGGGAAATTATAAGGGAAACTGAGGCTTATGATGATGCAGCTGGCAGGTTTTAGCGTGGCCAGTCAATTCAATGCGTGGTCCAGCTAGTGATGTGGGTGGCCCATTGCATATAATTCATAAGGAAAAGAGAGCTGCATTCATTATGCGCTTGCATAGCAATATGCCTGTAATTACTGGTTATATTTACATTCATTGCAGCTCAATGCAGAGAGAAGCAAACCCCTTCCACATTTCTGGCTGGGGCACAGCACTCACAGCTGCTTGCACGCATCCTCCAGCAAATCAGGACTCAGACCACCAGCACCTTTCTAGGAGGAAAAAGCAAGCCTTCATCTTTTTATGAAGCACTCAAGTTAAAAGTGATGATTAGGTACCATCCAGGTAGCAGCTAGGCTGTATGGGAATGCAAGAAGCCTACAAATCAAGAGGAGGAAGGAAAATCCCTGAAGGGAGGCGGGCTGCAGAGGTGGGAAAGCAGCACATCCAAGGCAGCAGCAGCAGATGCTGCTGGAGAAGGTTGTTGCTTGCCTTCACTCGGCTCCACACTGCATGGCAGGGATGGCACCTCCTGGGGAACTCATCCTCTTTCCTTGCTGCAAAGTATGTGAAAATTGAAACTGCTGGAGGCAAGCGATACGCCTTCCCGTGCCCAGCATTAGCCTACTCCATGCAAAACGCTTTGATAAGTGAGATGCTGTTTATGGGGAGTATTATTTCATTCAGGGCCACTTGCATAAAGTGCTAGTCAGAGTGAATTAAGGAGGCAAGATCTGACCATGAATAAAGGTTTTAAGACTGGGGATTCACTTTCATTTGTAAGCACCCAACGTTATTTTTGCATTTACGTCCAATTTTCAAAATAGAGTTAAAAGCAAGAAAAACCAGCAGCTCCCTGAAAGCCCTAACCTCAGGGCTTGTCTGCATGAGGAACTTTACCAGCATTTCTCCTGTAGTCAAAGTATAAGTGAATTAAAATAAATCCAATTATGGCCACATTTTCTCTGACGGAGCGCATCCACACAGGCTCGCCATCTGCCTTAACTATTCTGTGCTGTGAATTCATAGCCCTGTATTGTTCATGTTAGTCTTCTGGGGTATTTCTGGGTAAACAAATATTAAATCTGTTTTAAAAATGTGTTTTTCAGTAATGTTTATGAAAGGGTGTTCCACATAACTTTAGTCTTGTTTGGGAATGTTTTCCATGTAATTAGTATTAATCTGTTTTTCAACCGATGAAATGAAATGTGCATTAACTCTCAACAGGCAATCCCTCACTTTGGAATGACAATAGTTTATGTTGGGATTTGTTGAAAGGCGTCCTGATTGACTTGAATCACATTGAAATGAGTCAATGACGTAGAGAGGGATTATATGGGAGTTGCTCATGTTTAAATGGGACTTAAAGTTGTCACACCTCTAATTGAACTATTTCAACACTTTCCATGTATGCACGGTCAGGCTCCTAGGTAATTTCTAGCCCTTCAAGTGAATAAGAAAATTCATGCAACTCCTTAAGAAGAGTCTTCTATATCTACTGAAACAGATCCAGAACGTAATTTTCATCAGTTAGTTGCTTTTGTCCTTTGTTTTCTCTGTCCCTCCTTACATTTTTTACCAGTTATCTTGATGAACGACCTCTCAGTGTGGTTCCTGGCAGAGGAGCCCAGTGAGAGCTTGGTGTGATTGCAAGTGTCCATCACAGAAATTGTCCCTTGGGGTCCTGACTATGACAAGTGGGTGCCTGCAAAGCTGGGGTGCTGCACCCATCACACCCCAAACCTACTCCTCCTGCCCCAGGCAAAGCACCAATGACTCTAAATTAGCTTTAGCCTAGGACTAATGGGTCTCCAGTTAACAAGGAGGTACTTCTCTCTACTGGCCACTAATCTAACACTGATGTGATTGTACTAACAAGGTTCTCAGTCAGTATTTTAGGATTAGCAGCATAGCCCTAACATTTGTCTAAATTCAGCAGCAAAACATTTAGTAGTCTCTTTATCTTCTAATGTGTGTGTTGCTGTTGCTCATTAGGCAAAATGTGGTGTGTCCTGTTGGGAGATGAGGGGGAGAGTTTCTAAAGACAGGACTGTGTCACTTCAACTAATCAACCAAATGAAAAAGAAATGTAGGAGTTTTTATGCTGTGGCTGGCACAGAAGATGAAAGGTGTTTGACCTCATGGGAACCGGAAAAGCTCCACTAGTGGCTCCACAGAAAAAATGAAATGCTTGTCCAGAAGCATTATTGCTTATTTAGGCTCTTTTTAATGAATTCTGAATCAAAAGTGAGATGGTGTTGATACCAGAATGTAATGTATTAGAGCTGCAGAGATGTTGAGATTAATAAAAGTGGACAGCCATATAATTTGGGTGAAAGTAGCAAACCAGAAGGTGCCTTTTATCGGCGATGTTAGATCCTGCCCAGAGAGCCCACCTCTTGCTACAGGAGTGGCAGGCACCCATGAGCCTTTCAAAACCTGCTGATGCCAGACTAGACCTCTACAAAGCCAACGTGGGCTAGTTCAATGGGAATTATGCTGCTGCAGACAGTGCAATTAGCTTCTACCCATCGCACATCACCCCAGCATCCCTCGTACTGTCGTGGCTCTGTATAACTGCTTCACAGCAGATCTTATTTTTTTCCCCATATGCAAAGGTCCCTTGGCCATAGCCAGGCTCTGCCATCCATCCCTTGCCACTGTAGGGACACAAAGACAGACGTGGCCCTCAGTCCTTTCTCCTTGCTCACCAAAAGATGCCAGCAAAGAGCTTTGGTTCCTGGGGCTCGGCTGCCAGCACTGCATTAGGTGGCTCTGTGTTGCTCACCCGGTAACTGATTTTTTTTGAATGACCTGCTTTTGGCATATTCCCCAGTGAGACCCAGTGTACAGAGTGAAGACATATTCTGCTGATCTGGATAATGTCATCAGATGGAGACAAATGATTTTTAAGCAGGCATTTCCACTGATTTCAGTGCTGAATATTTTCTAATTAACGAAAAAAAAGAAAAAAAAAGAAAAAGAAGTAAAAAAAGAAAAAAGAATCCCTGTGTGCCCATGCAGGAGTGTGGTCTCTAATATTTAATTTGTCATATCCCAAAGGCTGAGTCCAATGGAGAAATCAACAATTCAGGAAATAGAGAGTGTGGATTCGAGTTGGCCTTGAAGAAATATATTCTGTAAAATCTTTTAAGGTGAGTGAAAGAGGCAAGATGCTTCTATAGAGATTTCTGAGTCCTAAAACTTGTGTAATTAACTGAATTAAGTAGGAATGGGATGACCAGACTAAAAGGAGGGAGGTGGTAGTGTTCAGGTGAAGGTGAAGGGATTTGGGCTGTGTGTTTGGGAGAGAAGTGGGGGCATTATTGAAGAACAACAACAAAATTTTAAGAGCATTTGGTCATGAAAGCTACAGGGGGATCTGCAGTTGAACAGTGGCCTTACAGATGTGCCTGCCCCGGTGAACTGCCCACAGCCCAGGGCAGTGAGTATTGGCACACACCTTTTGCTGCAAACATACATAAAATTAACAGGATTTCAATGTGTTGAGCAGAAACCTGTGTGCAGCCACGCATGATATGTACACACACACTCTTGTGAACGGTTGGCTCCAAAGCTGCATGTTTTTGCATTATTCACACCGCCAACAGCCTGACAACTGCCCATAAAAACCGTGCCAAAGCTTGGAGCAAGGCTGTTTCTCCCTCCCCGCCCTGGGAAACCCTCCATTGGGATAGCAGCTGGGTATATTTCTTATCACTAATAAATTCTTCAAAAGGATTTTAAAATGAGCTCACTGGAGTCCAGGAATCACACTGGTTCAGCAGGGCAGGAGAGAGAGTAAAATTACAGTGACATCTAGTGATCATAAATATTTCACAAAGGTGCTACCAGCGAGAAAATAAAACATTTATTGTTAGACAGCATTTTAAACACATAACACACCAAATCAGATGATTAACTGAGGCCAGGGAATGAGGTTGGTTACAAATGAGGGTAGATTATGTGAATGAAAGTGCTGCAGGGATGGTACAGAGCAAAGTGCCAGCTGCGGGTGGGTTTCTGCAGGGATCTTTGCTAGGTCTCCTTCTCCCTGTTTTGGCAGAGTTTGCTGATGGTACTAAATTGCCACAGATTCATATACAAGGAGCGTGATGTTTTGGAGACTGGGAATAGAACTAATAAAATGATGCGCAGCTTCGAAAAGTGTGTGCTAGTCCCCAGGGAGAGAAGAACGAAATGAACCCTGTTTCGTGGTAGGAATATGCAGTGCTGCAGCAGCTCTGCCCGAGTGCTGGACCAGCACTGAAGGAAAAAACAAATAGAGAATATCAATTGGGCATCAGAGCTACAATTCAGGTTTGCATCTTGAATCAAAGCGAGATTTGGGGTTGCATTTGGCAGACGTGGGAACTCACTGGATTTGTGATGTTTAGATTGAGTGTTTTCTACTCCAACTTACTGATTGATGACACAGTTTAAAAAGAAAGAGGATTTTTTTTTTCTGATTTTGAATATCAGATGGGCAAGCTGACCACAGTCATGCCAAGTTGGCCAGGCTGGGCTTAAATTCTGCTGTCCTGCTGTAGCTGAAGCCTTTGGTAGGTAAAGTGCTACTGAGTTTTAAGGTTAAGAGAAGTATTTCCTCTGATGAGGATGGGGCAAGGCATTGCCTCTTCATTCTGCACAGTGATGAAAATCAAGTGAGTAGGGTTAGCTGGAATAACAACTGAAAGTGATAACTGATGCAGTTGGTAAACTGATTTTGTGTTTGGGGTTTTTTGTTTCTTTCTTTCTTTGTTTGTTTTAAACCAGGTATCTTTGCAGCCGTATAAACACGCAGGCAAATTTTCTCATGACAAAATGTTCAGGAGCTGCTTCAATGAAAGTTGAGAGGAAACTCCCAGCCAATTTCTGAGCCCTTCCCTTGAGTCTCTAGCAGCCAGGCAGGTTTAGTCTCTCAATTATTAGCTGAAAGCAGAATATACATTCACACCATCTGATTTCAGAAGCCGCAAGAGAATATGCCTCAGATACATACATAAGGGAGAGACAGACTCAGGCACATCAGATTCTGTGACTGCCTCTCACTGTTGTGAGCAATAATAACAGAACAGGAGCTTATTAAAAATGGTAGCCCAAATTAACTCCCGGGTTTCTATGATCAGGTAAGTGCTTTTGAAGAAGGAAGAAATATTTGGAAAATTATTAGCTACACTGGCATAGGCAGGAATTAGAAAAATAATTGCAAAATGGGTAAGGACCTGGCAAATGACAGCTGAGAGAGGACCAGTGATTGCTTCTGGTGAGGTTGCTTAGTGCTTTCATGGGTAGTGAAGGGGACGGGGTTCATTTGCTGGAGGGTTTACAGACCTGCTCACTCTGTCTTCCCTGCAGGGACGGGGAGCACTTGGTGACTCTCATGAAAGCTGGAAATCAGGGGAAAAAGGACATTGCAGCCACTTTCCTCATCCAGCCAGCCACTGAGTCCTGCTACATCTTGGAAATGTCCCGGAGGGTTTCCATAGCTCTGATCTTTTAGCAGAAAGATATCCTGGGATGAAAGCTCTTTCTTCCATTGCCTGTCTGTGTCCAGGGTCCTGGTCTCCAGTCCCAGTGACAACATTATATTTGTCAACATTATATATGTCTCTGTTTGCTCTGTCCTAGAGGCCTCGGGAGCTGTGCTGGGCAGGAGCTGCCATGAAACACCACGTACAATGCCTGCTGTTGGGCGGGCTCTGAGCACAACCCCGCTGAGAAAGCAATTAAAAATAGCATTAGTGTGAATCGACAAATTTAGCATTGGGTTTGGTCTCAGTGGGACTTCACGGTGTGTGGCTGAACCCACCGTAGGCTTTTCTCTGTGATAGGTCTATTTATTTTAAATAGGGGGAGCAGCAGAGTTGTACCTCCAGCTGCTTGAAAAGCAGGTGGTTACTTTTCAAGGACTATTTTGCCAGAATTTCATACCACAGGTCCTATTAAATAAAGGTTTGGCAAGGCAGATGACAGCCTTCCAGCATGACACCATCTTCAGCATCTGCCTGAGAAGAAACACTGACCTGGATGTAGCATCAATTTGCAATGGTGTGACAACAAAAAGAAAGTACCATCACTGTTGCATGGAAATTAGTTGCCTTTTCCCTTATGGGATGAAAATGCACAGCGTCAATGTCACTTTACACAGGTTCGTCATCCCACAGCAAAGGCTGTTCACCAGTTCAGATGATCAAAGACCAAACTGGTCCTTGCTGGGAAAAAAAAATTAAATATTGTGGGTATCAGCACTGGGGCAGCAGAGCAGCACAGTGCTGGCTTTTGGGAAAGGGACGCTTCTTGGCATAGCTTGATTCCTGGAAGATGATTAGATCCAGTAACTTGATTTTTTTTTTTTTTCACAACATTCACTCAACTCCCAGCTGACCAATGCAGAAGTGGATGTGATTTTAGATCCCACCAGCAAGGAAAAGTTACCTCGTCAATAGCAAGTTTCTTTCCCTTCTTTGCTCTCCAGAATATGACTCCCTACACTGTTCACATCTAAAACCTGCTTCCCAGCTCCCAGTCTCTCCCAAACCCCTGGAGGGCTGGGTTTGTCCTCCATCCCTCCTTGGGTACAGCAGTGTCCAGGGTGCCAGCCTGCAAAACCATGGGCCATTTCTCTAAGCTCCATTTGCTCTCCTCCTGCTCCAAGTGTGGATTCTTCCATCTCCTTTTCCATGTACCTATATGTGGTGCATGTGACTGTGCTCTATGTACCAGCTGTGGGTGCATGGGAAGGCAGACAACATGTGTGAAAAGGGTCTATATCTATCCATGAGTGCCTGCAGTGCCACTTAGAAGTCACATCAGTGTCCCCGGCGAGTGCATAGCAGGAAGGAAAAGCAAGAGCTCCAGAGTCCAGGTTGCCACAGTAACCCTTGTTCTATCGCCTTTGGCTTCTACACTGGGAAAAACCTTTCAGTCTGTAAACACCCAGCTCCATGGACATGCCCGACACTGGTAATATTTGTGGTGGGGCTATTTATTGCCAAAAATCAATGAAGAGCCCCACAGGACCATCTTCTTGCTGCTGAATCTTCCCACAACTTCCAGCCTTCCCTGCATGCAGCCAAAATACCCCAATAAAGGTAAGTCTGGGGGAGCATTTTGAATTCAGAGCTTCTCTCTTTTCCCCACTTGCACTCCTGATTCAGCAGAGGGCTGGAGGGAATACATTGTCATCACAAACATCTATTATTTCTGTGATGCGTGTTAGTATACTGTAATGAATATGTGTTTTCTGAAGGTGCAGTTGTTTCTATTTTTCATTTGCTGTCACTGCAACTCTTTGTTTCCTACCCCTCACTGAGATAAAAGGTTTCCCTCCTACCTACCTCCAAAAAAACCCCAAAAACTGAGTAATGGGAATGACAGAACCTGTGTAATTGTTCCCGCTTTGCATGTTTCCAGGCTGATTGCTTGAATAATGCTGATCCAAATTCCCACTGAAGTCAATGAGAGCCTGTCCACTGAAACAACAGCTTGGTTTTGGAGGAGCTTTTTGGAAGAGCGGGGTCAAAGCCAGGAGAGTTCAAGTAGCCTTGTTCCATGGCTGTGGTGGAATAAGGACAACTTAACCTTGCTGAGGATGGGGATTGGTAGGTTCATAGTAAGAAAAACTGCACATAAATGGTCATTTAGGCACATGTACAGAGATTGTTTTTTTCAGAGCTAATATACGTGTATATATATATAAATATATA
This sequence comes from Jacana jacana, assembly GCA_013400555.1. Lineage (NCBI taxonomy): Eukaryota > Metazoa > Chordata > Aves > Charadriiformes > Jacanidae > Jacana > Jacana jacana. Next base: position 213,149 of record VZTM01033774.1, on the reverse strand, counting down.
AGTTGTCCAGTAATATAAATTAGATCACTGTATGGAGAACATATGAATTATAACACCAAGATATTTTCTATTTAGGTTAATTAAGAAATATGTCCCTTTTCAGATATTCTTTCTGTTGCTGCACATCCCAGTTGCAGAAATATTGCAAGAGTTTTGTCAGTACCTCTCTGCTATCCCAAATGTGAGCTCCCCAGAGAAAATTCAGAGGGATGAGTGAATTTTAATTTTTACCCACTGTATTCATACCCATATATAACTCTTTTTTTCAGTGCACCTGTTGATTAGTTGGGAATATTTTCCTCTAAAAATATCTTGCAACAATATTCTTTGCATATGGTACACAGGTTTGAATACCCAGGCACTTATGTGCCTGATAATGACAGAGACTGTTGACTCGCAAATCCTCTTTGCACATACAAGTCATACCTAAGTGGGTGGAGTTACATGTGCCCAGGTCACTGGCTATTTCACACATTGGTTTAGCAACTGTACAGGATTTTTGCAGATGAGCAGTTAATGAATTTTAACAGGATGTCTTATGTTCACTTTCAGACTAGACCAACATAGAGTCTTTATTTTCAAATGAGGCCTTTCTGTCCCTGCACAGGAAAATGCATTGCCCTGCAATTACTGAGCAGCTACCTATAATGATGAGAATGTGGTGAAATTAAAGAGAATTATAAACCTGTCTGTAGCAACTGAATATTTCCTTATAGATCATCTGCTTTGTTTGTGGGCTCTGCTATGGGTGCTGATTTTTTTTTCTGGCTGCACCTCTGTAATATTCAGCCCCAATTTTTTCCAAATTTCAAAAATTTTCCCATTTGGAAAATGTCGGAAGTAGACTTTTGACAGCATGCCTCTGTCTCAGGCTCCAGTCAGCAATCCCGATGCCCCGTTACATATTGTAGTGTTGTGCTTCCTGTCAGTAATGACAGTGTAATATGAAGGCAATTATTACCTGGTTAATCCTGGGAGCAGTTATCTGCACAAAAAGCCAGTAAAACAGAATATACCAAATTCATAGATAGGACATTGAAACAAAGAGAGATAGACTAATGTCCTGAGTCTCCAAAGGTGCAGTGGGTGCACAGTGACCTGGGAAGTACCGGAGTATTTCTGAGGCAGTGTGTGCAATGGCCAGATGCTAAGAGAGGGAAGGAATTTGTGCACTTCTTGCAAAGTTCAACTGCAAAAATAAAATCTCAGGCACCTGCAGTGCTGGGTGTCCCAGCTCCCTGGGAGGCTGCCAAGACAATCCCTACCTCCCTGATTATTTTGGGAGGGAGTGGGTGCCCTGTGCCTTGCGGTGGGACGGACCTACCCTGCCCAGCTTTGCAGGAAGCAGCGGTGTTGTGTGATAACTCGGTGGTTGGAACTTTCAGGAAGGGGGAAAAAAACAAACCAACCCACCATTTGCTGACATTCATGGTGGGAATGGGTGACAAGCCACCTCCTGCTCACCAGAAGGGTGCCCTGGCTGGAGTCATTGGCTCTGTCCCTGGGAGAGATTGCTTTTGATCCTGTTCTTGCTGAGCCAAATTTCTCATTTGAAACCACTGCCATTTGACCCCACTGGTGTTGTCTTTCTTCCGCTCTGGAGAGGGGCATTTTGCACATCGCCTATGGGAGCTGAGGAAGAGAAAATCAGGTACAGAATAAAGGACTGCAAACATGAGCTGGATCTTGAAGATGCACCCTGCTCCAAACACTCAGCATGGAAAGGGCTGGGGTCTGCCAATCCCTTGCAGGACAAGGACATGAGACTTCCCTCCTTGCCCACCCGTACAAGTTGACTGCTTGGTGCTGCCCTGCCTGCATGTCCAAGTGCTGCATGAAAAATACATGTCTGAGTGTAGCAGAGAGAATTTTGGTTTATTTTGCTTCCAGAATCAGTTACCTACACACCCCAGACCCTGGAGGAGACTGCTGCTAACTGCTGATCAGCTTGTCTTGAACCAGGCCCTTCAGAAGGAAAAAACAGAGTCATCTGTGGCCATGGGGATTGTGGATGTACCAGGTGGGCAACAGGCAAAGTACGTGAGTCCAGGTAGGAGAGCATTTATCTCATGAAGGAGCTAGTGGGGGATGGGGCAAAGTCGACCAAAGAGCTGCTGTGAAAGCCTGAGTTACCCAAAATGTTTGATAAAGAGTCCACTGGCCACAGGAGCCCTGGGCAAGGTGGACAATGGGGTACAGAAAGCTCCCAGGCTGTTAACCAGGCTGCTGGCTTCTCCTCCAGCTCCTTCTTCAGCTACCAGGGTAAGCAGCAGTTGTGCATGTGCACCATCTAGCTCTCCTTGTCATCTTCATCCACCTCTTCAGTGCTCTTCACCATTCCTCATCTCCAGATGCCAGCAAAGTCACTGCTACCATGACGTGGAGTCTCCCCAGCTGCTTGTCAGCCCTCACACAACCACCTACCGGCACATTTGGAGAAACCAGCACAACTCTTTGTTTTCTAATGTTGAGGACTTTCTCCTCAACATTTTCATAGTTTGACAACACTGCTGGCATCTCCAGGAGATCTCACGAGATGGAGACAGCACATTGGTTATTGCTTGTGAAATGGAATACAACTTCTCCTTCCTCATATGCACCCCAGAGCCTTGTGCTGGAGTGGCAGAAACAGCTATAGGGTGTCCCCACAGTGTTGTGACCACACTTGAGTAAGGATCCCAACCCAAGGTGTCCCACCACAGCTGTCTCAATAGTAACAGCCAGATGTATGGGCAGGTTTTTCATCAAAGCAGTTACTTAAAATGTTTTTGGTTTTTTCTTGCTTCAAACCCTCACAAGATAAAGTCATTCATGTAGAAAAGCCGATTGTTCCCCTTGTAATGGAATTTAACTGAATTACGACCACTTACATGTAAAAGATTTATACTGAAACCCTCAGGAGTGGAAGACCCTACAGACCAATGTGGTCTCCTCGGTCTGCATTAACACCCTCAAAGTTGGCTTGTGTGAAAAACCTCATACTGGCAGGGTAAAGATAAACAGAGGAGATAATTTTTGATACTCACCAGCCCTCAGAAAAGTGCCTTAGATAGTGGAAACACCAGAATTGAGATTCAGTTGCATCCTCACTGAGAAAAAGCCAAGCAAAGTCCACCACAGCTACACCCTTCTGTGATCCCACAGGGAAAAGGTGCTGCCATAGTTGTGGCCTCATTCTTCGGTCAGGGAGGGTGGACACCACTAAAACTGCACCTGATGGATGCTGTGGATACAAATCAGGAAGGATATGTTGCCACAGCTATTTGATGTCTATAACTACCTAAGGAAGGCAATGAATATAAAGCATGAGGGAGTTCTGCCATTATGAATATGTTTATAGGCTGTGGATAGTATTTACCAGTCTTGTACCAGGGCAGCCTACTCCTATTAAATTCCCTTTGGAAATTAAAGGTTGGAGCCAGCCACTTGGCTCAGGGTATGCAGTGTTCCCTTTCCCAGTGACCCAGAGCTCAGCAGGATGGGACAATCTGACCTTGTGTCAGAATGTAGGGTTTTATACTAGTTCCATTTAAATCACCTTGATTGTTTTGTTACTTTAAAAGTCTCTTTTTTCTCCTCCCACCAAAATCAGACAATTAAGTAGAATACCACATAGTCTGTATAGTAAGCATCTTTAATATAATAAATAGAATAGAATAGAATAGAATAGAATAGAATAGAATAGAATAGAATAGAATTAGAATAGAATAGAATAGAATATATATAATATAATATACCTTGCTTTGTTATACAGCCCATCACAGAGGTTGTTATAAAGGGGAGCTATTTAACAGTGAGCAGACACTTGACTTGGGTAGTAAGACCCAACCAGGGCGCCCTATACTTTTAATTCCCCAGGCAAATATTGCTGCACATAATACTCTGTTAAAGCAGGGAGGGAGAATTATTTGATGCAGCCTCTCAGGAGAGTCAGGATGAGAGAAGGATTTCAGTAATAAATTAAATGTTGTCAGCAGTTTAAATTTATAAATAAATAAAAGCAAGTGCAATGACATTGAGGGTCTTCTGGGAAAAGCTCAACCAGCTCCACGTTCTGCCAAGGCTGGGAAACTGCATTACAGTGTCCAGGTGGACAGCAATGTCCCTTCCAAGGACATTCCTGTTTGCACCTTCACCCTGCAGTCACTCTTCCTGCAACCCCATCAGCCTGAGCTGGTTTTTGCCCTCTGCTGCTGTGGGGATGTCATGGCCACATTACCCAGTCACTGTGATTGCAGTTTATTGCCACATCAAGCCTGAAATTAGCCCCAGTGATCTGGAACAGAGATGAAATGCAAACAGGCTCTAGCACAGCTCCTGGGTCAAGACCAGCCTTTTCTTTCCTTTAGCGCTCATTGAGTGAGCTTTGCCCCCTGATGGCCCTGGACACGCCCGGGGAGAATGACAGTGTGTGGTTTCAATGGTTCCAGGAGCAAAGTGTGCAGGATAGGAAGAAAAAGGAGAGTGATGCAGGAATGACAGCATGGGATAGTGAGTTGGGAATAGAATCTGAAAGACATGTGAAAAAAACACTCGATATCAGAGCTACGTTAATAAGGAGAAGAGTTGAGAAATGCTGAGTATCCAAGTACCAGGAGAAATTGGGTTTGTTCCTACTTGGTTAGAACACACTTGTGTTTTAATGGGACTGCAGAGTTAGCTGGAACAGATCCCCAGAATTTTCCCAAGGAAGCATGGCAAATATCCACTTCTGGCACCAACTGCAATCCCAAATGACGCTGGGCAAGGAGCATGGCTGAGTCTACTCACACATTGCACAGTGACAGGTCCATGGGTTTCTTGTCACTTTGGCTCCCAGCAAGACTCCGGGTCTGCCTGCTTGGCTTTTGGCTCCCCTTTGTCAGAATGAGGGGCCCTCAACCCTGTGAGAAGAGAAGGGATTATTCCACATACAGCAAGATCCACCCAGGAATATGAACTTTCTCTTCATACCAAATTGGATCTGCCCAGAGCAGCCCAGTGAGTGCAGGCTGTCCATTCCCCTCAGCACCTCTCAGCTTGGGCATTGGTTCTCATGTGTGGGGTCAAACACTGGCTACTGATGGGGTGATAAAGAGCCAAGTTTTGATACAGGAGTGGAGTTGTGTAACAGGTTACCACAGCCATCTCTGTTTCGTCTGATTTACTATGTCTGCTAATTAATTCCAATAAATCAGTGTTTGAATGAAATTTGCCATTGACACTGAAACTGAAGGACTGGAACTGCAGTTGGAGAACTAGCAGGAAAGAATCCAGCTGTATATATGAGAGAATGAATAAAGACTTAGCTTGGCAAAACACAAGCAAAATTTGTAGATACAGAAGCAATATGAAGCCCATGAAGGGACAGAGCTCCCTATGTGTTAGCACTCCATAGCCCTCAGGCTGTCAACAGCATCTTCACCACCATGACAACCTCAGGTGCTCCTGGTGAACAAAGTCTGAAAAACAACACACTCCTGTTCCAGTGCTTTCTTACATCCTCTGACATTTACTGTAATAATAAAAAAAAATGCATGTAAATCTTAGAAAGCAAACTGAGCAAGGACAGTGCTGACCTTCCCGTGTGTGCTGTCTGGGGCACGGGGGCTGCAGGGGCAAATTACAGCCCTGAAATCTCGCGGCTTTTCAGGAACAGTGCAAAAACCCTCTCTTATTGAATGCACAGGATTTCTTCACCACGTTTCCAAACGAATAGTAACCTAATACTTTGGCGACCGGAGGGGGAGAGGGGGGAGAGGGGGAGGAGGGCAGCGGAATCAGTATTGCCCAACTAGCTACTGAAACAAACAAAAAAGATTACCCTTTTCATCCCAGCCCAAGGCAGCCCCTGCAAGAAGCATGAAATGAGTAAAACACAAAGCAGCCTCTGCTCTCATAACCACCATAACCACCAGGTTTTGCATATAGGTCAGTGCTGCTGGGTTTGCTCACTCACTCCAGTGCTTGGGCTCCACCCTTCTGGGTTTTTTTTTGTTTTCCTTTTTATTTCCCCCAGCTTTTGCAATCTGACAGAAGCGGGTGAAAGCAAGTTAAAAGACATTCCCCTGAAGAGGATCAGGAGAACAGTCCTCGAGCCCTGCCTACACTAGGTAAAGGGCAGCCAGCCACGCCACTTGCTTTATCCTAAAACCATCCCCCCAAGCCCCGGAGATACGCTGCCAGTTGAACTGATTTTTCCAGGTAAGCCTTTTTGTTTAAACCCTGAATCTTGATAGCTGAGTGCTCCTGAATCAGGAAGTTAAGTTTGCTTGAAGACAAAACAGAGCAGAAAATGGTGTAACAGCAGAGCAGGGGACGCTCAGCCACTCAGTGTAAGAGACATGCTGGTTTATTTACTCAGTTATCAGGCTCGAGCAGATCGGGCATTCATGCCCTCTGACTTATTTTGGATACCACGGTTGCAAGTGCCTTATAAACACCCGTAAGAGATGGACAGCCAGCCAGAAAAACCCCACACTAATGTTTTCCCTTTAAGTAAAAGTTACCATATACATTTGGCCTGCTGCAGCAGAGTGAAAGGAAGGGAGAAAGAAAGGAAAAACCAGCTCATTGCTGGTGATGCTGGTTTAAAGTTCATATGGTGAGAACTAAGTTTCTGCCAAGTTTTCAAAAACTAGTAGAGTTGTAGTTCTGGGGCTTTGGGCAAAAGCTTGGTAAGGAGCCAAAAGCTGGACAAAGAGAATATGCCGAATAATCATCTGATGCTCTTATCCCAATGTTGGATCATTCAGACCTGCTTGTTGGATGTTGGAGATGTGGTGGTGGCCGTGGTGTGATAGTTACAGATTTCTGTAATGCTTCTATCCTAAAGGTTAGGAATCATGGGAAGCCAAACCAGGACACCCTCTGCTTCTGCCAGGATATTCTGCCACGTGGAAATGTTTCATTTTCCTTGCTTTGTTTATAGACTGAAAGTATCTTTCCAAAATTCCTGTAGAATCATCAGATTGAGGGCTTAATCCTGTTGAAACAGTTGGCCTCTATTTTAGGATTTTCCCTTAGGAATCGTACACAAGAACTTGAGAACATTTTGGGACCTCCCGGGTCAAAAAATCTGAACAACATGGCTCTGTTCTCAGAAATTTGGTGGTTGCCTGGGGAGGAATAATGAAAGTATTTGGCTATCTCAAAGTCCCTTTCTTGTTTCCTCACTAACAAGGGCTGGGAGGGCTCGGGCTGCTTTCCACCCCCATGCTTGTGAAGCACAGCTTCTGCTGAGCCCTTCTACCACCGCTGGCATGGGGAGGGTCATGCCTCGTTTCTTCCTGAGGGACAGCCACCTGCTGCAGGGGTGACTATGTGTTGAAGAAGAAAATGCATCCTCCCAAAGTGTCAGAAAATGTGAGCCCCCCCCTTGAAAGCATGTAGTTTTGGCCCAAACCTTGGCTCCCTCCTGCTGTTGGTGTATGGCTGTGGGGAGCTCAGCTGTGCTTTGGGGAAGTAGCTCACAGCAGATGCAGCAAAAAACCTCCTACATCCTTTTCTGCCCTAAAAAAAAACCCCTTCCTGCATTCCAGGTCACATTGGCTGCTGCCAGCATGGAGGGCAGGAGCAGGTGAGACCAGCTTTTGCCAGGCTACCTCAATAATGAAAGATATATCTTGGTAGGGCATATTAATTTCAGTTTTGGTTGCAGAAGAGGGTCTTGATTGTTCTGTAAGAGTTGGGAGTGTTTCTTTTCTGCTTCTGCTTTGCTGAGTCAAAGCATGAGTAAAGCAGCTCAGATCTGGCAAGTCTCAGTTCCTATAATTTCTAGGAGGGAAACAGCGCTGCTCCTGTTTTTGTTCATTCCTATGGAGATTTGTAGCTTTGCTGGGCAGGAACTCTCTGCTGAAATGTGCTTAGCACAGCTGGAGCTTCTCGTCACAGCTGTTAAAGAAACAATTAAAAATAACATTTGTGCTCATCAGCAGTGTCCCATTGGCTTCCCTCAGAGCTAATACTTCCACTCAGCTGCCTTTGATAGGGACATTACTCAAATCCCGCTCCCCTTCCGAGCAGGCTGCCCATACTGATGAGAACCCTGTTATAAGGAATGGGGAAGAACCTTCGGTCACTTCTGACACAAGCTATTATTTCCTTCACCCTTCTCTCACAGGAAGCATGGACATCAAGGAGTATTTTGCCAGAATTTCTTACCGGGGCTCCTATGATAAGCCAGAGCTGGCTACCTTGACGGATATATTCCAGCACCACATCCGAGCAGTCCCTTTTGAAAACCTCAGCATCCACTGTGGGGAAATCATTGAGCTCGATCTGGAAGCGACTTATGACAAGATAGTGAGGAAGAAACGTGGGGGCTGGTGCATGGAAAACAACCACATTTTATCTTGGGTCCTGAAAACCCTCGGCTACGATGTCACCCTCCTGGGATCAAAAGTTTATATCCCGGAGTATGATGCGTATGCAGATGAAATCGATCACCTGCTGCTGAAAGTGGTGCTTGATGACAAATCCTACATTGTAGATGGTGGGTTTGGGATGGTCTACCAGATATGGCAGCCACTGGAGCTGGTTGCGGGGACTGACCAGCCCCAGACCCCTGGGGTCTTTCGCCTCCTGGAAGAGAATGGGGTCTGGTACCTTGAGAAGGTGAAAAGGAAGCAGTGGGTTCCCAACCAAAGCGTCTCCACTTCCCATAATGTGGAAAAAGAAGTTTGCCGTCGGGTTTATCTCTTTACCCTTCAGCCACGAGACATTGAAGAGTTCAGAGCTTGCAACACCCACCTGCAGACAGCGCCTGACTCGCTGTTTGTGACAAAGTCTATGTGCAGCCTGCAGACCCCTGACGGTGTCTGGGCACTGGTGGGGTGGAAACTCACCGAGATAAAGTACAATTATAAGGATAACATGGATCTGGTAGAAGTCAGAATCCTTGCAGATGAAGAAATAGAGAAAACACTGAAAGAGATATTCAATGTAACACTAGACAAGAAATTTGTACCCATCAATAAAAGCAGGTTGTCTCTGTTTTAACTCACTACCTGAATTATAATTCAATCCAGTGGCATTACATGCAGTCCTTCCCCCCTATTTCTGACAAGCACTAAAGGTTAAGCTTTCTCTTTCCACTACACCAGTGTAAGGCAGAACATATTAGCATGAACCTGGAAAAGCAATTGATTTTCACAACTGCTCCTGCACCTCTTTTTGGTTTGGGTGCAAATAATTTTTCCTAGCTCAATCAAATCACTGCCCTTCTGTCTGTGCTTAGCTGGAAGCAGACTCTACCCATTCCCTACTCCTTTCATCTCTTAAAAGCTTTTCTAAATACACCCAGAGAAGCAGGGTAGAGTGATGGAGCTGTGTGTTTCTTTCTTTATTACTTTGCTCTGCCACCTGGGTGAAGTCACACCCACCTCTTAAATGAATACTGTATTATTTGGGGAATTTAATAGCCAGAAAAACAAATCCAGCGCTGAGTTTTCTACAGTTAAGCCATAAGCCTGTCCCTTTTGTTCTTGCATTCACAACACTCTCTCAGGTGGCAGCAGTCGGACAGTCCCACACCCGTGCTGCACTCGGTGAATACTTAAGGATGGGCTATTTATGGCCCAAAACTCATGATGAGAAATATTAGTGGACAATTATGTCTTTTTTTTTTTTTTTTTTGTCAGACTTTACATGATTCCTCTTCTCTCAGTGACACAATCAAACGGCAGTATTTCTCTGAACTGAAAGCATCTCCCATCCATTTTGCTCGCTCCCACCCAGCAGTGGACGGCTGGGAACACGCGCTACATGCTCCTCTTGCAAGACTGGACTCCGAGTGTTATTGCCCTTTATCGTGGCAGAACTGAAACACATGGGCAGAGTTATTTTTCTGACACATATCTGTGCTACTGAGGATGTGTTTGCAGTGATACTAATTATGTTGATATAAGGAGAAACGAGGAATCTTAATCAGATACCTAAAGGCTAAGATTTTTAGTATGAGAAATTACTCAAATGTAATAACTTTGCCCTTTGAGATGATACTTGATGTTCCTTTATGTACAAATCATGGAAGTATTACAACTATGCACTTATAATTAAGTAAATTATATAAATGAGTTAAATAAAAAAATCAAGAATTGTAAAGTAGTATTTAGCTGTTTTTTTTCCCCCAAATTACAGCATGTATCCCCAAAGTAAAAAACTTCCTTAATCACTGCAGTTGTCCTGATTATTTGCATGTGCTAATAGTTTGCAGATAAGGCTTTGAAAAATGCCATGACTCACTGACCCTTTTTTATTTGTATTGCAATATGTGCGGCTTTCTATAACTAGCAATTTATAGTTAAAAAAAAGCTATGCTGCCGGTTCACAAGAGACACAGTAAGTTACCCAAATCCCTGTTTTTCTAGTCAAATGCACCTGCATGTTCTTGGCTGCCTGTGTGCAATAGTCCCTTATAATGCATGACGCTCCTCCGTCCTACAGGGAAATAAAATATTAAGGACTGCCCCTGTAGTGGCTTGCAAAAGAAAAAGGGGCTTATTATAGTGTGATCCAGAAGTTTGTAACACGGGTGGTCAGAAGAAACTGTCCCAGGATCTGGATTGTTTGCAAGCTGCAGCCTTCTTTGGGCCCTGTATCAGTGGGAGAGCTGAAGGAACTAAATCTGGTGGGTTTACCCTCACAGCAGCCTGGCACATGGGGCAGACCATCGGGACTGAGGTAAGAGCCCAGCCAGGCCTTGCAGAGGCGTTGGGTGGGAGAAGGTCCGTGGCAAGGCCAACAAGTTCCATCATTTACGGGAACAGACACAAGAAACACTTAGAAAGAGCTGGCTTGTTCCTCTCACCACGCCTGAGGCATTTGTCATGCTTTGGGCTGTTTCATAGACTCAGGTGAAGGAGCAGAGCATTATGTCCCATTACCCCAGAGATTCAGCGTGTGAAGGGCAAACTGATAAGAAAACCCACTTTCCCTTCAGCTGACTCATGTCGTGGAATGTGTGCCCTGTCCCCTGCTCTGGCTACGGCTGGCTCCATGACACAGAGCTCAGCCCTCCTGCTCAGCCCACCCATGGAAGCAGATTTCATTGCTGAGCAATCAAAAGCAGCTCTCTGTTGGAAGGGGATAAAAGAGAGGCTGTTCACCTCAGATTGCACTATTTTTCTTTTTCCTTATCACTAGCTTTGGAGGCAAATCCTTAAAGGCATAGCAGGCTCAGGGAGCGCAGTGCTCTCCAGGAGCAGCACCCTCGCTGCTGAAAGACAGGGGCTTCTCTCTGAACCTAGGGAGATTTAGACAGCTAAATGGCTTTGCCACTCTGACCTTGTTGCTTTGGGGGTCTGGTATCAGCCACAAAGAATAGCTCAGTGCAGTGTGATTAATTCAGTAGTTGCCACCCCCCACCAATAAAGCAGCGACTTCTTGGCTTGGATTACTATCTCTCTTATCGTAAGTCACTTCCTACACAGATCCAAGGCCAAATGAGTGTCACAAATGTAAAATCTGTATCAAACTTTGCCCTGTTGCTTTGCTGCTCTAGCATGGGTGCAACCATTAAGGTGCCCCAGGGACTGAAGCACCAGGTTGGCCTGCAGGGTTGAGGATGGGGCTACGACAACTTCCACAACTCGCGTGAACTCCCCCATACTGCATTTCTCCTTTGGCTTCCTGGAAGGCTTCTATTCCCAAACAGAGACTAAGCTCTACTCAGTATTGTAAGCAATTTGGGGACTGGATCATTTTCAGGCTCTCTGTACAGCACCTAACACCATGAATTGCATGACAGGGCTTTCTTCACGTATGGTTGATATAAATAAAGAAATCAAACTATCAGCATATAAAATATTATAAAAGAAGAAGCTCTCTCTCCTCTTCCCCTGCTCTGCTGGAGGATTACGCCACCCCTGCCAGGCAGCAAAGGCAGCCTGGACCTTTAAGAGTGGCAGCTCCCAGTACAGCCCTTCCTGGGAACTTTGGAGCAAACCGGAACGGGAAGCCTGAGCTCGCTGGCTCAGAGGTAAGTGCCCGAGTGTCTGATCTTTAACTTCATCCTGCAGCTGCGGGTTAGCCTGTTTGGAGAAGCCCACCCCTGTGTGCCTGCATACCATGCGCTTTGCACTGTAGGCATATTAGCAAAGTATAAATTATTTCAGCAACCCCACGGCTGACAGCATGCCTTGCATCGCAAGGACATTGTCCAAGTACAAAGATCGAATGCCCAAGACTTAAACTTAACCCCTTTATGCTGAGCCAAAGTGTATGAAAACCTCCTGACTTGCAAAGTAGCTTAAAATCAAGCGAGTGGTATAGGCATGTGCAAGAGGATCCCACCTTGGAAGCCTCTCACGAATTTTAGCAGAGAAGAACAGTTCAGCCTAATTATGAAAGGACACGGCGATCCCCAGGGGCGCTGGCAGACAGGCAGAACTGACGTCTGAATCGCACTACCCACCAGGCTGCTCCTGCCAACCTGCGTGAATGCTGGAGGAACCTGGGCTGCCACGGCAGCAAAAGCAAACAAGGCTGAGATCCACACTCAGGCTTAAGATAACTTGGCAACCTGCTTTTGGAATGCCAAGCGTGCCTGGGCGAGGGCTTGCTTGCTGCTGCAGCCCCATCGCTACTGTGGTGGGAAAGGTTGTGCCAAGAAGAAAAGGTGCCTCTAGGAATGCAAGGGAGGGAATGCTGGGTTATGTGAATGCGCCCCAACGCCACTGAGTTTGTACTGCAGCTTCATTGTACTTCATCTGTGAGTATTCATTGAGATGAGAGTCCATTTTCTCAGCCACCACAAGGATATTTCTACTATACAGGCCTTAAATGGATGAGGCCAGAGAAAGGGCAGCTGGGGAAACTGAGGCACAGGCTGCAAATTTTCCAAAATACATTTTCCCAAAGTCTCATTGCCAGCACCCCATGGAGGCTCTTGAGGGGAGCTCATTATACACTGTACTCTTTCTGGGCTGATGGGGACACCCAGACCCAGGAGACAGGTTCTAGGGAGGGCATTGGGTTCTTCAGCTGCTGGCCCAGAGCAGGATCAGTTTTTGCTTGAAAGCAAATTTCAAGCATATCAGCCCCACCAGGCTAATGGACTCACCTGGGCCTCTCCTGGTCACAGACGTTCAGTTTGACACTGTCACACGTAAAAGATATTTCTATCTGGCCATGCAAAATGGCTACAATTGGAACTAGAAAGAAAAAAATGAGGCAGAGGACCACAGGATGAGCTGGCCAGTGTACACGTGCTCTGTCTGTTGGGGAGGGAATGGCTTTCTACAACCAGCGTTTCCAAGGAGATCCTACCAGAAATGAGTGCCCTTGTCCTAAACATTACAGAAAACAACCATAAAATGCAGTATCAAAGACACATTACTCTTTTTTTCATGGAGCCTCTTCGGATCCTTTGAAGTGAAAATATTTATTTCTTATTCCCTTATGGGGATAGTCCTCAATTTTATTATATTTTCCTGTGCTTTTGCATCAGCTAGTCTGAATCCTGGTACCAGTGGAGATCAGGAGCAATACAAATAAGTCAAGTGAGTTGTGCTGCTGGCATCAAAATTGGAGCTAAAGTCTAGTGATTAGGTCATCTGATGGGTTTACCTGCTGGAGCGAGGGCATTCCCACCTGTGTACTCGGGTGGGATTTTCAGTAGCTCCCAGTGCTCCCTTGAGCGCCGGCATGGACATCAGGTGAATTTGCTGGTCACTCCTAGGGAAGCAGCTGGATCAAGCTGAGAATACTTGCTGAAGGTAATCTCTCCCACCTCATTTACACCAAATAATTTTTGGAAAATCCTCTCAGGGAAAGTGTGACCAATTTCAAAGAGCAAGAAACCCTCAGGCCTTTCAAAAATTGATCCAGTCCTTCGCAGACGGCGAATCGTTCTGGAAAACAAATATCTTTGCATGGAAGAAAGCCAAATTAAATATAAATTCAAAGCAAAAGGAATCATTGCAGATGCCAGATGAGTCAGTGAATTAGAAGTATCACAGAGAACCTTTTGCATCTCAGCCATGCAGCTAGTACCAATGACAGTCTCTTCTAACAAAAGCGGATCAGAGACATGACTATACAAAATGTATGCAATAATTTGAGCTGAAACTAAGGGTGTTTGTTTGTAAAAGTTGCGAAAAAGAAACCAAAAGGTGATGAATATGCCTTGAACGTATTCTTCACAATTATCAATTCCTTTGACCCTTAGGTTAGAAAAACTAACAGCTCCATCCTTTCAGCAATCAGGGTCAAAGCTATGAACTCCTGAACTCCACAGGGAAACTAAAAGAGATTAAGAAAACAGCAATCTACTTCACATGGAAGCCTGTCTAAAATGGTGACACACTGAGATGTTAATCCCAGTCAGCTGCAGCCATGAATGTAAAACCTTCCTGTGAAATTACCTGCAGGATAAATAAAGAATTGCTTGCCTGTTGGGGTAAAACAAACAGTAAGAAATTTCTGTGACTTTTATGCCGGTACAGTCTAGCAGCTTTCCTGCAAACCGGTTGGTTTTCAGGTTTATAAATTTTTTGTCATGTGGAACCCTCATCTGGGGCCAGAGATGCACTTGTGCTGCATGTGTTGTCTTCCCATAGGAAAAACACCCCCCTGGCTTGAAGGCAACATCTGAGAGAGAGAGAAAGCATTATTGTCACCTGCTCCTGCCCTCATCTCCTTGTTAAGAAATATCGATGACACAGGCAGATCTAGCCTGTATTCATCTCTTATCAAGGGCACAGGTTCAAATCCTCAATAAAATGGCCTTGGCTACATTTTCAGGCTGGTTAACCTGTGCTACAGAAATAGGAGTGAATCCCTCGACAACTGCACAACAGTAACTGGCTGTTTTTCCGCTCACACAGGTAAAATGAACATTCAAGAGTATTTAGCAAGAATTTCTTACAACAAGTCTCATAAGCATGCAGACTTGCAAACCTTAACAGTCATCTTCCAGCACCACATCCAGGCAATTCCTTTTGAAAACCTCAGCATGCATTGTGGGGAGACCATCGAACTGGATTTACAATCTACTTACGATAAAATTGTGAGAAAGAAGCGTGGTGGATGGTGCCTGGAAAGCAATCACCTTTTATTTTGGGCCTTGCAAGAATTAGGGTATGATGTCTGTATTCTTGGAGGAAATAGTTATAAACCAGCAGAGAAGGCATACACTGCCGAGATAAATCACATCCTACTGAAGGTGGTAATTGAGGGGAATTCCTACATAGTAGATGCTGGTTTTGGTGGTGCCTACCAGGCATGGCAGCCACTGATGCTGGTTTCTGGGAAGGATCAACCCCAGATCCCTGGCATCTTCCGCTTTGTGGAAGACAATGGCACTTGGTACTTCGAGAAAGTCAAAAGGAAGCATTATATTCCTGAGCAAAGTGTCCCTTTCAGTGGTACTTCAGAACTGGGGAATATCAGAAAAATATATACATTCACTGTTGAGCCACGATGTATAAATGACTTTCAGGAGCTAAACACATACCTACAAGTGTCTCCAGATAACATACTGCAGAAGAAGTCAATCTGCAGTCTCCAGACCACCGAAGGGCTTTTTGCCTTAGTTGGATGGACCTTCACTGAAGTGAAGTATAATTACATGGAGGATGTGGACCTGGTGCAGATCACAACTCTTACAGATGAAGAGGTTGAGAAGACACTGAAAGACAAATTCAATATAGTGCTGGAGAACAAACTTGTACCAGTAAATGTCCGTGGCTTGCCACCTAATTTAGTGGATGCAATCTAATTCTAACACTGTGCTAGATGGGTCTTTAAATATCCCATTTAAAAAGTCCTAAAATTAACAGCACTGATGTAATTCTAAAGTTGAACTGGCAAGATAAACACAAAGCTTGGTAAATTCAAGTACACTGCTAATTAATTGCATATAGTGATTGCATTTTTTTTTCTTGAGCTTCTCCTTCAGAAACTGAGACATCTTACTACCTCTAATTTGCTTGTATGGAAATTGCTTTTTGACTCTGTAACACTTTGTTCCACCTCTCTGGATCTTGTTTTATTTCAGATATATTTTGTGGCAAAGGAGACAAATCATACAGAAGGAAAAGCTGTGTTACCATTTTAACCAAAAGACCACTAACTTTTTTAGTTATCATTTCCAATCTTCTCTACAGAGCTTTACAAATTATTTACTTCCCTTAACACTCTCAAAAAGAAAGTTGAGCTGAATTTGACTTTCGAAGACCTCATAAAATAAAGAAACATTAAGACTTTCTCAACACAAGCCACTGTTAGATGCTGATATGGTGAAATAAGTTGAAAGACTTGCGTCCTGTTCCCTTACCAGAAATTGACTTAAAGTGAGCTATTTGTGAAAGGGCACTAAAAAATCCCAAAGCTCTATAATTTTCAGTGTCCAATTTTTGAGTCTGATTTTTCTGTGTCTCTGACATGGAAACAAAATCAATAGAAGCCAAGATGATTCAACAGTTCTTAAAAATAAGGTTTTTGGTATCAAAAGTAGAAACGATCAAAGTTAGATCCACCTTTGCAAACTACAATCTAAATTTTTGGGACCAAACCTTCCTGTGATGTCAAACCAAGTTTTAAAGAGCAAATGCATTGCTTTGTGCAAATAAAGATGCGTCATTGCATTTGTTTGGTGTGGCAGCTCCAAATTAGCTACCTGCTGCAGCTGAAGTTTTGAACAGATCGAAAAACTTCCTTTGTGGGCAAAGAAGGGTCATTTTGAACTCCTGCGGAACCTGGGAAAACGCAGCCGGCAGCACCTTGGCAATCCAGTGTCCCCACAAGGAAGCAGATCACTATCCTCCACTGCAAGGTGTCGGCTTCCAAAATAACAATAAATTAATTAAAAAAAAAATAAAAATGGAGCCATTTGCGAATGTCTACTACAATTCTTTTACACGGCAAACAAGTTCAGTCTGGTCTTAACCAGGGGAAAACAGAAACATCTACTAATAGAGAAGAAACAAAGTTTAATTTGCTCATGGATCAGCAAAGTCCAGAAATGTGCATTCATTTTGGGTGGACTCTGCCCCTTCTCTGCATTTAAGATTCAAGAGTGAGAGCCAGCAGACCTTAAAGAGGAAGCCAACCCTCGCAATTTGTATCCACTCCTGGCTTTACCAACTGCTGCCTCAGTAATAAACAACCCAGAAGCTGAATACATCAATAAATAAATAAGGCTATTTTAAGAGGTAAGTTTATTTTCTTTAAAAACCTCCCAAACCCTGAAACAAGCTTGGTTTATTTATGATGGTAAAGGTCAGGGGCAGTCACATAAACAGTATTCTCTTAAGGAAATATGTTTTAAAATGTGTGGATATAGAGCTAAAATATCACCTGGCAAACATGGACTCTTAAAGGGGGCAAAACAGTGATACTGCAAATTCAGTTCTTCTGTTTTTCTCCTCCTCAGGAGGAGATTCTCTTGACCATGAGAGAGATGCTGTTGTTTAGATACAATGGTATATACAAACTTAGAACTACAACCTCTCGCTGAAAGCTATTCTTTTAGATTTTTATTTTAAAATATTGCAAAGGCAAAATAAGCAAAAAAGCAATCTAATAATCAATAGATTCTGCTTTATGGGAATAAAATTGCAGACTTTTAGAAATAACTTAAGAAATGTAATTGCAAACTGTGGTTTGCGTACCCCAAAAAGTCCATGTGCTGATGTACTAGGATAAAAGTGGACAAATAATGTATTTTAATAGTGGAATGGCTCATAGTGTGTACTGGTAAGGAATATTTTTGCATGAACACCTTCATTTGCACATTTAGAAATAGTTCTTTAAAGTTGTTCTGCTGATGTTTTTCTCTGTATAAATCATAGCCACATTTGTGGGAATACCTTTTCAGTATCTAGCTTTTCATCTGATCTGCTCACAATTCAGAACTGTAGCTTTCATCTCCTACAGTCAAGATCTAACGCTGATCAATCATATATGGAGCCAGAGAGAGAAATTACAAATAATGCAAACTTGAGAAGCAGCTTTATGCTGGTGTGAGCTTTTTAGCATTCACAATTTGAGTGGGTAGGATCGGATAGACATGGATTCTGCAAATCAAAAGAAGAAAGTGGCAGTAGTCTTATGTTGTACTTAACAAATATTACATTGAGAATATCCCCCAACAATACGCTTGGAAGCTAAATTCCATTCTGTAGAAGATAACACACCATTTTTGATGGAGCTCTCCATTTACTTTGGACAGCTGCTTCTATACCATGCATATGCACCTCATAAATCTGTCACTGAAAATCATCTTGAGAAATTCTGGTTTGCAGTAAACATTCAGCATTTCCCCACTGGATTTATATGAACACAATAGTCTTTCTGAGTCACTAATATTAAGTGTCTAAACCTCAGCTTAGTGTATGCACAAAAGACTTCCAAGCAGCTTTGTGGGCTGTCAAGAAGCTAAATATTTGCAGTAACTCTAGACTGCTGAAACGCTTGGTGCTTTCTTTGCAAAGGTTCAAGCCTTCAAAACATTTTGTGCCTGGCTTCATACCCAAGCAGATGATCTACAGTGTGTTTTACAACCAGTATCTATCAGATACCTACAGAGCTTCCAGCTTGTAGCGGTGGCCAGCAGACTGCGATGGGCCATTGCCAAAGCTGGGTGACCAGGCATGACTTCCCACAGTATTAGAAGGTAGAAAATAAGTTGAGTAGTTCCTCATCCAGCAATCTTGCTCATGAGAAGTCCTACTGAAGGCAGGAGTACCTCAGGAGTACTGCTGAAGGCAGCAGAGACCAGGGATGCACTGGATGAGGCTTCAATAATTCTCAGTCACGCCTCCTCTGGAAGGAATAAATTGACTTTCGAGAAAGACCAGGACTAGAGAGCTGTAAAGCAGCCCCTGTCCACTTTCAGGGCACCCTGTGAGATGTGGGGAATAGAGATGAGCTTTTTGTACTTTAGGTCACTCGTCTCCATTCAGATTCATTATTCCAACACCAAAATGACTTTGTGCAACACTCGGAGCAGACAAGAGACTCCGTGGTCTGCGACTCTTGCAAAGGTCAGAGGGTTTTTTTCAGTTATAATTATCTGAATAAAACTTGACACTTTACAAAATGTGGAGGGAGTATCATATTCACTTTTTCTAAGTGGTGAAAGAGCGACGTGTACTGAACGAGCAATTCATTTACCATCACACAGATCAGTGGCAGGCTCATGAAAAGAACACATGAATCCTGGCTCAAATTATCCTCCCTCCCGCTGGCAGACGACACTGCCTCCCCCCTCTGACACTGTTCACTCAACAGTGGATTTAGACCAGTTTTCAGGAACCCTCCTGACTGCTCCCTAGGGTGACCTAACATTTCTTAACCCCGCTGTCACAATGCACACACAGCGAATCCCCGTTTCGCAGCCCCACCATCACAAGCTGAAATGGCATCAGGTGTTTGCCATAGGGATAACTCTAAGGCAAAAAGCAAACTGCTCTTCTTTGCTCTGGGAACCATTTGATAGGAATTCTTGTTACCTTTAAAATCTGCTCTGACGAGGTTCTGCAGATTAAAGCATCTTTGCTGGCAGCAGCCTGGGCAGTTTCTCACAGCATCGTAAATCACTGATGTAAAGAAACAAAACCAAAACATGACTCCTTCCTTTACAGGTGACATGAACCTTGAAGAGTATTTTGCAAGAACTGGCTATAAAGGTTCCCTTGAAAAAAAAGATTTGGAAACACTAACCGATATATTCCAGCACCACATCCGTGCTGTTCCCTTTGAAAACCTCAGCATCCACTGCGGGGAGAAAATTACTTTGGAGTTGGAGCATGTTTATAACAAAATCGTGCGGAGGAAGCGGGGGGGCTGGTGCATGGAGAACAACCAGCTGTTGGGCTGGGTCCTGAAATGCCTGGGCTACGATGCCAGCTTTCTGGGAGCGTACGTGTTCAATCCGCATCAAAATGCCTATGCCACCATCATGACCCACCTCCTTGTAAAGGTAGTCATTGATGGCAAGGCCTATATTGTTGATGGAGGCTTCGGTGTATCCTACCAGATGTGGCAGCCGATGGAGCTTGTCTCGGGGAAAGACCAGCCCCAAGCTCCTGGCATCTTTCGCTTCACAGAAAAAAATGCCATCTGGTACCTTGAGAAAATGAGGCGGAAACAATACATCCCCAATCAAAATTTCTCCAATTCTGACCTTCTGGAGAAAAAAGAGTGTCGGAAAGTTTATATGTTCAGCCTTGAGCCACGGACAGTGGAAGATTTCCGCTTCCAGTGCACGTACCTGCAGACATCTCCTGATTCCCTCTTTACAAAGAAGTCCATCTGCACCCTCCAGACCACCGACGGCTTTCGAGCACTAATTGGGTGGACACTCACCGAGACCACATACAACTACAAAGAAAATATGGATCTGGTGGAATTTGTAACTCTGGAAGATGAAGAGGTGGAAAAAACCCTCAAAGAGAAATTCAACATAACCCTGGATAGAAAACTTGTCCCAATTAATGTCAAAGGATTTTACACAATCTAGATGACCAGAAAAACCTACAACAATGTAGGTTTGTACAGTACTTTCCAGTCTGCACAATCACTACTGTAAGATTATGGGACTCTTTTGCAGGCAATTGAAGGAAAAATACATTAGTACCAGATTAAAGTGAATTTCACTCTGGGAGAAATCAAGAAATTTAAGACTCTTCTGTCAGGTAGATAGAATTATTTGCTGTGAGATGACTGCAGTTCAATTTTTGGCACAAATGTAGGATCTGATTTGAATCTGGTTATAAACTTGGGTAATAAATACGTCTGGGGAATTTTGGAGTGCCTAGAGCACATAAATAGGTGCATGGATTATTAATTGTGATATGCTGCCAACACTTTTTCTATGGTTATTATAGGGAGCAAAGTCATCTGTGAGCATTTAGACAATGAAGTACGCATTTAAAACTTGCTTTTTCCCCAGGATCTAACCATTCACAGCTCATCTGATTTCTCTGCCTTCAATATAAGTAAAACACTGTCATTTTTGAAAGAGGCATTAGGAGGCATAATTCTTTCAACCATCGTCCTTACACAAAACTGCAAAATGAAAATTATCATCATGTGCATCCCCTTTTGCCATTACTGCAGTAAAACGCCCAAAGTAATTTTTGGTATGAACATATTTTTCCGGCGATGAAAACTCTATATATCACAGCGTTATTGAGGCTGATGGGCTCTAAGGACGCACGTACAAGCTTTGCTTCCGGCAAGTAATGATCCTATAAAGGGTGAATGGTGCTTAAACATCACAACTGGCTTAGATTTACTTCTGTCCCAAAAGGGGTGGGAATTTTGTAGTTTTAGCATTGTGAGTTATTGGCATAACATGTGTAGAACAATGAAGCTAACCCCACTACACCTTTAATTTTGCTCTTCTTGTGTATAGCAAATATGGGAGTTCACACAGCTATCCTTAGCACGGGAGCTTTAGTGTCACAACTAAGTTCATTCAGTTGTATCAAAGTGCAAAAAACCAAGACTCCAAACAAATCTAAAGGAATCCCTTCCTTTAGAATTATTTCACAATCACATTGCCCGTTTTTTAATTTTGATTTTTTACTTTTTCAAAAAGTCCAAACTAGGAAACTGTTGAAAGGGGAAACATTCTCAAAGGCATCAAAAAATTAGCAGTAACACTGACAAACACCCTTTTTCCCCAATCTACGATAATCCTGAGTATTGGTCAAGTGCTGATTCCTCCTGCTCATAGTGTATCTTTTTGCACAAAGGCATCATCTGATCATAAATCTCACAAATGCTGTAAGTGTATACATGAAAATAAATAAAGGAAAATAAAAACATAAAGAGTTGCTGTAAATGCAGCCTCCCCCCACAACTGCATGACTCCTTCCCACACCATTTGTGAAGGAAACAAAGTCTGTCCAGCTACGCTATCGATCTGCTGGCCAACAATCCCCACCACAAAGCTTTTGAACCAAACAGGCTGATATCAAACAAATTTGACAGCAAGGTTGGAGGTGCTAAGTTCCTACAGGTTGCTGAAAGAAGATGAAGGCTGAGGAAGAAGGCAATCACCAAAGAGGAGGCCCAGTAATCCCCTCATTTGCTGGTGTGTGCCAGGTCTTCCCTGCTGACCAGCCGTGGTGGCAGCTGATGGCCTGGGTGCACATGTACTGCATGGGGATGAGGGACCAAGGGTCAAGCGGGAGGCGATAGCGGACACTGAAAGATCTTGCTGAGGTGGGAACACAGTTTTTCTATATACAGTGTAACCAAGGACTTTGTTCTCTATTTTGCGTTCATATTATTCTCTCATACTAAGGTCCCATTAATGGTTTTTACTGCTTTCTAAATGATTGATCAAACTGAGCTTCAAAGCACTCACCACCCTCCATCCTAGCTGACAGAAATTCCCATCTGCATTTGCCCAGGTCACCAAACCATATTTCTCCCTGCAGTGAACTACAGTTATTTCCTGGTGCTGCTGCTGCTTCTTGCCTTGAGGGCAGCCATTAACAGCCTGGTTATTTTGCCTCCATGCTTCTCCAGAGACGTTCCTGTAGTTGCTCCTGGGTGATTGCTCAAGTTTCTTGGACTCATATCTGTGGACTCATATCAGCATTTTTAACCATGCCTGCAATGATGGGACTCAACCCAGACACCCCCTTCCACTATTCAGATACTAAAAAAGTACAAGGCTGAGGCTTCAACAGTCTCCCTGACGCTACCTGTTGATAACCACTCTCTGAGGGGGATTTTTCCTCTCCATGTGACAATTATAACCAGGTCCTCACTGTGCAACATAAAAATCACATGAAGAAACGTCAACACATACAGCTGAGGAACAGTTTTGCAGTTTAACTGAAGCTCCCCAAAAGCTGACAAAAGCAGGTTGTTGAGGTGCGAATGCCTCAAGGGTCTGAGATGAGAACGGTGTAAAAGCAAACAAACCCAAACAAGCCCAGAGGCCTCAAGCTGGGGCCCTGTTACACAGCGTTAGCTCAAAAGGGAGACGCTCTCCCAGACTGCAAATAAAAGAAACAACTGAGCCCTGAAAGCACCAGCTCTCGGAGAAACTTGTGTTCTGAAATGCTCTGAGACTTGTGCTGAAATGAAGCAGAACAAACGCTTATAATCCTCCACCCAGGACTTGTCTAATTCCAAAGGCAATTTAAAAGTATGGTTTTCCAATTAACAGAAAGAGGAGACAATTTCGTTGTAAGTCTGAATGCTGGCTTCCGTCCCAGAGCCCCAGCCCAGCTGCCCACTGCACACAGGCACACCGTGCCCAGCGGCCGGGACGGCCATCCGTGGCTGCGGAATTCTATAATGGAGTGTCTTATGACAGAGCAAGGCTCAGCACAGAAGAAAACCGGTTCAAACTCCACGGCACCACTCAACACCCTCCCTCCTCCCCAGAGAATCAAAGTTTAACACGCTCATGCATTACTAAAGGGAGGCCACAGGGTGGTTTGCTTCGCTTGGACTCTGGTCCTGGACTTTCCAAGATCCAGTACTAAGCGGAATAGAAGTCACAAAAGAAGACACATCAGCAAGAAAGAGGGAGTTGTTCAATGCTGCCCCATTCCAACATCAGCAGTTATTACAGAAATAAACACCATCAGCCTGTCAAAGGGAGGGATGGCGCTTCACCTGAGGAGAGAGGTGCTTGAACTTCACACCGCCAGCCGTCAGCGAGCATGAACCGCTTTGTTCCCCTGAACAGGTACCCGAGCGTACCTTCTGGCGCCTGGTAACTCTTTGCAGGTAGCCATTTTCTTTACCAAAAACGCTTACTACTTACCCAACTCGCTTCTGTTCTCAAAGAAGAAAAGCTTTTCATTTTAGAAACGTGACCACGGGTGGAAGGCTCTGCAGCTCAGGCAGTTGCACATGAAAATGCGTCCACGTTTGAGACTGTGTCAGAGCCAAGAGAGCTTGAATTAATGCAGGGTCGCATCATGAATATTTCAGCGCTACTACTTCTCTGTCAAGAGTAGTTGCAGCACAGATTTTATACAGCAGAATGTGTCTACCCCGGCTAGGAAGCCAGAGCCTGACTTAAAATACATACGTATATCTCTCTCTATATATATCTGTATTTGTAAGGCTGGAAATAGACAGGTTCTTCAGAGGAACTCATAATAAAATGCCTGCTTGTAACTTTGGGCACTTAAAGTACATTTAAAAAGTCATGTAGGGTTGATTTTTAGGTTTTTCTTGCTCAAAACGATGCACTATGAATACTGCTTTTAAAGGCGGTGCATTTTACAAACTCCCCACGAGTAAGAGATGGCGCTAAAAATTCGTTGTTGGTCTTGCTGTAGCCTTTCAATAGCTCACCTGCACCACCTAAATGTGAACAGCAGAGCACCCAGACTTGAAGACAATAAACCAAAATCTATCATTTCGCCACAGAAGGTTTTCAGCATGTTTAGGAAACAGAATAACCACCTTCCCCCTCTCCCAAATTCCAAAATAATAGATTTTCTAGGAAGCTGTTCAGAGTTCAATCCTGCTCTTACACATGCACCGTGACACATTTCCTGCTTTTTCTCAGGAAGAGGCATGAAATTAAGCACCAATGTATGTCAGAACACCCTTTAACTGTGCAAAATGACCCCCCTGTTGGACTCAACAGAACTCTGCAACACAAGGGAGCTCTTTGCACAGAGCCTTGGCAAAGCAAGGCTTCACACAGAGTTCACCCGAGCCACTAATCCTTATCAAAGTTACCCAAAAACATGACACCACTGGAACCTTCTCCAATCCACTGTCTCTCAGGGTGTGCAATCGCAGTGACATCTCCTGGTTGTTGGTGGTTCACCAGAACACACTTTCCCCCTCAACTATCCAGCACAGCGACGCAGAAATTCTCTCTCCATTGAAGAAACGTGTGCAGATAGAGAGGAATAATTTTCCTACTAATAAGCAAGAAAGAATAATGGGCTACATTCTGAGTTTTTCTTGTGATGACCAACAATTAATCATTTCTTAACTCAGGTCACATCTTCCACATGAAGAATAATGTCTTGCCATCATTAACTTCTTTTCAGCTAGCAATAATGTATGATCAGGTTTTAAGTAATTGAACCAGCAGCATTTAATTAGCTCTGAAAAACTATCTCAGATCATGAATCACAGACTTCCCACCTGTGTGAGGTCCCCTTACTAGGCTAAAAGTGTATTTCTCTTTCCATGTGTGATCCATCTTGAATATCTAATGAGGTGCTCTTGATATATGGATTATAGTCTACATATCACATGCAAAATATACCAGACACACAGTCTCTTTCTTTATATAATAATTTGAGTTCCACGTCTTGCTTCACTGAGTTATTTAAAAGAGGTAAAAGTGCCTCTTGTGCCCGTGAGAGGATGGCCACTACTTGAATCAATTTAACAAATTCCTCTTTCTTCAGAGAGTGGGCATTAAGGAGGAGCAGCTTCGACATCTACTTGGGGAAATGAAGTAATAGAAAGAAATATTTCCTGTTGAAAGGCAGGATACGGAGAACTGCTATGATTTTAGACAAGACCACATTGCCAGGTTTCAATAGGCCCAGAACACTGACTGACCAAGGGGCATCGTGTTTCCGTCCTTCCAGTTCTTCATGGCTGCACTGCACACGAGGAACAGGAAAAGTCAGTGCAGTCACCTGGTATTTGGGGACATCTGTGGCCACCACAAAACAGGATCACTTCTTATACATCAGATTGTATTAAGCATCGTTTTTTCCACTAAATTAGCTATACTACAATCATTAGCCATAACCCCCTCCCCACTTTTTATTCCCCTTTCAAATATGTTTCTGAAGTTATTATGCTTTTATGACAAGACCTCGATCATTATGAGATTGGATTATTTTTTTTTGCTGAAAAAGACAAGATTAGCAAGCCTTTTTTGGAAGCCAGAAATTAAGACTCACAATCTGCTCATGTGTCAAATAGTAAATGTTGCCCAATAAAAAAAAAAAAAAAAGAGTTTACTACAAACCCTCTATTTTTAAATAAGCTTTATAAAAAATAAAATTAAACCAAATTGATTTTCTCTCTCTCTTCTTTTCCCATCTACTTTTAGAACAGTAAAAAACCCAATAAATACACATTTCTGCTGACTTTTTCAATTTGAAGACAGCAAAGGTTTTCATTTTCATAATTAAAAAAGCAATGAAAGCTGAACTGCCTTACAGGATTGGACAAAGCTCATCTTTACTCCAAATACTTCTTTCAGATGTTATCATAAATTGTAAATAATGTTGCTCTCGATTACATATGACACTTGATCTAATTATGCTTAACATTTAAAATTGCTGACAGGATTAGTGCCCCAGATGTTAAAAGCTGCTGAAAGACGAAAGGATGTATGACATCCACTATACACACATCCACTTTGAAAAATCTTTGTCCTGTGGATGGTAAAAATTTCAATGAGAACAGACTCTGATTTACAAATCTATAATTTACATTAAACAGCAAAGCCCCCAGTTCATGGTACTCTGGTACAATTGTATCAGCTCCGGTTGTGCAGTTGATGTTAGTCCTGGGGTTTTAAGAACTTTTTCTTAGCTTTTTTGCTAGGTCTTGTGTTACTATCCTCATCTTCATCTTCATCCTGGAGAACACGCTGGTCTCTTTTTCTTAAGAATTTCTTCCCTATTGTCCCCACTAATGTTTCATATCTGAAAAGATAATAAAAAAATTACAGCTTTACTAAAACCAGAGAAAACTTCAATGGAGCAAATCATAAATCTAATCAACAATTTAAGTGGTGTAAAAAAGCTGGTCATCAGAACCTTAAGAGGCACAACTACCGCATGATCACTTATTATACTACTATTCATTCTGATAGTTTGGGTTTGTTAGGAATCTGGACCAAGGAGGGAATTAGCATGGAATACCTGGATACCAAAGGGCAGAAAATCCCTACAAGATATTTTATCCCCCAAAGTGATAGAGGTTACACTGAATACACACGAGAATTCCTGGAAAGTACCATATCTGTTGGGTTTTTTTGTTTGTTTGCTTTTTGGGTTTATTTCCCCCCCGCCCTTGCAGTAACACACGGTATTCCTAGCTAATATTGATTATGTCATAAAATACAACTTACCTTCTGGCCATTTCTTCATCTGACACATCAGCCTCCATTTTCTCATCCACTTCAATTTCTTCTTCCTTGCACTTGGAGTTCATCTGGATCATTAACTTCTGAAAATAATGTAAGAAATAACTTAAACATGCAACCCTGACACAATGGCAACTACGCTGAAATTCATTGGTAGGAGGAACGTGTAAAAGGTAAAAATCAAATTTAAAAATCATTTTGCTGTTTTCAGTCTGGCTAGAGCATGCTGTTACAAAAACTCATGGAGGAAAGGCAACGTGTCTGTCTGTTGCTAAGCTGAGCTTAGAGTTTGCCTTTGGGAGAAGAGGCAACACAGAGACAGGGTTTTCAGTGAACTGTACTGTTCAAACATCCTCAAGGGCACACCAGACATCTTTAGGAGATCAGAGAATTAGATGATAATTAATTTTTCATTGTGATGTTAGCACATAGTCCTTGAAATGGTTTTGTTAAGAAGGAAAAATATCTGCAAGGATTTACAATACACTCCTAGTAAAAACCATGAAGCAATAATATGCCAACTCACAGTGAGAGCAAGTTCAAAATAAGTAAAACAATCCCCTAATAAATTACCTTGCACAGCCTTTTGCATACCTCTCAGTCTTTACACCTCCATCCTCAGACTTCAGTTCATTTTTATT
>VZTM01033774.1:80761-184750 GCA_013400555.1 Jacana jacana | reverse complement strand
CTCTTCTACCTCAAGGCAGGGTCAGTTAAATGTGTACCGTGAACAGCAGAGGTCCATCTAACCTGTCCTCAAAAGACTTCCAATGATGAACAATCCAGTGTCTCCTTAGGCAACCTATTCCACTGCTTCAATAGATTAATTGTTGGAAAAAATTCTCCCAATGTCCAGCCTGAACCTTCCCTTGCTGCAACTGAAGCTCAAATACCTTTTTGTCTTATCCACCAACAGTCATGGAAAATAGTTTATCAATGATCTTANGAGGGAATTAGCATGGAATACCTGGATACCAAAGGGCAGAAAATCCCTACAAGATATTTTATCCCCCAAAGTGATAGAGGTTACACTGAATACACACGAGAATTCCTGGAAAGTACCATATCTGTTGGGGTTTTTTGTTTGTTTGCTTTTTGGGTTTATTTCCCCCCCGCCCTTGCAGTAACACACCGTATTCCTAGCTAATATTGATTATGTCATAAAATACAACTTACCTTCTGGCCATTTCTTCATCTGACACATCAGCCTCCATTTTCTCATCCACTTCAATTTCTTCTTCCTTGCACTTGGAGTTCATCTGGATCATTAACTTCTGAAAATAATGTAAGAAATAACTTAAACATGCAACCCTGACACAATGGCAACTACGCTGAAATTCATTGGTAGGAGGAACGTGTAAAAGGTAAAAATCAAATTTAAAAATCATTTTGCTGTTTTCAGTCTGGCTAGAGCATGCTGTTACAAAAACTCATGGAGGAAAGGCAACGTGTCTGTCTGTTGCTAAGCTGAGCTTAGAGTTTGCCTTTGGGAGAAGAGGCAACACAGAGACAGGGTTTTCAGTGAACTGTACTGTTCAAACATCCTCAAGGGCACACCAGACATCTTTAGGAGATCAGAGAATTAGATGATAATTAATTTTTCATTGTGATGTTAGCACATAGTCCTTGAAATGGTTTTGTTAAGAAGGAAAAATATCTGCAAGGATTTACAATACACTCCTAGTAAAAACCATGAAGCAATAATATGCCAACTCACAGTGAGAGCAAGTTCAAAATAAGTAAAACAATCCCCTAATAAATTACCTTGCACAGCCTTTTGCATACCTCTCAGTCTTTACACCTCCATCCTCAGACTTCAGTTCATTTTTATTGCTATCTAGTGTAGTTCTATCAGCATGAACCATGCCAAGAAGAAATTAAAGATTCCCTTGCCCAAAATTTTCACTTTGGAACTTTTAAGCCACTTACACAAGCAAGTGCTGAGTATCAATAGGGTTGAATATTTGTAAGACTGGACTTTAAATTAAATGCCAGAAGGAAAAGTGAGTTATTGTTTTGGTAAGCAGCATATGGAACAATTTCCTGAGTTGAGGGAAGGAAAATCTGCAGGAGTCATGCAATTACTGACCATCAAACAAGGAGAGAAAAAGCTTCTATTTACTCGATGCTGCATTGATCAACATTTTGGTTTGAATCAGGGATTTCCTGTATTTGGGAGGATTTATGGAAACAGCGTGAACACCCAAATCCCCATCCCCAAGGGCTTCAACCCTAATGCAAGACCACCTCAAAACAGAACATTTAAATGGTACCTCAATTTCTGGATTGAATCCTTTGAAGGACATTCTGCCATAAAGTAGATCCTCACATGGTACAAAGCTCCTCTCTTCTATTATAAAGCTCCTGCATGAAACCCCAAAGCATTTGTCAGATGGTATGCTTTAAAATAATCAAATTAAACAAACGCAAAAAACATTTGTTGCCTTCCCCACACACAAATAAACAAAACCACAGTGGATTTTAAACCATCATCTACTTTCTGAAGCGTAATTGCTTTGATAAATCTTTCAATACAAGGAGCTTGGAGTGCAAAGGAACACGTTTTGTCAGTAAAGCTGTGCCAGTTCCACAAGCAAAATTAACTCTCCTGACTAAAAGCACTCTTGCTGGTATGATTCCACCTATAGTAATGCTTTTGCCAGAATAAAAATACCAGATAAATATCACTCTCCAGGTGGCATTACTATAACAGCAAAAGCTTCTAATTAATTTTTTTTGTGATGTCAGACCTGGCATTAGTTGAGTCTTTCAGGATATAAACCACCATGTAATTCTCTGTTCAGCAGAGAAAGATTTCCCCTTTCTCTCTCCTTTTTCCTCTTTTAATGAGCATGGAACAAGAAAAGATACATGACCCTGAGGCGTTCATAATACATGTCTTAGATAAAAGTACTTCCATAAGCTGTTCCATCCTTCTTTTCTTCACACACATGTGTGCCTCTTCCCTCATCCTCTTCATCTCCACGTAAAACATACTCCTGCGATCATAGGAAGTTAGGCTGAAGAGAACAAGCTCATTCTCTCTTCTACCTCAAGGCAGGGTCAGTTAAATGTGTACCGTGAACAGCAGAGGTCCATCTAACCTGTCCTCAAAAGACTTCCAATGATGAACAATCCAGTGTCTCCTTAGGCAACCTATTCCACTGCTTCAATAGATTAATTGTTGGAAAAAATTCTCCCAATGTCCAGCCTGAACCTTCCCTTGCTGCAACTGAAGCTCAAATACCTTTTTGTCTTATCCACCAACAGTCATGGAAAATAGTTTATCAATGATCTTATTCAACTACAGCGAATTCCCTGGCCCCCAGCTTTTAAAAAATTATGTATGTCCTCCCTCAATGGAATTTTTGTCCTCTTTTGAAAGGACAATTATCAAGCAATTTTAAAAGTAGTTCTCTTGCTATTTAAAGCACCTTTCCAAATAGCAGGAATGGACGTTTTCTTCCTTATTAGCTAAGCCTTCCTTTATTTTTGCCATTATCTGTCCTATTTAAAAGGTGAGATTTTAAATGAGCTGGACTCAAGAAGACAGTACTGTCCTGAATGGTCCTAACTGTGTGACTGGAGCTGATTTTACTAACACAAAGTTTCAAACTTCTTTTTTCAAGTGAAGGGGAAAAGCAGCAATGAATGAATTGGTCCCTGCCTGAAAGAAACTAATTACATGCATCTAGAGGAATGTATGAGTGAAAAAGAACACACACAAGAAATGAAAGTAGGTCAAGCTGCACTAGGAAACCTTGAGAACGTCCCTGAAAATAAATAAATAAATAAGCTGTAAAGCCAGACTGTCACTATTTTTGCTTCTGTTAATTAGTTATTAATAATACTTCTTTTATAGGAAAAAATATGTATATTCTATTCCCACTCCAGAATAATCCAGTTACACTAAGACGTACAAAAGCGTACAAGCTTACTCTTTCTCCTTTAGATCTGGTAAATCAAGATACCAGTGCTCTTCACTAATTATCTTCTTCTCTTCCTCTTCTAATAGTTTTTTAGTTTGTGAATCCAAACCCCTTTGCATGAACTGTAAAAAAGGACACATAAACACAGTTTCAGTTTTTTGCATTAGTATGTGCTGAAAATACAGTAATTGCATGATGACAATTATCCAGTACATAATATTTAACAGTCGATACAAAAGATAAATGCTTTTTGTGATTTTTTTTCTATGGGCTTAGTCTAAGTTTGGGCAAACAAGCAATGAAGAAGTAAAGAGCTGCTGACCACAACCATCTACTGGAAGTCAACAGTCAGTCACATCTGTATTTCACACAAAGAAACACACCTTTTGTGGTTAGTTTTGGCAGATTTGTGTTGTTACAACTCCATTAACTTTGCTAAGATTTTTCTAACGTTGCAGCAAAGGTTGGAGAGAATGTAATGGCGCTGCAGTTACTGCTGTATATGAGAAACCAACATCGCCCATGCCAACAGCACTGGAGCTGAGAGCTAGAGCTAGGTCATACCAGGTTGGCCATTGTTTGAAACATCTATACTTTCAATCATCCTCTTCCTTCCTCAGATTTCATTTCATGAACTGGCTTGCGTTTATAGCTCTGAAGGCTGCTTTTGGAAGCGGAAAAAAGTAACTGAGGCCACAAAAAGAAGTGTTCTGTATCCAGCTGTGCTAAAGGAAGATGTTAGTAGCTAAACTTCTCATCAATGAGCCACCAAAGAAGCAATACGCGTACCCACCTGTAAACTCACTCCAGGAACAGTCTGCCCAGTTAGTTGAAACCAGTAATTTAGTTTAGGGTAACACTGCTATTTTTGCCTAATACAAGAATGTTCTTGTAAATTGCTTCATCAGTGATAACCTTTGGCAGAGGATGGGAACAAACAGATAGGAACAGTAACCTCTCTCACAGCTGGGAATGAAAGAGGACGTCTGTCACAGCCTATGAAAGAACACCAAAAGTGTGCAAAACTATAGACCTGATCTATGTGAAACATCCCTTGCCTTTCCATTTGTCTCATCAGGTGCCCGAATTGAGTGGCAACTTAAGTATCAACACGTTAACCAAAGTTGCTGGAAAAAAACAGAACTCTTCATGACTTTACAGTAGTAAACCTCATATTCTTGCATCCCTATGAGCTGAGACCTCCCTTATGGTCTACAGAAAGTGTTGGAATAACTGTATCTGACAGAGGTGTACATTTATACCAATGCAACTCCCAGCTAGAGGCAAGGCCACCAGTATATTTTAGACACACTCCTGTACAATAAATTGCTTTGTGGCTATCAAAGCACACCCGTATGTGCAACACCTACAGAGGAATTTCATATCAACCAATTTTACCTCTCTCATTTAATGCAGCATCAATTTTGTGTTTAGATAAGCCTGCGGGCTGACAGATAATGTGCCAGTGGGGCTCATTTGTTTCTTGAAGACTAGCAGGGATGTTCTCTACATCCCAGCTAAAATGGTCTTGGTTGGGAATAAAGCTCAAGAAGGCATCACAAAACACTTCTGCCCGCCAAAAAATCCTGCATTACTGAGCTTATTTAAAACACACAGGTAATATATGCATAGTATATATTGTATTCAATCCCCTCCTTTTCAGTCTTTACAAAATGCCCACGCAAAACAAGCTAAATCCTTAAGTAAAAGCCAATATAGTCCTAGTGACTCATTTTCCATTTATGTTTCTATTTGCATCCATTTGCACAAGATCTTTAATGAAAGAAAAATTGACTTTTGTTTCCTGAGTCAATTCAAAATATGTCAAAGCTTTCCAATTAAAATTATAGTATCTTCTTGAGGAAAATAAGGGAATCTATCATGTGGAAAACCTTATTGCTCAAGGAAATTGGTTAGCCAGTCAGAAATCTCAAAAGGTAGAATTCTGCTACAAGCACCCAATTAAATATTCATTTCATATTACATTTTGAAGATTATGTTCCTGAAGATTGCTACAGGAATAACTAGATAAAAAAAAAAGTGTGATCACATTTATTTAAAATGTAAACACACATGGATGAATTAAAAATATATCAATTATGGTACATTCAGCAGATATAAAGTTACTAAACTGTGGGGTTATTGGTATTAGTTTCTCCAAGCAATAAGACCTGGATCAAATGGCAAAAGATCTAAAAGCATGAGCCATTCTTAGACATCCAGAGGTGAGCACACATGATCCAGGGCTTAGTGCAAATGGTCTCCACAACACTACCACTGACCATGTCTACCGTTGGGTGCCACTTCACCTGCCTGTTGAATCGTGGTAATACATCTTTTCAGTACCTGCAGAAGCAGCTGCTGAAGGATTAATTAAAATATTTGTAAACAAGAAGATCTGCAAAAGGGAAGTGCTAAATACAAGGTCTGTGTATGACCTTTTCAAAACCTACTCATCTCTTCAAAGCTGGTTACTACTGCCCAGACTGTAAACCTGCAAATGTCACGGCAGCACATTCACAGGCTGGTTCTCCTCAGCCTTCCAAAGAAGACAATCTAAAAACTGGCTTTTGGAACCTCCAGGAGGTTGATAAACTGAAAAAAAAAACACCACCAAAACCCACAAAAAAAACAACAACCAACCCAAAACAGGAATAGAAATTTCACTTAAAAAGAGAGTATTACATAAAAATAAGAAAAAATAATGGCACTGCGATACAGGTTACAGGAGTCATATGATATGCTGCTGGTTTAACAAAGTTCAACATCTACTCCCTTTGGAAAATGAGGCAAGAAGTGTTCAATTTCTTCTGTGGACATGTTTTAGTCTTTCATTAGCAGCATCTGTTAATTGGGATAAATATTCCACGATCTTACTGTGTCAGAGTTTGACACAGTACATGAAAGATTGAACTGAATCTGGAGCTAAACTCCTTTCAGACAGTGTCTGAAATATAGTTCCATATAAATATACAGGTAAAAAAGCGGTTAAATAGAACACCACAAGCAAGAGGCCACAAAGGCCCCTTCATATTCAGTTATAAAAAATTAATGGATACTAACATTTAAAAAAAAAAACACCAATAATGACAACTCAACTTTTACTGGTTGCTTTCCAGAGCAATAAAGGCCCATCAATCATAGGAGAATGTACTCTACTGAATTAGCTGTTGTAGTACATGCCGTGAAGCAGAATCCATTAGGCAGTAAGCGGAGACTAATTTTGCATTGGCTTTGATGCAAGATTCGCAATTCCAAGGGTAACAGGCACATCAGGATGTTACTAACATTGCTTTTGAGCGGGGAAAGGCGGGTAGCTCTGCCATTTAGGGTGGGAATTTTATTAGCCATCAGTGTGAGCAGACAAAAAAATGGCCACAACAAAAAATAACAAAACCAGAAAAGAAACTTTCTTTTCAATATTGAAAGCCCTCCCAAGTAAGGCAAGCAATATTTTAATTTCAATATGTGTGGTGGGAGATGAAGTCTTACCATTCTTATTCATAATAAACAACCTAACTGCAGAGAAACCAGGTGGAAAGAAAACTGGTGCCCAGAAGTTGCCTCTCGCTAAAGTGAGGCTTGTGCTGCAACCATGAGCCTGCTCCTCTGGGTCAAACCCTCCAGCACCCGAATTTATAACCCCCCGAGGCCTCTCGCCAGCATTTAACCAGCCCAGTATTTGCTGACACCTCCCAGCAATCGCCTCTCGCCGGCCAAGCTGGAAGGGAGCAGCCCACATTGCTGCACGCCTGAGTGGAAGAGGGCGAGCAAAGCCGAAGATGTATATGCAAAACGTGCTCTCCGGGAGGCAGGAGGCGGTCATGCCCGCCCATCATACCGGCACAGACGCCGCGTGGCCAGGCCTAGAGACAGAAAAGGCCCCACACCGGGGCAGGGCGGCCTGATTTACCCTGGAGCCGCCCCCGCCCCGAGCTCAAGCAGACATCGCCTCTGAGTCCCGGGCCCGCGGCGAGCAGCTCCGCGGCAGAAGCGGGCCCGGCCGCCCTCTCCTCACCCCACAGCGAGCCCGGCCTCTGGCACCCCCCCCGATCTCCTTCCCTCCTTGCTCCCCCCTCACCTTCATGCGCAGGAGGTTCTTGGACAGCTTCGTCTTCACCTCCCCGGCCATGGCGGCCGATGCTACCCGCAGGCCGCAGCCGATCCCCGCGCTCGCGTAGCGCGCAGGCCGGGGGAGAGGAGCGGGAGGAGTCGGCGGCGCGGCTCCACCCTCTGCGACCGGGGCTCTGCCCACGCTCCCAACGGGGTCAGGCGCATTTGGTGCAAAACAACTTTAAAACGCAGAACTTTGCTGTACGGAGCCGGTTGTGTGAGGTGAGGGAGGTGGGGTGTGCAAGCAGGAGATAAACCTGGCTCGGTTTGAAACGGTAGATTAGCAGGGGAACCTGAGATTTCTTATCAATGCTCGTGTGTTCTGTAGTGCTGCTGGCTTGTGGTTTCAGCCACAGTTCTCTGATGCTTCAAAGAAAGGAGAAAAGGGAGTATAAAATCTATCCTGTATTGGCATTTGGAGACTTGTTAAGCGTTCAATTTTTTTTTAAATCAGCACTGAATTTTACTTGCAAAAAACCCCAAACTCACAAAATAGTCAAGTGTGATTAAAACTGGGAAGTACATAAATTAAAAGACGGAATCACTGAATGATTTAGGGTGGAAGGAATCTTAATGAACATCGAATTCCAGCCCCCCTGCCTTGGGCAGGGACATAACCCATCAGACCAGGTTGCTCAAAGCCCTATCCAGCCTGGGCTTGAACACCTCCAGGGATGGGGCATCCACAGCTTCTCTGGGCAACCTGGGCCAGTGTCTTCTACCCTTCATAGTGAAAAATTTCTTCCTCTACCCTCTTCCAGTTTGAAGCCATTATTCCTCATCCTATTGCTCCATTCCCTGATAGAGAGTCACACTCCATCTCTCCTGTAGGTCTCATTCAGATACTGGAAGAGACTGTGAGGTCTTTCCAGAGCCTGATCAACCTTCCACAGCTCTTTCAACCTGCCAATATTACCAAAAAAAGCTTCAAAGCTTTGTTAGTCCTGACTCACAACCTTTAAACTCAATCTTGGTAGTGCTGTCTTTGGGCTGCCAGGCTGGGCTGTGGAAGCTGAGGAGGGAATTCTGATAGGAGATTGCCAGCTGACTCCCAGTCACAAGCAGGTACCACAATTTCTGTATATATCCTCATAAATCAGATTTCTCACGCCTGTTTTGACATTCAGCACATAAGCCAGGCGATAAAGCAATGAGAGTGAGGGTTCAGTGTTCACAACTTTAATGAAGTGGCGTGCTCTGAAAGACAATCCAGGGAGAAAAGTTCCCCTATATGCAAGACGTAGGTCAAAGCTTGAAGAACTCTGTAAAGATTTATGCCCTAATAGAATCCACAAAAACGTATAATGAAGGGCAAAACGTGATTGCAGTGGGAAAAGAGGAGGAGGAATTATCCACACCCAGGCATCCTTATTACCCAGTTAAACTCAGTGGGTTAAAATGACCACAAACTTGAATGAAACATGGAACCACAACCCCTTCAAGGCAAAGTCGTAACACTGCATGGAAGTATTTAATTTTCACATAGGCCAGGCACCTTCATTTCCAGGCTTCGCAAATGAGTGGAAGCTGCTCTGAAATTCAAGGCCCCGTGGAGAAAGCCTCTTTGTGAGTGTGGATGCCATTCTGCTTCGTTTGGCCCCATTGTGTTCGGCTCCTTCTCTATTCACTTTCTCATTAACAGCTATCAACCCTTCCAACAAAAGAAAGCTGAGAAAAAATTTGCAGTTTTGTGAATACAAATGTTCATCAAAGAACAAATATGTTTGAATCTCAGTGAACAAACCAATAGGGGAAAGCTGTTAATTAATATAATAGCATAGCAGAGTCATAATCTGACCATTTTTTTTGGTGTTATTTTCTATTTGCTGTGCATTCTAATAATGTATTTGCTTTCTGTTGATCGTCGCAAATCAGAACTCTGCTTTTAATTGCATGGCCTTCGGTGTCACTCAGGGCTTTTCCTGAGCAGTTTCAGTTAATTGACAGTCCAGGAAGGTACTTCAAATGATTCCTTCTAAATACATTACTGTGTACCCATCAGCACTTCTCCAGCCACCGAGCTACAGCAGGGCCCAGCTTGCTTGGTGCCCTTTGTGAGAGCCGTTCCTGCCCCCCATGCCCCTGGAGCATCCTGGCTCATCAATTCCTGCAGCCCCGGTCTCCATCAGACTCTGCTTAGAGCCTCTTTTGGATGCAGACACTGCGCACACGAGCTGCCCGGCACCTTTGATGTAAAGATGCATGATACCACCAAGCCTTTAATCTCTGGGAGCTGAGCCTAATAATTTACAACACCACGCGATGTCTAACTGGGAGGGGGACTGTGGAAGAGGCTTTCAACTTGTTTAACCACAGGGATTATTCACGGTGCTCCCTGGTGAGCGAGAGCTGGGGATCCACAGCCTGAGCCCCATTGCACCCCGTGTCTTGGTGCTGTATCACAGGCGTGCACTGTTTGCGTGTCGGCACATCCACTAACAACCTGCCTTGACACAGGCGGGGAGAAGTGTTTTGCAGTAAAGGCAGTATAGGCTGTGTGATGTTTATTTAGAAAAGTGGAGACTGTAAAAAGGCTGCCACAGAATTTGATCTATTTTGGCAGTAAAAAAGTCTGAAAGGAAATTTTTGGATTACGTCTCCCATCGCTTGAATTGGATGGGGAGGTTATAGATAACAATCAGCTGTCTCGTGGACCAGATTATACTGTCTGGTAAATGTGAAGACACTCCATTGATTATAGGAGAAATTTTGATGATTTACTGGTGGTGGTGGAGGTAGCTCAGAGAAGAATCCAGCCCTGTAAATACTCCTGCTTGTGAGGCGGAGCGAGGGCGAGGAGACAAGGTAGGAGAGATGCTCTATTTAGAGAAGAATGGAGGGTCATTGTAAATGACAATTAGACACCTCTCCCACAGCTCTGACAGCTGCAGAGCAGCTCTGCTTTCAACCTGGAAATCCATTTCTTTTTCAAAATAAAAACGCTCAGGGAAATAACTCAGGGGAAAGGAGCTCTGTCTCATCAAAGATTGTACATTAAACAAGCAGATAAAAGATTTTTCTTCCTAGGCAGTACGGTCCCTTCTCCCTCTAGTAATTACAGAAGTCAAATCAAAGTTGTCATTAACATTATTTAAGAAGTAATCTCTCTTGGAGCAACACAAGTGACAGCTGTGGACTAATTTCATGCCATTGGGATCTAATTTGAGGGAACTCGTGGGTTATTTTTCCTGTGACCTTTTATTTATTCATAGTTGTGCAGTATTGTGATTTTAGTACAAAAAGGGTATCTCAAACCTTACACCAACCCATCCGTTGACTTGGTTTTTTTATGAGCTGTCTTTCTGAATGCTGAAGCAGCTTTTTACATCTCTAAGAACACTTGAAGCATTTCTTCTCCCCCCCCAGTATAAAAATTCTTATAGTACGACAAGTGAGTCATTAATTTGTGTCAAGCTCCTCCACTGTGTTTTAAGTAAGGATATTACGTGTTTGTCTCTGAAGGAGGAAAAGAAAATGAGAAGTGGAACTGCCGGAGGTCTGTTTGCAAACCTGAAAGGAAGGTGTGAAGTGCTGTGTAGGACTGGGTGGGATCAGAGAAGGAGTTATGTACCCTGTGCTGGGTACAGAAGTAGCGTGAAATTCTCCAAGTGGTGACAGGGTGCAGTTTTGAAGTGGAGGACTCCTTTTTCTTTTAATCTCTCTCGCTCCCACCAAGCTCTGAGCCGCTAATGCACGTGGTGTATTGACAACTGCTGAGGTCCTAGGTGAGCGGGGATTTGTTACAATATTCATTACCCTTTGATGCATGCGTGTTTAACCTGCTGGCCCGCCTGCATCGCTCAGCCTGTTTTTTACCTAATCCACTGAGGATATGGGTTAGATACAGCTCACGCCTCCAGCATGCGGCACATCAGCTCAGCCTGCACTGACTCATCCTCTTATCTATTCAAGTCCCCTTTTCTGGTGCTGGCACCGGTTTAGGTGGCAGCCGACACACGCACACGGGGTGTTTTAAATCCCTGCCCCGTGTTTTAAATCCCTGCCCCGTGTTTTAAATCCCGTGGCTCCTTGGCTGACCCCAAGGTTTCCTGCGGATGGGGAATGAGGTGGAAAGAATGAAGCAGAAGCCAAACTCCTATAATGTGGGTAACAGGCCCATAAGCGCCATTTGCATTGTTGACGTTTTCCTTTCAATAGCCTTGTGTGGCTCACAATTTATGCGGCGCGGAAAGGTGTGTCTTAAAAATGTGCTTGTAGCAAAACAGAGTTAGAAAACCTCAAGAAGAGCCAAGACATGTCTTTGTCTGGAGAAAGTGCCTGTTGTCACTTTGGGAGAAGACAATTCATTTTGAGTGCTTCTGGCTGTCCCTGTGGCAGGGTGACCTTTATGTGAGAATAAATACAGTAATTCCTTTTTGATTACAGAAAGAAGCAGCTTCATAATGGTAGCTCCCTATCTTCTGCCATCACCTAAAGTGGCGGGGGGAACACACACCAGTCTGTCATTCTGCTGGCACATGGATAAGCCTAAAGATTTGATCCTGTGTTGAAATGATTTGCTGTATCCCAGTGCTAGGAGTCAGGGCAGAACGACTGAAGAATGGTGTGGCGCGTCCTTCTCTGTGCTTTCCTTTAAAAATCAAGAGGCTTTTAACTTTTTGGGTTTGACGGAATCACAATTAAAAAGAGAAAAGGAAAATATCACCTTGCGTTTGTTAACTATAAAAATGCAATCCAGCAGCGCTGCTGGTGCTTTGCTATTTCCCAGGTCAATAAATGGTTCCCCTGACTTTAATAAACATTGATGCTGCAGGCTTGTTCTACAGTGATTGAACCTTTTTATAGTTTCAACCACTCACATTGCATGAAAGCTTGGAGATTTTTTTTTCTTCTTCTTTTTTTTTCAGGAGGGTTGGTTCTGATTGATTAAATTGTCATTTTCTGAGTTAGTTGCTGAATTATAACTTGGCATTTTTAACCGTGTGATTTGTTTAAAGAGACAGCTTTTTGATATAGCAAACCAGCTGAGAATTTTTAAGCAGCAAAAGGAAATTTTACTCACTTTGTTCTCAGCCTTTCATCACTGCCTGACAAAAATGCTCCTGAAAACAATGGAGAGGCTTATGATATGAGGAGAAGGTTTTTCAGATTCACGCTCACTTCTTTTTTATTCCATCATGGAGCTGATCTCTGCAGTATTATATTGCTTTCGATTAGTAGTTGGACACCTCGTTGTTGTTAACATGTTTATCTTTTCAAGGAGAAGGGAAGGGAGGGGGAATTAGAGACATAAATGTGAGCACTACACAAGGTGATATTAAGAGTGAATCGCAGAACTGTACTTTGGACCAAGCGATTTACTCCTTAATACCCACAATGGGTTTCTTTGCACTAAATTGCAAAGTCCCTCTGAACACACCTAAGTCAAATAACTGCAAGGTTTTCACCTAAATTAGGACTGGGCCTGGTTCAAAGGGACAAAGACTTTGTAAGAAACTGTAAGAATCACATCCATGTGATGATGCATTCTTTTTTTCAATTTAACCAGCTGCCAAATTCCTTCTCTGTGCATTTGTTTCAAGGTCTGATTTTGTTTTTTTCTTTCGTTCTCTCCCCCCACCTTAAATCTGTATTTGTGACAGTAAAGCTGAAGAGAATGAGACTCACATAAAAAACATGTGTGTTCAGAATGTGTTTGGAAAGAAAGGCCAACAGAACTGTCTTGTAGCACATAACAGGGTGTCTTTTGCTTTTGAGTTACAGTGCCTGCAGGGGAAACTGAATAATCTAATGGTCTGAATATGGGAGATCTTATACCAGTGTTACCCTGGTTGGAGTCTGAGCAAGTGCTTAACACTGGAAGTCTCAGGGTATCAGTATGAAATACTGAAGTCCAATTATACTTCAGCTTGTACACTTTCCCTTCTCTGGCCATTTCAGCTCCTGCTCTGAAATAATAACTTATGACAGTGCAAAGCTGAATTTCAGCAGTGAATTATATCCTTGGCCTCTAAATTTAATTGCATGATTCTGCAGCTAAGCCTCTATCCATCTTGGTCCCTCAATTTCTTTTTACCTCTTTTCCTCTATTTCTATACCGTTCATTCAAAACCTTAAAAAAAGTGAAAAATAAGTGCCAGGAAGAGGGCGACTTGTGAAACGAATACTTAAACTTCTTACCTGCTACCAATTCCTGAAGGTCTTTCAGTAAAGAGATGGGGGTAGAGTTCACCAACGTTGGGGCTCAGGATGAAGTGTTGCAGGCTCTACCTGCTTTCTTGCAGTGCTGCTAGTTCTGGTTACCTGAAATAGGGTTCAGGAGCACCCTCTGCAAAACACTAGTTTGGATATGGTCCAACTGGCCAGGTGTTTTACGGAATGTTGTGCCTGCCCCATGCCTGGAGGTGTTCAAGGCCAGG
The DNA here is from genome assembly GCA_013400555.1 of Jacana jacana. Lineage (NCBI taxonomy): Eukaryota > Metazoa > Chordata > Aves > Charadriiformes > Jacanidae > Jacana > Jacana jacana. The sequence goes on along the minus strand of VZTM01033774.1, from coordinate 171,016 downwards.
CTGGATGGGGCTTTGAGCAACCTGGTCTAGCATGAAGTGTCCCTGCCCATGGCAGGGGTGTTGAAACTGGAGGATCTTTAAGGTCCCTTCCAATTCTAACCATTCTATGATTCTATGTCCTTTCCCCCCCCATAGTACCAAATGAGAGGTGACTGCTGGAAACAGAGCTGGGGCAGATGACAGATTAGTGCTGTGATTCAGAATAGCAAAGGCGGTGTTCCTAACACCTTTGTTTTAATCAGCTGAAGATTTCACAGCAAGGTGTTGATGCATGAGCAAACTTTTAATGACAAAAGCAAAAAGTAAGGTATTCCTCTGCAGTTATTAGTAAACACAATGTGAGAAGATTTTTAGGAGAGTTGTTCATTTGAAAATCGTCTTGAGGCCATTTTATAGGGTGGGAAATAAGCTGTAACATGAAAAAGAGGAAAATATTCATTAAAGCTGTAATGATTTATATCATAACATTATGAGGTAGCACACTTTACCTCAGTACAGTTCCTCAATGACTGTTTTTCTAATTTCCATAACTAATTGACCTCTCATTAGCAACTCATTAGAAAAATTGAGGTGATGTGACAAATGCAAACCCACTGCGACAGAAATTCTGCATGTGAATAAATTATTGAAAACTCTAATGGATTCAGAATGAAGGACCACAGGAGCCTTGCTTTCTCTGACTGAAAAAGAAAAATGTCTCATTTACACCAATGAAGTAAAACACTTATCTCTAAATATGTGTAGCTGCGCACTCAACAGCCCTTCAATCCATAGTTTGACTCATGGCTGATTTTCAAACACTGTGGACATTCACATCTCCTTCTTGCAAGCAAGTGGACAGGAGAAGGAATTAGGCAAACAGTAAGACCTTGGTATGACTATAGACACCATAGTTGGAAAAAACGAGTACAAGTACTGGGACACGGACAAAATATTGCCTAATTTTTGAAGGAACTAAGCATCAACTGACACTTCTCAGTGACTCCACTCTAGACGTGGGTACTTACCAAAAAAAGACATAATGCTGAATTCTTGTCCGTGAGCAGTTCTTTCAGGAGGGAGGTGTCTGCCTTGTCTTTTTTTTATAGCCACTGCTGACCAACACATGAATGTTAACAAGCTCAAATAATAGATTTCACACACATTGAAGTGTTAACTTTAATAACCTTATATATCTGTCTTTCTAGGGATCAATAAATCAATTTCGAGCTAGTTCTTCATCATTGCAATATTGTGAAAAGTGGGGCTGATATTTAACATAAAGTTTTATGAAATGCTGAATCCTGAATGCTCCTGGACAAACCCAGGAAGTCTCCCCCACCCCTCACCCCCATCTGAAGATCATCTAGTCCAACCCCATTGCCAAAGCAGGTCCACCCAGAGCAGGTTACACAGGAACTTGTCCAGGTGGGATTTGAGCCCTCTTCCAGGACTCTGCCACCCTCAATGTAAAGAAGTTCCTCCTCACGTTTAGATGGAACTTCTTATGTTCAAGTTTGTGCCCTTTTCCTCTTGTCCTGTCACTGGGATCCACTGAAAAAAAAACAGTCTGGCCCCTTCTTCTTGACATCTACCCTTTCAACATTTATAGGTGTTGATTAAATCCCCCCTTGGTCTTCTCTTCTCCAGACTAAAAAGACCCAAGTCCCTCAGCCTTTCCTCATAAGAGAGCTGCTCTAGAGAGATGTTACCCACACATCTGTCTTATATTCAGCGTGTCCTCTGGGATTTTCAGGACTTCTATGGATAATAAGCTTTTTAAAGTCCTGGGCAACCATTAGATTAGTGTAAACCATCATAATTGTTTATTACCATATCTCTCTGTATAGTGCTATATGGTCTCCATTGGAGCCCACCCTTTCCCACACAGTTACACACTCCTACACTGCACTTCCAGGATGACTCATGGGCAGAATTTCTTTAGGATTTAGGAATACATTTGGATTTCAGCCAGTTGTGGAAAAAATACATACTACTTCTTATACCCACACACATATTCAAGATATTTCTTTACATATGGGACGTGAATCAATAATACTAAAAGCCTAAAGTTGAAGAAGAAAATGAATTTATAACTGCCTTCCTTGATAAAGTGTTCTTTTTGGGTTGTTTTTGGTTTTGTTTTTGTTTTTTTAATCTTTTTTTCAGTCATTTTGTGAGAGCGAAATACCCGATTCATTGCAAGGTAGAAATACACACCCAGAAAGAGATAAGTCTCCTTATATTGGTTGTTTTTAAAGAAGACCTAGCGCTAGGCATAAAATTAATGATCTAACTGAAGTAATTAAAACCACTTCCCCTCCTTCCCTCAGAATGGAAGGATGAAGCTCACCTGTGGCAAATGTGTAGTTTTTGCAAAAGTTTGGGGGTAGACCTCTGCTGCCCTTTGGTTACCCTAAGACTAGCTATGTCTTGCTTCTTTATGCTGAAACTCGCTAGTGGGAAAATCAGGGGGCTATAATTATGGGTCCAAACACAATTTCCAAACCTGAGATACCATATCAGTATCCTGTGGGCCTACCAAACCCACAGATGTTCAGGAACAGGCCAAAACAGCTGGGAAGGGTGTCGCTAATGACACCAACAAAAGGAACCAGCTGTTTTTTTGTTGCAGCATGCTTTTAGTTGTTGTATGCAAAATGGTTTAATATCACCTTAATCCCAGTTTGCCATGTGAAAAACGACCCTGTCAATTTGATACAGAAGTAGAATATTGAGGAGTGGAACTTTTTGTCTAATGGGGAAGAACTGACAAAAACAGACTGAATCATGTTTAATTGGATAAAACTGGCCTGATTGTGAATTCCAAACGAAATTAAAAATATTGCACCAAGATTTATAGTCTTCGTTGTCTGTCTGCTTTTTTTCCTGTCGGTGTGTGCTGGGCTTCGCTTGTGTCATCAATATTTCAGTTTAGCAGCGGCATTATTTTCTATATTGATAAAAGCCAAAGGCTAAATATTGCAGAGACATTTGGCAGTGACAGTATAAATGAGAACTCTCCATTGTATGCAGTCCAGTTATTGATATTTTTATTAGAAATCCTTATAAGGGCATATTCTGTCTTCCTTCTCACTGCCATAATGTGGAAATGAGGGAAATGGTAAAAGGCCTGTTGCACTTAGCTAATGATAGAGAGTTTTGACTGAACACACCTGACCTGTGACTAATCCTAAGACTAATGTAAATAAGTTGAAGCACAACAGCAGGATGTCTCAACAACATGGCTTCTTGCACCTTTGCCCATTGATGCCTCATCTCCTGTCCTTGCTTCGGGGATGGAGCAGACTAACCTTCATTGAAGCAGCCTCAATGAACAAAATTTGCTGTAGGAACTACCATTCCCATTTTCTCCAGCTTCTTAAAATAGATCTCCAGTTCTCCAAGTATGTGAACCCCAACCCCTGCAATACCTATTATCGTATCAATTCAGGGCAAGGCTGGGGCATGAGGACACTAGAGGGAAATTCTTTGAGAACATTATTTTCTTAGAATTTTCACTAGCCACTATAAAATGTCTGAACTTTTATCTGTGTTATTTTTTCTCCCGCTCTGCTTTATAAACAAACATGACACTTTATTCTACAAAGTGATTTCTTTCTGAGTTATAGACCCACAGAAAAAGCATATAAACCCCACAAACCTTATTATTTGTGGATTCTTGAAACTCAAAATTGATTTAAACCAAGTTCAGCCAGCAATATTTCCTCCCCGTCTGAGAAACTATATCCTGGGTTTCAAACCAAAGTAAATTTTTATAGGCAAGTTGTAATTATAAACCCTTGAGAAACGGATTTTGTAACGGGGACACTAGCACAAACACAGCTTCGCTGTAGTTACTCTGCCGAGCGCTGATGCGAAGAGGCTGAAAATCCATTCTCCCAAGAAGGAGCTTATTAAAAGACTGCAGTGGTTTTAATGACATTTCTTGTGACATCAAAATTATTTCATTTGGAGTCGCAGAGCATCCCTGCTTCTGCATTTTTGAAGGTCCAAGGAGAAAATACTGCTGCAGTCTCACAGCTATGAGCAGCGACTGGGGGAAGCAATCCAGAGAGATAAATCTGCCCTGGTACTCATATCCTCTCCATGATGGGAGATGTAAATTAATCTGTTTAATTAGAGCAGCATATAATAATCATCACCAGGAAGGCAGGAGAAATGTTTGAAAATACCACACAGGTTTTGCAGGTTCAGCTTTTCCTCCTAAATTGATGAATAGTAGCTAAAATGTCAGTGATAACTGAACTCAAGATAAGGTGGCTTGGCTCACATCAGATGTGCCTGGTGATTTATGTTCTTATGCAGTTCTGTAGGGAATCTGGATTGATTTTCTTGCAATATTTTAACCAAAACAGTTACTTTCAAGCAATATCCATTTCTGATTGGGCTGATCTTTGACCTGTTTATCTCATGCCATTTGTACGCATGAATTCAAATCAAATGATGGCAAGGTGCTTGGCCTAAACATATCACACCGTAAGAGACTAAGTCTTGCTCACTTGATCAACCCTTAAGTACACTTCTCAGCTATACAGGTATGCAGAAACATTACAAAGATGGAGAAATAGCTTTATCCTCATTTTAGAGGTGTTCAAAGACAACGGTTAGCCCCAAAGCACGTACTAACTCGGAGGCAGAGGCCCAAACTGTCCCCACTGTAATGTGTATCCTCATCCGACGTCCCCTGAAGCCAACAGGAAAATTTTCACCTACATCAAAGCAAAATACTGTTCTGGCAGCAAGTTTGCTTGACTTTCTTCTGATCTCCCTAGGTTTACTCACAGGAGGAAGGGGCTAAAATCTTATACAGTCCCAAACGGACACATAGAAGACAACAAGTGGTGGCAACAGCGTACAGGGAAGGGGGGAGAGTTTGGTAAAGCAGACAGACTGCTGCAGGCTGTTGAATATGAAACAGCACAGTTTGTATTATAGCCTTTGATTTTTTTAGGGAGCTTTGGCATTGGTATTTAATCAGTCAGAAAATGGAGCTTGAAATGGAAAACACACAGAAAACTCAACCTCTTCTGCAGGGCATGTGGGCAGCCAGAAATAGCTGCAGGAGTTCAATACTGGAGCTGGGGAAGTTTTCCGAAGTTTTTCAGAATCTCTGAGGAACTTTTGGCCCCTGTTCTGAGAGAAGAAAAATCATGTTGGTCTCCCTTTCTCTGAGCTGGTTCATTCAGACGTGTACAGCAAATGCAGCTGGGACCGTACACAGCTCCTTCTGAAGTCAATGGCAAAGCTCTGACTGGCTTCAGTGGAGGCAGGATTCATCCCATTGTGAGGTGATCATATTTATATTCAATACCCTGCAACTTAAAGTGAGGATTAGCAGAATTAAACTCTCCTAATTTGTATATCTCAGCCTGCCAAACTGCAATTAACTTTTGTGCGTTTGAATTAACAGGGAAAATTATTAACCACCCTTTCCTCGTGCAATTATCATTTTACACTCCTGGAAAATTTCTGCTAAATATGAAAAGTAGCCCACACCCCTGTGAACCTATCCCTCTTAATATCCTTTAGTTATTAGAGCAGGAAACAATTTTTCACCCCATTGCTTCCATATGCAAGTGATGGTTGCCCAACACCACTGCCGCTCTGTGCGCTCTGCCGACTCGCTTCGCTGTGCCTGGGACTAAGGCTGGCCTGTTTCCGCAGGGGCACGGGACTCAAAGCTTCAAATTCACCCAAGGATAACGCCTGGGTGCATAGCCCTTGGCAGAATATGATGACCAGCCATTAATTTGTGCTGTTTTTAAACATGCAGTGTGCAGACTCAAAGTTCCCCCTTTTCCTTCTGTGGTGCAAAACTAGGTGGAGAGCTCTGTTTTCCCTGGGCACCGGGTGGCACAGCAGGATAAAGGCAGCATAAAGCAACCAGAGTTTTCTGCCTTATTTTCTACTTTTTTTCTTGCCTGTGCCCAGCTAGATTCTGCCCTTGCATAGGGCTAGCAGGAGCCCAGTTGGTGCTCCATTTTCCCTCAGCAGCTTTCCTTGTGCTATAGCACACCTTGTCCATTATGTAAAAAGTCATGGTTATTTTTTCTTAAAACTTTAGTTTCTTGGGAAAAGTAGAATCTTAAGTGTATATATATGTATTTTTTTTTTAATTTGAAGTGAGGGGGATATGTAAGAGCAGATAGCTTTTGGTTCATGTATCGCCCTTTTATAATAAATACATTTGTAACAACATAATGAAATTGTTGAACAAAAGTTCTTTTCCAGAAGAATAATCTTTAACGGGTGTGAAATGCCTCACTGAGGTTTTGTCAGGTTTTAATTTCAGTTTGAATAAATAGTGTGAGACACCAGGCTGGGGAAGATAAAGGTGAATTTCATCTGCTTCCAGCTTGTCATAATAGAAATAATAACTACTTTAGCCAAAAACAGGTTTCCAATTAGTTTCTCTAAAATTATATTATCCCCTTTTTTATAGATACTGCAGCTCATTCTGGAACCTAATTTTGATAATATACAAACATTTTTAAACAGCTATTCCCACCAAAAGAATGACAAGTACAGGCTTTGGCAGCACATGTTGCGAACCTGTCTGTACAGAAAAGCAGCCTTTGCTTTTCTGGAACTGAATCTTAAACAAGGAAAAATAGAAAAATCAATTTAATATCTTCGCTAGGACGAAGACATCTTTCCTGAAAGACTTTATTTTCAAAGGCTGGATAATGATCTTTAAACAAGACATTCTGAAGTTATAAAATACTTTTCTTCTGGAAAATACATATCTTGCTTTTCTTTTAGGAAGAATTAGTGTGCTTTATGGGGGGTTTTGAGACACGGGAAAAGCAAAACAGTGCTGGCTCTTAAACACAGCTTAAATTGACTGATTTATACATCACTTTAAATTCAGAAACCAACACTAATGTGGCTCAGAAAAAAATAATCTCAACACAAGGTTAATGTGTTTGAAGTGATCTCTTGAAAGGATGTTACAGGACTGTATTCTGTTCTGTCCCACCCACTGATCTTTTCTGTGACAACTGTTACCTAATATGCCTAACCAGTGTAAAAATACAGACTTCTACTATTTCAGAAGATGCTTTTCTACACAAGAAGGAAAATCCAAGCTGTTGTATCCTGTACAATATCCAATACAGGCTGAAATAATGCTCATGAAATGGCACAATTTGTTTCAGGTCTGATCTAGCCCCCCCTCAAAAGTCTACACCTGATAAGTTCAATGGTCAGGCACGTCCCTGCAAAGGCCAAGTTTGTCCTGGATCTTACCTAGCTGCTTGTTTCCCCAGACATCCCAGGCCTCTGACCTGCAACTGCATTTCATTAGAACTGAACTCAGCACTAAAACAATCATTTTAAAGGCCCTGGGAAGAAGAGCAATTTGGTCAAAAGCACAGCAGCTGTGGGGCTCACCAAGGGCTTTCACCTGCTTAAAGCCACAGGCACATCTGAGGCACATACCATGGCATTAGTTACTGAACTGAGTATGGCATCATAGCACTGCATTACTTCCTTAGCTCTTCTTAGTAACCTAAAGTCAGCGTGGTTGTTTCTGCCCCCACGGTGGCTAATGATAGCAGCAGCACCTGGGGTGTCACGAGTACAGCTTGAGCTCTGACCCTACGTCAAGGAAGCCAACGTAGGTGGCCCCATTGCTTTATCCATCCCTGCCTAAGCAAAATAATATTACACAGAATTTCAAAGGGCAACAAGACAGCATGAAATAAAACACTTGTTAAACCCACACCCCTTTTAATTGAAAAATTATATTTCATAATACATAAGCCTCTCATCGTTGCACATATGAGTGTGTGGAATGCTATGGGGGGACAGAACTTCTGGGAGACACCGATAGTTCAGTGATGTTCTTCTAAATTTTGATGCTTTAAAGTGCACTCAAGCTGTAATTATGGAGCTGCATGTAGAGAATAATGGAAGATTATGTCATGATAGAAGACCAGACAAATAGCTGGTATCTATTTTTTATGGATGTGGATCATGTTGGCTTTTATACTGGCTTGGAGGTGCAGTCCTTCTAACCCACTAGGTTGTCTCTGCTGGCAGCCAATTTGAAATGCTGCAGATGAAAGTGTAAAGGAAGCAACTGTAAAATAATTCACCCTTCACTCTAGGTCTGAGCCTTCCTTTGTTTTGTAAATTCTTGCTACCCAAATTTTATCGGTGTAAATGATTACAGCAAGTAAACCTCAGGCTTCTGATGTGACATGGTGTTAACAACAGACTCTTTCAACTTTTGTGGTGATACAAAAAATGTCCATCATAAACTGCCACAAAAGAGCTCCTTGTCAACAACCAGGCTGGCGTTTGCCCGTGAAGCTGCTCAAACAATTCTGAAATAAAACATTTGCAAACAACATGTGCTCTTTGGAGATGCAGATCTCTGGAAAACAAACCCTCTCCACCACACAAATTACATGATATTATTAGAGCAGCACAGGTTGTTTTTCATGAGGAGAGAATGAGAAAACAACAGCAAAAGCAGGGCAGAAGTTGGAAGAAGCAGTTGCTCTTTGTATAATATGCAAAGTGTACCAGTTAACCTAAAGCAAAAAATACATTTGCATTTGCTTTATGCTTTGCTGTACAAGGAAAAGATATTATACGTGTGATTTCCAGAAGTATGGTTTTGTAGAAATTAAAATACAGCACTAATTTGTTAAAGTTAAGCATCGTAATTTTTGCAATAAGGAAGAAAAAGTGGAACAGGCCATGCTTGCAATGTGTAAGATTTTGTGAAGCCTTGTCTGCGATGCCCAATCATTCATAGTTAAGTCAGATGTGTACCTTATTGTAGCTGGTTTGGTCTTTACTACCTGAGTAAAGTAGGTTACATCAAGCAGTTAGCAGAACCTGACCTAGAGTCGTGTTGCAAGGGACATGCAGGAGGGCTGTATGGAGACTTTTGACACCTAATCAGCTCTTCAATCACAAACTTGAACTTCTTCCCTGGAAATACAATGGGACTGGACTGGGGAAGAGCAGCAGCATTCCTCAGATAGGATTAGCTTGTCGGTGTGGTACCTTGAAATATCACCTTGCCCAGCAGAAAAAGAAAGCGTTTGTTACAGACCTGTGCATTACTCTGTGGAAGGTAAAAGGAATCTTTACTTGTGAGCTGAAATATGAAGTTTGTATTCCATGAAAACTGTCTCGTGAAACTGTGTGTTAAATGGATTCTTAGGAACGTGCAGCCCCATAAATAAAAGCAGTAACTCTACCCATGCACTAAGGAAGTGAGCCAGTGAGAGTGTGAAAAAATAAAGGAATGACAGGGAAGCTTCATCACAAGTATGTGGGGGGTCTTCCCCACTTCGGGCAGGAAAGGGGGCCTGTCATTTTGTCAAGCTTGCAAGTAGAAGTCATTGGCTGAAATAAAACAGTAAAACTTATGCTTGATGAAATGGAAACTTAAAACCGGCATAAACAGAACCACTCAAAAATAATGAAATGAAGTTTTAAAAGGTTTTATGGCATTCCAGGTTCAGCACCATCAGCTGAATTTACATACTGCAGAAACGCAGCTGCAGAGGTGGAAACTAAGAAAATGCTGTTAGAGACGGGAGCACAGAGCTGAAGGGGTCCCAGGAGAGCGATAGCAAATTCCGTGTTGCTGAATCTTTCATGGTAATCCTGGAGGACTTTGTTTCTCTCAGTCCCTCCCATGCAGAAAGAAAAGAGTTAATAAATATTGTTAGTGCCTGGGGAATTGTTCACAGGGGATCTTTTTGGAAGAGTAATCTTCATATTTGGAAGTATTTTCTCATTATGGGTAATAGGATGATGAACTGAGAAATGATCTCAGCCACTTACGATTCTAAAAGCCCCTAGCCTGAATAATCTATGCTGATTTAGAGATAATAGCATCAAAGACATAACTCATTTAGCACAATGTCCATTTACTTACTCTGAAGACTTTTACTATCCTGCACCTATTTTATAGATGCTTATAAAAAGTTGATAATGATATAAAAAGAGTAATGTGTTTTTTTTTTTTAAAAAAAAGACAAACGTGCAGTGAGGACTACTCTGTCCTCGACTATGCTGCAGACATAGCAAACCTGCTCCTAATGAAGTGCAATACAAATGCTAAGAGAGAGAAAAAATAGAGAGCATTCCTGATCTGCCCTCATTAAAGTAAAACAAACTGATGGAGAAGGTGGTTTTGTGTGCAAGGCGCTGCAGCAGCACTTAGCAAGTGAGAGTTGCACACTCCCTGTGCCAGCAAGAGCGCTTGTTGCTTCTCTGCTGGGTTTCTCTTTGGCAACGAAGTGATGCTAAGCCTTGATTTCACCACTGCACCTGCTTAGACTCTACACTTTTGGAGGGAGAAGTCATCTTTTATCACATTTCTGTGCAAGGTCCAGAAGAACTGCATCTCTGCTGTGGGTTCTACATTCTGCTACGACACACGTGCTAGCTCAGTAGCAAAGGCAGCTGTCCCTAATTGCTCAGGATCACAGCCAACACTTTCCCCCTTTTGCTTCCAAGTCCTCATGACTGTAACATCTTTTTTTTCAGCGAAAGTGTTTTCTCACACGAGACAATAAATTTCAGGCTGACCTGAGGAACACTATTTTCCTATATTTCCCCTGGGTTCTCTCCTCTTCTAAAGGTGACAATGAGCTCTTTCAAATGCTGATTAGATCATCATAAATCATCTTTCCCTTCCCCACCCTGTCATAGAGTGTGCTTCCATGGTTCCCATTGGATTTAGGCAGTTTTTGTATCTCCTGAGATGAGCACTGCAGGGGTTACTCATAAACCGTGTCATCCTGGCTGACTTGGGTTCAGGCATATGGACAATGGAGTTAATGCTTACGGCGCTGCAGTAACCAGGGAGAAATGCTTGGCTTATGAAAGGAGGGGCGTAAAGGAAAGAGGCTGTTGTTTAACCTTGCCTCTGCATTTTTAGGACAGAGCTAGTGATACAGCAGAGCCAATACAATGCTGGTTGCCTCTCAAAAGGGGCAGTCCTCATCCCTTCTCTCCTCTGCCCCCAAATGCCCATTCCCAGTGGACATATTAAATTTCACCATCGCGCTTGAAAAATGTCGGTCTCCCTTCTAACTGATTCTTTCAATGTGGATTTTTGGCATACTCTTTTTGTCTAACCAACTTTTCTGTCCTATCAAGGCCTGAGGCTTACCCCTGCAGATGGGAGGTGAGGGGCAGCTGGGCAATGCTGTGCCCGCACGAGCGGCCGTCAGTCTCCCCCTCACTTAATACCTTACAGTTTTGCAGTCTTCTACTTCCTTTTTTTCCTCCTGTTTCCTCCTGTGCTGAGGCCTCCTGCCGTTAGACTCCAGTTTGATTATGTAATAAACCCATGAATTATTAACAGTATATAAAATATTGACAAACTGTTCCCTGAGATAGAACAGCTTTAAACTATTGATTATGAATCTAGAGAATTATAATTAGTTTCTGTGTAAGAGATAATTAAGTTATTATTGTTTCTCTTTCTTCTAATATGGTGATGGATAGAAGGTATTTATACCAAACTCTATGAAATCTTATTAAAATTAAGGAAATAGGCTTATGAGCACTCAAGATAATGGGAGAATAGGTACGATGGGGAATGATTTGCATTTTCAAAGAGCTGAGCTGGCAACGTCCCCTTGTGGAAAGAAAACGGTTTGGGTTTGCTCTGAGAACACTCCCGGGCTCGGAGACACAAGCAACTTCAGCAGATCCAGAATCTTGTTTCAGTTTGGTTTTACCAGAAATCAAACCAGCACCACTGTGCTTTGTGTACATGTGCACATTGTGAATCCAGGGGCTGACTTCTCTTGAATTTGGCTGGGGGGAACTGTCTAAGCGATATTTAGCTTCTGCAGGTTTTATACAAGATTGCTGGCAGAACCGTTGCAGTGTTAGTTTAGCTCTCATTAGGCGCCAGAAGATTCACGCCAGGGCTCAATATCAAGACAGCACGACAGTGATAACTAGTTTTAAGAGGTTCTGCTGCTCCAAAGTGATTTGTGCATCCTTAACGTTAGATGTTTTTGCCATGAGGCTATGCCTTATGAAAACTTCATTTTATTCAGTGGAACTTATCGTACGGGCAGAACATTCCCAGGCAAAACTGGGCAGCAGGGACTCATGCTGTCTGACTGAGTGTGTCTTCAGTGCTCTGCTGTGGAGCCCTTGGCTACACTCCCCCCAAAGTAAACAGGGAGTAAACCACAGTGTCTGGACATCCTGTGGTGGAAATTTAATCCACAGAAATACTGTATGAAAGAAACTGTGAATAGAAGCGCATAAGGACAACATTTGCAGGTCTCAAGAGCTGTCTTCAACAACTCAGAAAATACATCAAGTCTATGAGGGAACATGGTATTAGGATTTCCATCCAGTCTGTAAGAACAGGCTCTTAAGTCTCACCCTTTGGGCCAAATCCACTCTAAATCTCTGAAAACTGCCTGCTAATGGCAAACAAGGTTGTGCTAATGCAAGAGGAGTCTGGGGGAATGGTTGAGACATGCATGTGATGAAAGTATCCCGTATTGTGAAGCAAAGTTAAAAGTGCAGCTACCTGTCGGTTGCGACGATGCTCCATCAGCTATTAATAGGCATGTGTGGCTGCTTTCATTATTTAACATTTGTTTGAAAGTACCTCTCTCTTTTGCTTTCGTGCGGAGATATGAGCGCCCTCGCAGAAGGCACTGGTCCTGCGCAACCACCATCCGCCTACAAAACAGTTTAGATCAAAATGTCTCCCCACCCCTGCCAACAAAATAGAGCACCTAATTGAAAGCCACGCTACGAGTGCTGCTCCCTCCCCTCCCTCCCCAGCACTACATCTTCGTTGCGTCTTTTGTCGGCTCTACATCAGATGCACCTTTCTTTCTTACGCTGAAGAAAAACAATCCCTGCTTCCCCACAGCGAGCATGAAAACCTCTTCACAGAGCCTGAGCACTAAATGGGAGCTGGGCTCGCTCTGTGTGCTCTGGAAGGCAGGAATATTTCGAGGGACGAAACCAATCCCTCACATTTTCAGAGTGCCTGGCACAGATTTGAACTTTCAGCCCCCGCAGCGGTTAAAGCAAGGGAGAGGAGATGGGGTGCCCTGCCTGGGCTGCATTCCCACCCAGCCCCGGTGCGATGCGCGGCACAGCTCGGCTCTGCCGTGTTCAGCGCCGTGGGCAGGGGCTGGCAGCTGGCCACCCTGCAGCATCCGTCCTCCTGCTGTCGCTTTGGGGAAAGATATTTTATGACCCCCCAACTGGAAACATCTGAGCTGTTGGGGAAAAAGGGCTAGAGGAGAAATAAAAAAATAAAAAAAAAGCATGCAATGTGACGTTTTTGGAGAACACACTGCCTCTGGCTTCTCCAAAACGTGTTGCCTGGGCAAAGGGTGCAGCTATGCTGGGTTGAAAACTGCCTCTTGGTGACTTTGCCTCTGAGCCAGCAGTGTTTATGGGCTCACAGGACCGAAGAGGCAGGGTCTGCCATGGCTCTGGGGGAACAGCAGCCAAGAGATAGAGGCATGACTGCAAAAAGCAGCTGCGTCCCAACTTTGCCAGGCGGTGGGTGGCCTCGCAGAGGATGGGAGTGAGTTGGAAAGCCTCTGATTCAGCAGAGTGGGGCTTGCCAGGCTGCCTCTTACCCAGGCGCCCTGTGCAGGTGTACCAGCCTGACTCCCACCTTCCTGGCCACGAGCGGAGCCAGCAGCCCTCACCCGTGGTTTGGTGCCATCTGAGTCTGCATGGCCACTGATCATGGTGCCTGGCTCGAACGCACAGCCCCAAGGAGACCCTGTGTTTTAGAGTGCCTCCTTGGCTTTGCTTTCTCCAGCAACTTTTCCTTAAGTGATATTCTCCACCCCTTCTTTCGCAGCAGAGAAATGTCAAACCTCTGGCCACGTAATTAGACTGAGAAATTCCAGCTCCCCACTCTCAAGCAGGTTGAGGGTAATGAATCCATTGAAAATCAATGCCCCCTATCAGCAGCAAAATTGTTGTTGCAGGAAGAAAGTCACTCACAGCTGCTGGGTTTGATGAGTCCCTCTTTCCTGGCCGCTCACCTGCCGGGCTCAGCCTCTCACTGAGGAGGAACAGTTTTATCCGAAGTGGAGGTGAGAGCACAAAGGGACAGTTCAGTAGAAGGTTACCTTGAAAAAGAGAGGGAGAACCAAAGACAAAGAGGGAGTTTTTGATCTGATGCAGGCTTCTCCCTGGGCTGTCACAACAAGCTGCTGCTAATCGAGGTTGCCCTCGCAGAGTGTGATGTCTCTCGATAGCAAAAAGGCAGAGAGCTGTGCTGCTTTGGAACAGCTGTTACGTGAACGAGTAACTACCATGTCTTGCTGCATTTTTCCCAGTTTGGATACAACTACAGTATCTTCTGTGTCTATAGGCAGAGGACACACATGAACAGAAAACCCTGCATCTCACAGTGCTGCACAATACACCTTACATCATAATTATTCCCCTCCCCTCCCCAAGCTCTCATACTAATTGCAATTGTCTGTCTGGGTGATGAAGATGGGATCAGCCAACATATACATCAGCAGCATTTTTGCAAGTCTGCAATTTTCAAGCAGGGGGGTACCTGTACTCACTTTAATTTCAGAATTGAAATTCCACTGTGCCACTCGCACTTCGGTCCAGAAGAAAAATATGTCCCTATTGTGGAGAAGGTGGGATTTGTTACATTGGTATAAACAAGGTTTTGGCCACATGTCTTCCTGACACATTATGGATATTAATTTCTCCCTATCTTCCCCTTCCTTCTCAAAGATACACAGATGCATTTGTCTTGATGCTGTAAAGCCAAAGCTCTGTTAATCATTGTGCCTAACGTATCATGCATTTTTGATGGACTGATTTTTATTAGATTACTCACCTTGTAGAACTTCACCATGTTTAAATTTTTAAAAAAATCCCTCCCATATTCTGCCTTAAAGCAGAATTCAACAGCAACGCCTGCCACCTGCTTTTTACCACCCAGTCTTTTTCCTCTCTTCTTTTCAAATGCTTGACACAACTGGGCAGAGTAGACTTCCCATTTTCTCCATGTGTGACATTGCT
Source organism: Jacana jacana (assembly GCA_013400555.1). NCBI lineage: Eukaryota > Metazoa > Chordata > Aves > Charadriiformes > Jacanidae > Jacana > Jacana jacana. Next base: position 155,980 of record VZTM01033774.1, on the reverse strand, counting down.
CAGTGGCAGCTGCTAAAAGAAAAGCCCCATCATAATCAGTGTGTTTTGCCTGTAGCATAAGGCATTTCAGAAACATTGAAAAGCTGAAAGGAAATAGAAGATAAGTTGGAAATCATGAGCTGAAATGTGCACTTCCATTTTAGAGATTAAATTAGAAAAATATATTATCGTGAATTTAAAACATTATCATCAGCCAGCTTGACAGCTCATCTGGGCTCATGCTGGGCTGTTATTGAGGGAACTTGGGCTAGCGTCCAGCCTTAGGATCCTCATATCTCTCATATTCAAAGGCTGGATCAAGCTCTGGGGTGGTGCCACTCGGTGGGGAGCAGAAGTTTCTGCTGGAGCATGCTGACTGCAGCACTTTGTAGACTTTGTGACAGGCCATCATTGCCATGGTAAAGTACTGCTGACCCATCAAGAGCTCGGAGGAAAAAGAAGATAATGGTGAAAGATTTGCACAGCTGGAAAAAATGAGGTCAAATCAAACAGTCCCATGGAGAATATAACAGTCAGCTAGGGGTAAATAAGCAACCATTTCCTGGTGATCAGGAGCACTTCAGTCCCATTGCATAGGTGACACAGCTGAAGTTTCATGGTTCAACATTTGGATAACCCCCAAGTGACAGCATAGTGGTAAAGATGCAGGGTGAATCTGTTTCTTGTTGTCACTGTGGGCTATTTCACTGCCCACACTAGACCAGGAGACCCTCCATGGATTATCTTTTCTACATTTTCCCCCTTTTGACCATTTTATCCATGTAGAGAAAGGAATCAATGAATAAACCAGGGTATGAGACCAAGCTCAACCCTCTTTTTGGGGAATGCAGGAGAAAACGGAAGCTGAACATCTCTTTTACGAGCCAGATTAGGGAGATATCTTCATCTTCTCTAGAATGCATAAAAGGACCTGGCCTTGACTGACCGTGTGTCTCACTTGTGTGTAGCTGTTTCAGTGGACCTTTCAAGCTGCCGAGTGTTCATGTGGAGAGCTTAAAGTCCTCAGGAAAAGTTCACTTATAGATTGATGCGCAACTTCCAAGGCAGTTGAAGTACCAGACCGAGAGGTTAGAAACATAATTTACCATGGCTTAACAGGTTGCTACTGTGTACCAGGAGAAAGAGCTGGGCCAACTATATCTTTGGCAACTATATGTGTAAGGTAAAATATGTAAGCTTAAACTTCTTCATTTCTCAGAGTCTTTTCCTCTAAGTAGAGAATTAGCAAATGCAGGATATGAAAATAACTTCTAGAAGTCGAGCCAGACCAAAGAAGTGTTACCCGGGGAAGAGGCTTCTTCACAGCTTTCTTGGAATGAGACAGATGCTATTCAAGATGGTTTAATGAAGAGAAAAAAAGAGAGGAGATGTCAGCAGGCTGTGCATATGGGATAGGGTTAGTTGTTATGAGAAAAATTAAAAATAGGTAGCTTATTGTGCCAGATTTTCCTGGCTTCTATCGTAAATGGACTCAATATCTAGATAGGAAACCACTGGGAAGATAATCAAACCGTAGAAGCAAAGCAGCACAAAATGTACAAACAGAATCACTGAGTAAAGATCGAAGATCTGAACCTCCAGCTACTGGTAAGGACCAGAGCCTGGTCAGAGAGCAGCCAGGGCTCATACTTTATTTCTTACTTCAAATGTAGCCAGAGGAAATCCTCCTCCTCCTTTAATAGTTGCAGCAGTATGATTTTTGGCACTGGCTCCACAATAAAAAACCACAAAAGAGATGTTGTCACTGTCCCAGAAGGGCTGCAGGGTTGGTGCCTGTGTTGTTGTTGTGATACCATATTAGCACAAGCAACTGAATTTTGGATTTTCACAACCAGTAGGAAAGTTGCTCAAGGTCCTTCCTCATCAAGAAAAAACGTGGGAAGTCCAGAGAACATTCAGAGGCAAGACCCACAAAAAGAAATCCCTAGGAGAGGACTCTGAGCTTACCAGCTCTTCAGTTAAGAGCCTGTATTGACTGGCTCCATCCCTAACTGTGATGACAGACTGCTGGGGATCATGAGTTTATGGCTGGAAAATATCATCAGTTCTTGCCCATTTGTACTCTGGGACATGTGCTTTTACGCACGGTTAGAATCAAGAGGATGGGGGAGATGAACTTTCCTCCTATGTCAGAATAAAGGCACAGCTTACATTAATATGTGCTGATTGCTGTATGTCTCCATTATATGGTTGCATATATCTATAATAATTTTCTATATAAATGAATTAAAGGTTTTTCAGAATTGCATGTTGCTTGCCATCAAGATGAGCTCAGCTGGAACCACCCACAGAGCCCAGAAATGAAGCTTTTTCTCCTATCAACTGTCTCCTAAGAAAAACTAAAACAGTGTCTTTGGATGTACTGATCCAAGTTAGAGGTCTGTCATTCAAGAGAGAAGATTAAAGCAAGGGATTGGTTAGAGGCTTGATTTCACTAGTTCTTTTCATTTAGAACAAGGAAGCTAGTCCATGTGGTCCTCTCTGATGGGCTGCCAAGTGAGGCAGCGAAAGGAGAGTGAGCAGAGCTGGCACCAGCTCAGTACTATGTACACCAAGAGTACAGCATGGTCCTTCTTGCAAGGAGCTCACACAAACTAATTACAGCTTTTATCTGATTGATTTTTTTTCTTTGTCCATATCATATTTTTCCAGTAGTGATTTTCATGTTAGAAGGTCCCTAGCTCTTCAACTTCCCCATTTCAGATGAATCCTGGGCTCCATTCAAAAGTAATGATACAATCCCCAAACCCTGAACATAAGCCAAGCTCTCTCTTTCCCAAACTGGCAGGCTGCATGGGAAGCAATGAACATATTTTTCGCAGTAACGCATCTTGCATCTGACTCAGGTTGTTGTTATTATGCAGTAAGTGTTTCAGTCTGAACATTAAAGAAAAGAAAAAATGTTCAGGTCCTAAGGGGGGAATAAAATCCACTAATCCAACATAGGCTTTATTTGCTTGTTGACTACCAACCAGTCTTGAGAACGGTGAGGCTCCCAGAGCTTCAAACGAGATTAGAGAGTAGGAAATAGGACGTTTATTTCAACTCAGATTCTTATTTAAGTCTTCATTCTAGCTACATAGCTAGATATTTGGACATCTGGTGAAAACTCTTGGCCATACACAAGCTCTGAAAATGTTGTTAATCTTTAAAATCAATATTGCATTTGGGAAATTGCTCATCTACCTGTATGTCTGTGACTGCTAATTCACCCATATGCCATTTCATGAGTCATTAACTACGTAGGAAAAGGCATTACTTTCTCTTTATCACTCTTGGACAACTTATACCACCCCTACATTCACTAATGTGTAAAATACATTATTGCTATTTACTCCTATCAACTGAAAAGTTTAAAAAAAGTTTTGTAAGTGATTTCCATATCTGGGACCCAAGTACTTGTTAAAAAGTACTTGAACACACCTAAAGTTGTATGAGAGCACACTGGGCATCAAAAAGCTGCAGTACAGTCCCTCTGACCTCAAAAGACCAGTTGTCCCACCTGTAATCGATGCTCTGAATCTCATACTATTAAAAAACTAAGCTGCATTTTGCTTTACTTAAGAATTGAAAGGCTCAAAATAGAGACTTTGGAAGTCTAAGAATGGGGCGGTTGGTACAATTTCCTAAAGCTGCTGTATTTGATATGCCTTTAACTCAGTTCAGTATCTTGGCAAACCTTTAATTTGAAATCTGTAGAAGCTAAGCATCAGACCCTGCAAGGCCTATCAACAGATGGAGGAATTACTAGAGGCAAAATGTATATCTTTATACTACTTTTTTTATTTGTGTGTTTGTTTCCGCATCATTATACTAATTATGCATTGAAATTATTAGTAACCTCAGAGACTGACAGATTTATTTGCAGTGGAGGGTGCCCCTGGAAAAAGCGTGGGACTAACAGACACAGGTGGTAGAGGTTTTCCCAGCGTGTGCTGACTTTTGTTGTGGGGAAACTTAAAAGCCGATGGTGAACATGGAAATCAGGTTTGTGTCCCAGAGAGCAGAGAGTTTGAAAATTATGAAGATGTTTGGATTGTAAATAAGCAGTTGTGCATGCAGCATGAGATGCAACCAGAGTTCTCCCTTGTCTCTTGAGTTCGGATGAGAGCAGTCAGCCCCACGTGCTGGGTGTGGAGAACGAGGCATGGAAGCTGCAGGGATGTCCTGCACAGACCCTTTCTGGAGGAGATGAAGCCTATTGTTAACCTTGTGATGCTCTGACACTGAGCTGTCTGGGCCTGCACCACTGTGGTGGGCCCCTCTCCTTCGCACTAGTGTGCTTAGTTCTTAATCATGAATACACTGGATTCAATTCAAGGTCTGGCAAAGACAAAGGGAAAAGCCCTTTAAATTTAGTCTGCTTGCCTAACTGCATGCATGCACTGCCCAAATGAACTGGAAGGAACCTAAACAAATTTGTTCATTCATTTTCTCTTCAGTTAGCTTACTAACTTATTCTTCATTAATCATTAAACTTAGAGCTAAGTTCCTATGGAAGTGAGCTGGTAGATTTACTTCCCCCAAATTAATGGTATTCTATGCAGGTGTCCATATATTGCTGGAGTATCACTGAGCTTCACTCCTGCACCCTCGGGATTGCCTACCACTTACAGCCCACAGCAAACTTCTCTGGCTTCCCTCTCATGTGGTTTATTTCATCCATCCTTCCCCAAAGGACAACTTGCCTTATAAGTAAAGCTCTTTAACAGGAGGCACGTCCCAGAGAACTATTTGCTTCAGTTGCCCTCTGTGCTGATACTGTTATATTTAAAAAAAAAACAACTTTACAAAATAGCCTGTGGACTAAAAAAAAATAAAATAATACTAGTGCAGGTGAACCTTAATATACAGCACAGATATGAAATGAAATTCAATCATGCAGAAAGCGCCAATGACTTATTATAGATGAATGGGATGGGAAGTACATTTTGTCTAATCCCAAGGCATTTTAAAATAACTATTCAGCATCTTCTCACCTGAAATGTATCATCCTATTGATTTTGAGATGACTTTTGCAGATTGACTCCGTCGGCCTATTTGGCTGTCATGCTTTGGAGTCCTCAACTGCCCAGAAAATGGTGCCACTGCCATTCCTGAAGATATTTTTAGTGTAACTGGTTTAAGGTGAACTAGAACAATGGGAACAGCCCAATACTAATGGCAGCCAGCTGGGAATAATGAGTGCACAGCTACAGCTGAGCTCTTCTGCTATGGGATGGAAAACCTGTGTCTTTTTAAGGATTAACCAGCTACACAACCCGGAGAAAATATTTTCAATTGGAACAGGGTTTTGTCAAATTTCACAGTGCAACGTGGTCAAACACAAGAGAAATGTCAGGTCACTTATTACAACAATTTATCTGCCAGCTAAATTGTTCCTCCTCAAGCCTTCTGGCAACTTTCAAGACTTTCTAAGATATCTTTGTGACTGCCACCAGATTTTCTTTTATCAAGTATATAATTCTTTGCAATGAAGAACAAGCCCCATCAGGGCAAAACATAAGGGCAGAAGAAGAAAAAGAAAAACCACAAACAAGTAACACTCTGGAGATGTGGGAGTAAAAGGAGAGCATCTCTCACTTTCAGGACCAGAATTGCATTCCAGGGTTGGTTCACTGAATCATGCACTTGGGCTGAAAGGGTTCCTTGTCTGTGCACTTAGTGAGTCTGTTTGAGTGTGCATGGGGGGAGGAAGGCTGGCTGCCTGATTTCCCTGTGCGAGTTTATGTTTAATATAATCTTCAGCCCTGACAAATTTATGCAGAGTGAGAACATTTCAAACATAGCAAACTCGAATGCTATCCAAATACCTCGCTGTTCGACAAACATCATGGACAGAGTTCAAATATATCTTAGAGACACACTGAAGTTTGAGCATCGCAGACACCTGGGCTCCTTGGTGCTTGCCCGTACCTGAGTGGGAAGCTTCGGTGCAGGACTTGTTCTGTGACTGCTTGGAGTGTCCAAGTACCATGAAAATGTAGTTGAAGAGCAGGATGCAAAAGCTCGTGCTCCTTCCAGCACTCCCTCCCCTGTTGCTGAGGCACTTACTGTGATACCTGTGAGAAACAAAAGGCCCGATTTCACTTTCAGTCGGAAAGGTGCAAATTCACCCCCAAAGCCTGCTGATCTAGAAATATCCAGAGCAGGATTTTAGACTCCTCAAGCTAGGTTAGGGCAAGGGCTCTACAAAATGTGATGTAGCTGGGATTAGAATTGATATTTCAGCCCTATTGGCCAAATATGCAAGGGGTTCAGATTTGTGACTACAATATGCTGCAAATGCTTGCGCATAAAGACACAAGAAATGGCAGCTCAGATTTGTAAACAAGTGCTGACAGTCCCCCCCAATTTGTTTTTTTTTAGAATATTTTTTATTTCTAATTAGGCATAAAAACATTCCAACACCTTCAACATTTTTCCTCCACTTGGTAAACAACTTCTGAATTTCCCAGGGCTGGGGGGGCATTACAAACTGCAGGTACATGGGCTGGAAGGGGGACACTTCTCAGCAAAGCTGATGAGAGAGGGATTCAAAGCTGAATGAAGGACTCGGATTCAACATGCATCTACTCTGGTTTGGGGGTGTTTGTAGTTATTTCTTCTACTCTTATTCTAGAAGCCAGTGGAAATTCTCATGTCCCCACCCAGCACCAGGGTGCCCTCCTCATGCTGCTGTGCTATTGCACTCATCAGTTTCTGCAGCACGTGTTCGTGATCCGCACACGGGATCGAAAGCTCAAGCCCAGATTCCCCAATTCTAGCTCGCCCGATACTTCCTTTCATCTCTGCTGGAGACGATCCAGCGCTGCCCAGCAGCTCCTGCGGCTCAGCAAAATGGGCAGAACAGCGTGCCAGTAATTCTGACATAACAAGAATGACACATTAATCTCACAGCTGGCCATAACTAGCGATGGCCAAAACGCTGCACAGGCAGAAATCAAAGGAGTGTTGTGCTGTTTATAGGTCGTGCCGTTCAAGGGAGCCCGGAGTACCAGTCCCCCAAAGGGGACCAGTGGTTTTGAACACAACGTGGTTCATCTGATGCAGAGATTAAAAAAAAAAAAACCCACAACAAAAAAAAAACCCCAACAAAAATTGGAACATTTCTTTCCTCTAAATTGTAGCTTTGGTTTTCGAAAATTAATCACAGCAGGTTAGAGGGCCCAACACATTTTTAGAAAGATACAAAAGCGTGATAATCTTTCTTTGAAAAAAAAAAGAGAAAATAGCATGTGGTAGTACTAACACTGCCAGCACTACGTCTAATGTGGAGCAACGGGGGCTCTGCTAAGCAGGCAGCACTTCACCTTAAGTATTAAGCTAATTCCCCCGTACCATCAGGAGACAGCTTTCCTGTCAATCATGTCTGGGTGCATGACAGCTTATGGCTTAACTGCTCCTATCTTGTATCATTTAACCAGATAGTATCTGTTTTGACATTCATGACTTGAGATACTTGGCTTGTAATTGGGAATGAGTACAACAGAGCAGAACAGAGTGATTTCCTTTCCCAAGGATGGTTGTTAGGGTGATGTGGCACTGAGGTGCTTAACTTGCTGCGCGACAGAAACCCTCCTAGTAATGCTGCAGAACACGGCAAGCAAAGACTCAGGCGTGATTGCAAACTCCTCGGAATAAAAGGACATGCCCTGGAAGTACACAAGTCGGGTGATGCTGACTGGGTGCCAGTGGCCTCGTCCACGCTTGTGTGATGGGCTCCACATCAGGAGCATCCAGAAATTTACACAAAGCTGGGGAACACACGGGTGCTATGGAGCAGGCAGGGTCTCCCACTGTGAAGATAAAGCCCTAAGCATCAGCACACCGAGGGCCTGAGCTGCATCATCAGCTTGACAGTATGCTATATGGGGCTTTTTTAATTATTTATAATATTTAGGAGAATTACTGGATTATGAAAGTATGTTGTCTCCTGCCTTGGTTGTTATATGACCTCCTCCATTTACTTAATGGAGGGTAACGTGCAAGCACCATGACCAGTTCTGCCGCAGTGGTTTCTGCTTTCATCCAAAGGGGAAAAGAAACCGGTGTCTGAACAAGGTGAGCCAATGCTGCCCTGTTTCACACCAAACAGACCTCTGGTGTTTTCCATAATTCAGATAAGCCGGCACAAAAACCTGATGCTGAATATTTGATTGACACTTAGATCAGAATGGAGGTGGAGAAAGGATTTTACACTTGCATGTAAAAACACCACTGTTATTCTTCCTGAATATGCATGATATAAGAAAACCAACAAAGGTATTGACAGCACAAACCAGGAAGAATTATGAGACCAGAGGAGGAGATTGAGTTCCTTGTGCTGTTTGATGTAACCATTACTGTCAGGTGAGCATCCTAATTAATGCAGGTATCTCATTCTAATTGCATGGATCAGGCTGCTTTGTCTTTTCAATAATCTATAGAGCTGTACCTGGCATTAATCTTATTAATGGAACTATTACCCTGCCTACAAATTAATTTCCAGCATGAGATTATCTACTGGATGTGCTTGTGTCAGAGGGATTTCTTTCTGCTGAACTATAGAAATAAGAATCCCCCCAAAGTTCTCCAGATTTGAAGAGTTACACTTTCAAAGTAGACCCCTGATGTTGAGGCTTTTTAATGTAGATTTTGAGTGTCCAGGTACAGGAATTATTGTCTTTGTTTCTGCTCTTTAGAACAGGGCTGCTGCTTGGATCACATGGCTCTGTGTTGGGAGCAATCCTGTTGATTACAGTGTAATTATTTCAGATGTAATGAAATAGTGCTGCTCGGTGGAAAGATCTTGTAGCTTGGTGTCTCTGAGAAGGGGAAAACAGTCTGTGGTGAAGCCAAAAAAGGGGTTTGGTTTGTAGTTTAAGAAAAGGGAGTCCAAATGGGAGTGAAAATCTAGGCTTTGACCGTGATTTAGTCACCTCCAAAAATGGCCTGCTCTGTAGGTCTCCATGAAGTCCCCAGCTGACAAAATTGTTGCCATTGGTGAAGTTTCCCCCCCTTCTCAAAAGAAGATTCTTGCAGTGTAAGTTATAAGTGACTCTACCAAGGTGCCAGGAAGCTGAAAGAGAAACAGCTCTGGAGCTGAATGTCTCAGACAGGAAGAAATAGACACATGAAAATTTAAATGAAGAATATGAAGGAGAGCTCAGTTAAATGATTGATGATGCTTCCTTAGCCTGTTTGGATGTATGCACCCAGTTTACCTGCTTTTAAAAAACAAACAAAAAAGAGTAAATCGAGATCTGCTATGCGTTTATTATTGTAAAAAAAAACCCCAAACCAGCAGCTCTCATGTCCATTCCTGTATTTTTGCCAACATGCACTTAGATAGGCCACATCTTTTTTCAGGATTTATTAAAAATTCTCTATATAAATGTCATGTGGAAGAAAATGGTTTTTCTGGAGGTGACTACACTTCAGGTGCTGGTTTTCTCTGCGGATACATGTGTGTTGTGCACACTCGGTGGCCCCCTGTTCCCGCAGGAGTGAAGTAGTGCAGGCAACTGAACTGCAAGGTTTTCACCTCTATCTCCCCACTGCCTGGAAATAAAGACGGCGATGGGCTCTCCTCCATGTAGCTGGGGGGGTTAAGTTTAAGAAGCCCCTTTTCTTACAAATTCTGTACTCACAAGCCTGTGAGATGGATAACAAAGCAGGTATCAGGTTGTAAACTCGCTCAGGGACTCAGCTTAGCTTTGCTGCCAGCAATGGTTTTGGCTGGGATGATGCAGCTACAGTGCTGCCACAACCTGAATATTCGCCCCTAAATAAAATAATAATCCATCCTTCCCTCTCTGGAGGTAATCTACTCAGTGAATGGGAGGCCCCTCTCACCCAGGAGAGACAAATAAAGTTGTAAAACCTAACAGCTGAAAGAAAATCCCCTCTTGAAAAACACCATTTCCAGAGTGCTAGACCTTAATGCAGGCAGTTGTATTTTTTTCTGCCTTACATTGATGGAGCATGAAAGTTAAACACCTAATCATTTAGATTTCTATTAGAAACACAAGCAAAAATTGCAGTGACAATAATATAATAGTGCTACGTTTCAGCCATCGTTGCCAGGGATGTCTGAAGCTTGGAGCTGTCAGGAAGTCTAATAGAATGAAATTGAAGTGACAAAAAAGAAACAATTCCTTGTTAAAGTGTTAATTTCTGTACACCTCCGTGGCTGTAGCTGCTGTATATCAAAACGAGCGGAGATGAGAAATGCAGCACCCCGGCCGTGCTGAGGTGCCTGTGCTCGGGGCAACTCATGCCTCTGCTCGAGCAGAAGGTGCTGAGCCTGGCTGCAGGATGACCCTCAGAGAAAGCCCATACATCTCCGTGCCATGAAGTGGAGGTGGACACAACCCGAGTAAGTGAAGGCACTTAATTTCAGCCTGAAAGTCACTGTGCGTTTAAGACATATATTGATTTCAGTACTGTGCTGGTACTTTATGAGTGATTTCTTATGTAAGTGTCAGGTAAGGGACATGAATGGAGACCTAATTAAAGTGTATAAAAAGTACACGCAGTAAATCTCTTTGGCAATGTCAGCCTGCTTTAGAGCAGCCCAGGAGAGCAAACAAGATGGCATAAATGAAAGATAAAGAAATACTAATAGTCTGCGACATTCCCAGAACAACAGATTAGCTTGTGAGACACTAATGCAAAGCAGCTGGGGACACCAAGGAGAGAAAGTGCTATTCTTGGGACACATTCCACAGCCCTGAAACACAAAACAATGGGGATATTGCTCTTAACTTAAATAACAGCCCTGAGTTTCTCCCCCGTGTCATAGCTATTATTCCATCACTGTTTTAAATTATTGCTGTCCCTCCATCTGCGATCCATCCCAGCAGATTTTTATACCCACAAGAACATTGCAGAGACAAAGAGAGTGCAGAAAATATTAGGAAGTGAATTAGGAAGTGAAAAACTAATTACTATTTTAGTATTAGAGATCCATCAGTATTAGGACAATGAGCTATTGTTTGTATCATGACAGTCCCCAGCAAAGCTGGTGCTACTATCCTTCGAGGAGTGGACCCTGTTCACAATGAGCTGGGCAAGACACCAGGATCCTCACATTCAGCTTTTGGATGGCTTGAAAGGCTCATGGCTACAATAAATTAACAGTTTTGTGGCAACATTTTCAAAAGCAAGATGATTTTGGATGTGTCTATCAGGGTGGATGAAAACAGATGCAAGTTTTCTCTGCCTTCAGTCCCAGCTAGTTGGAAATTCTGGTCTGGAAGTTTTACACAGCTGCTTTCTGCTTCTGGGAAACACCACGGCCAAGGTAATAAATACTACTGGAAATAAATACCACGGTATATTGGCTTGGGCATAGCACTGCACTAACTTATCTCTACAGCTTTTTGGAATGGAGCCGGCTTGCATTTCTACACAAAGGAGCTAAGGTCCAGGTCAAGGTATTTATTAAACATCCGACCCCCCAGAATGACTACCCAGAGCTAAATTCCAGCAGGCTTCCTTAGCTTCTCCTGAAGGTGGGACTTGAGAATTTTTCAGTATGTTACTGCTTCTCTCTTGTAAAAGACTGGTCCAGAATCTGTACTATAGGCCCTCTAAACTCCCGCAGTGCTCCTTGGACAAGGAGAAAGCTATTTCTAACCTTTTATCTTGGCTGTGTGGCCTGGGACCTATTTAAATTTTACTCATCCGTTCTCTTCATTAAGTCTGCATTGGGGTGAACATCTTCTCTTTTAACCTCTGGGTTTCCTTACGTTGTGTCTGTGCCCCTCCTGGATAATGTGATGGAGGGGTGAATGTTGAGAAAATCTGCTCATTTGTAAAGCCAGTCATTAATAAGGAGCAAGATGGCTTTACCGCAGGGATGCTAGCATTACTTGGCTGACAATGTCCCTTACAATCCTGGAGAGATTTTAATGGATTGAACAGGTTGATGTTGTCGTTTTCAATTTGCTGAGCCATCTGACAGTGTTCCCAACAATTAGCACTTACAAAATATGGAAATATGTTACCTTTTACATTAAAAACAGAATATGTGAAGCTGCCGGGTCTCTGGAGTTGTATAACAACTTGTTATTCTGAAGTGCTTGCTTTGACTTTAAATAGATTTCAGTACAGCAGAGTCACCCTAACCTTGGGATAAATTTAGCTGTCGCCTGAGTCAGTAGAAGGGTTTGGGATCATTAAAAGCTGATCAGGAAATAGCACGTGCTGCCTGCGGCTGGGGCTCCGGGATGTGATGGTTGCGCTTGTGCAGCCTGGTGGTGGGCAGCACTGGCAGACGTGAGGGGATGGGGGACATGGGGGACCACTGCTGAAACCCCCGTGTATGGTGCCCATTGCTTCACCTCCTCTACCTCTGTGGCTCCCACACCATTGTTAGCAAAGCATAGGAGGGAGCAAAGCAACTCACCCAAGGTCACACATAAGGATGGACCCAAGCTCCTATCACCTTGTCCCCTGGCTCCTGCGGTGTAACTGAAAGACAAAAGGGAAACTAGGACAAATTAATGCTCATGAATCAGGAGATGCTGCAAGAGAGGTCATTCGTTCTGGCTTGCTGGGATAAAAAGGTTGCTTTTGTTTCTGGAGTGGACATGAGACCATGACGTGCAGCTGTCAGCTAAGGAGAGACTGAAAGGAATATCTAATGTCAAAAACCTGAAGGCAGCACATATATTTTTAAATGCAATGGCAGCTGCAGTCATTGTAGAACCTCCACATCTTATATTAAAAAGAAATATGTCTTCTGGTTCCTACGGTGAGGCTTTTGCTTGCACTGCCTGTGACATGGGGTGACCTTCTCTGAAAGCAGGGTGAGTTGAGGAGGCATTTGAGCTCTCCGACAAGCCAAGGGTTTCACACTGGATTTCTAGTGCAAAGGGGCAGGAGGATGCACTTACGAGAGGCAGGGTTCAGCCCCAGGTTTTTCCTTCCCGACCCTCAGCCATGTGTTGGCATGCAGCTGTGATTCCACGCACATCCTTTCTTTCCACCCTCCTTTTGTCTTGGCAACACCAGCTGAGAAAGAGAAAGGATTTGGGGAGCAACGGGAGATTCATTCAGAATGCATGTGGCTTTTGTGGGAACGGCAGACAGAAATCTTCCTTTAAATGAAGCAGCCAGGCTGGGCTTGGTGACGTGTCCCCATCTAGGATGAGGGCAGGAGTAAGGCCTTCTCTCACAAACCCCTGTCAGCAGGGAAGTGACCCCTATTTTTCACTGTATAGCAACAGATGATGAATAATGGTTCAGGTTTGCTGCCTGCGGTGAGACAGGTCCTGTAACCCGGGAGGTGGAAGCTGTGCTTGGCAGGCTGTGTCCATCTCAGTGCTGAAAGCAGCACTCAGAAACCACCAGCCAAATACCTCTTCCCTTGGCCATGCATCTCCAGCCTGCCTTGCAACCAGGAGAGGGGGACAGAAAGGACAGAGGGGAAGCCCAGAACCAGTAACTGACCTCCATGGGCAGATTCAGCGATGCTCTGGTGGCTGCAGCTTGCCATGCTTCAGATTTCTGTATTTTTAACCTCTGGGGACTCCTCCAGGACTTTGGTACAACCACCCATTGCTTGTAGACAAAGCCAAGCACAGTCAGAAGAGCTGCCTTGCAATGGCCAAACAACTGAGCCTTCGAGCATCAGTCTCGTGTGCATTTAGGAAGTAAAAGTCTCCTCCTCAAGCATCCAAACCCTGAGCCAGAAGTGTAAGAAGCTTTTTGTTTCTTCGCAGGTTTTCGTGCTGCTTTTCCTAGAGACAGTTTTGAGAAGGACTGTCAGAATATCTTCAACAAAATACTAAAGAAACACACTGGGAACTGTGAAAGCTCAGATTTGAATATAAATATGAATTGACAAGCTGCTTCGTGTGGTATCATTAAACTTCACAGTTAGACTTTTTTTGAAAACCAAATTATCATGTAAAAATATGCCTGTAATGTTAAACTTGAGATGAAAACTGCTTATTTTTGTGTTTAGTGTAATAACTGGTGGAAGAAAAAGTTTCTGTGATTTAATGTTTAATAGGGTTTTGATTTATTTTTTACATTTATAGCAGCTTAATTATGAATAATATTCATGATGCTGCAAACACATGGGGGTTATAAAATTGGGGAAACCCAGGATGATTTTAAGATTATTTTATACTCGGAGGTTTAAAACAAAAGCTGAAGGCACCCTCTAATGTCGCTGTCGCCAGGAGGCAGCTGAGATTGTGCTAGGGCATCCTGAGCAGGAGGGAACAGAGCGCACCCACGCCAGCTCCTGCTGATGCACATATATAGACATATTTAAAGTAAGGAACTTCGGCAGTTTTCCCGGGCAGGGAGATGTCAGAGGGCCCTCGGTGACCGCTGGATGTCACTGTTAAGTCACACAAAGGCAGCCCCGAGCAGTGCCCCTGTGCTGGGGGGCTCTCTGCGCCCCTCGCCCCGAGGCTCTGCAGCAGCAAGGACTGCGCCTGGCCTGGGGACAAGAAAACTGCTCTTTTTCTTTGTTTCTTTCTCATTACTTGCAAGAGCGATGCAAAGTTCAAAGTGCTGAGGCAGAGCTAGTCAAAGGCAGGGTGAAATTTAGGACAGCAGGAAAACAAAGCAAGATTTGGCTTTATCCCTTATTTGAAACAAATCTCTGTACCCAAATCACCGTAGCAGAGCAATGCCTAGGATGCGAATTTGTTTGGATATACAAGGTGTGGGGATTTGGAGGTGACTTGGTTTTGCTGCTATTTATGCCACAGGAGTGAAAATGAAAAGCACCATAATTCATTGGCACCAACAAACGGGTTTAATACTAAATCAGAGCAATGAATCCTGCTGTGACCTGGGTCTAGTCCTCAGGACTTTTATTCCCTGCTGCATGGATATGTGAATTTGTTCCTTCCATACCTTAAACACGCCCAATATTAAGCAGAAGTTTAGGTGATGATCTCCTAAAGGATGACAGAAATGCCTTTCTCCAGGTGTCTTCTGTTTCTCTTCCTCCACATCTTTGATAATATGTCTGTTTTCTGTGCAAACTTTGAACTGAGCTCACTTCTATGTATTTTTAATGCCAAAGCCATGGAAAATGGGCTCATGTTATCAAAGCCTCACTCCAGAGCAGGCCTGCTTGTCTGGCCGTTTTTACTAGAAAGTGGCCTGTTTTTTACTTAATATGCCATCACAAAAATTTCCTTTGAAAGAAGGCCTGTTCTTGAATTCACAATGGGCTGTGACAAACTGTGAATTTCAAGTAGGTCCACATTTCATTGCAAAAGTTTCTTGCCTGTTTTCACACAATCGAGTCGGTGGAGATGTTTGCCCTAGCCCCATTATATGCCCTCCTTGGTACTGGGGTCCTGGTTCCTGTGCTGTTCCCACTGATGCTGACCCAGGGAAGCTCCCCAATGGCAGGAACTTCACTGCCACATAACCAAGTTCAGCCTCCAACCCATCACATCTTGCTTTAAAATCCCCCTGCCTGGTGACACCTTGCTGGTTGAGGACTGGTGTGTGATTACCCCCCTCTGGTTCTCCATTGAGGTCAATCACTGATGCCTTGTAATGTTTTCCTCTTGGTTAGTGCCCCACGAGGCTATTCAGAAGGAATTTAGAGCGGTAAGGGCTGGGATCTGAGCCACTGAAAGGACAGGGGTTTCTCTTAACTTTGGGTAGCCGCTTTGTGACAGCTCTCTGTTGTTGCGTGCTAGTTAGTACAAGGGGGTAATGACTCGCTGTGGACCACAGGTGCCACCTCAGAACAAACATACAGTAATTTAATCCTTTTGGGACCAGACTTATAACTGCTCGATCTTTTATGATGGACAAGGTTGTGGCTTCTTTTTCTTTTTCCCTCCCTAGCATCAGTTTCCCGTGACTTTGGAACAGAGACAGTGCCTAGCATTCATCCTGCCACAACAGCTTTGCAGAGGCTGTTGAAACCCTTGTAAAACAGCCCATTCCTCCCAAAGCACAAGGTGTTGATAAGATAAACCTTTTCCTGGGACTTACTTACCCCTTCCTTTGAACTGTGAGTCCAAATTCACTTCACTTATTCCCTTCATTTCATGGATCCCAAATCAAAATTCTCACTTTTGTCTATTTGCTTTGATTGGTGTCAGCTGTAATAAAACATCACTATGATTCAACCTAAGGAGAACTTAGCAAGGTGTTTGAGGCTAACCAAAGTGTTTCATTCTCCCCCAACAGCTGTCAGCTGAAGTAATGACAAAATAGATCTCCAGAAAGAAAGAAGCACTCTCAAACCCTGAAATATGTTTTGAGTGTATGTATAAAAACACAAGGTATGAGGAGGGCTTAGATCACAGCTCATCTTTCTGTCATCTCACCAATTTCTTTTATCATAAGCCTCCTTCCCAGTGCCTTGGTTCTGCTCCTCTGGTTGTTTCAGCCTTCTTCTTCTCCCTCTGATCTCTGACATTGCCATGAATAGTTCAGTCCATCATGCCGAGGAAAAAATAATATCATCTTGTGCTATTCAGGCATTGAAAGCAGCAGAGTTACTAACGTACTGAGAAATGTCTCATTTTCTGTGTAGCATATGAGTATGTGATCTGGTGCGTTTTCCAGATTTGTGTGAGAAACTGGGGAGACATCAGCTGCAGTAATTGTCTCTGACTTCATCTGAATTTCACTTCATTAAACCAAACTGAATGTGTGATGAACTGGGGAGTGAGCTGAGTTAATTGCACTGGCTGACCTGCCTTGAAAACCTGGGTGAGGTGGGAAAGCAGGGTAATTTGCTTGGGAGACACCAGGCAGGGAGCAGGCAAAGCCCTGTGCTCCAAGAGGAGTGGGCAGTCACACCAGGAGAGCCAAGTGGAAGGAGTAGTTTCATGGTAAAAGAGCAGGCAACATGGTACAACATGGTAAACAAGGATGTCAAAGCTTCCCAACTGATGAAGATGAGATTGGGAACTGAAATAGCATTGTATTTGTAAATAACTGAAAGCTGCATCGTGATGAGAGAGGGGACAGAGGTACTTGGTCACTAGTAGGAGATATGCAAGGGGAAGGCCAGGTGCCTCCATATAGAGAAAATAAAGGAAGAACAGAAAAACACCATCAATGGGAACCAGGTACAGAACAAAAGATATTCAGAATAGCCCAGTAATGGTAAAACATAAACAAATCAAAGCGAGAAAGGGCAGAAACACAAGAGCATCCAGTCCAGCTTGCAGGAGATCGTGAGCTCAATGTTTGATTCAGAGGAGTCCATGCAATGTATACCGAGTACCTCCAGCTGTGAGTTCCTCCTTACCACGTAACAAATGCAAACTTGCAGTGAAAGATGAAAAGACACAATTGTAAAGTACCACAAACAGGGCAGGAAAGATCACTTGTCTGGATGCTAAGACTGTGCAACATCAGAAAGAGACTGCATGGTTTTCTTAAGGAGTAGGCAAGAAAATAAACCAGAAGAAAATCCTGCCACTTTGGTCTGGGGGACAAGTTTCCTCTGGGCTCCAAATCTAGCACTCAGCTTGCTCCTGAGGGCCCTAAGGCACACCAACTGGGGACCAGCTCGCCCATTACCTGTACTGGGTGAAAATACTGAGAAAGATGAAGATAATTTTCAAGGGAGGATTTCATAGATCAGCATAATTCAAAGTAAAGGGGCTACACAGCTGACTCTGGGGTGCCAAGATGAAAGTTGCTGAGCGTGTTAGAAGCATTCAATGTGAGAACAACATAGTGAAAGACAACCCAATAGTAGTAATTTTTACAAAGAGAGCAAATTTACAATGGAGAGGGAATCAAATGTGGGAGTCTGCATAGATGGAGACTATTCAGAGGTCATGCTGCTGCTGTAAAGGTTTGGGGAGGGAGCTGCTGCCAGGTAGGTTTGTGTGCATTACCCCTGGAGACTGGGGAGAAAAGCTGTGGATCCTTTAAGCACTCAAATGCTTTCAGCCATACAATGTTTGGATTAGGATCCACTTGAAGGTGCAGAGTGCACACTTGCTGAGTTCAAAACCAGCAGAGATTTGCTGGTGCTTATTATAAGGTGAGAAGGAAAGGGGGGATGTCCTTATTGCTCAATCAGTTGCTCAAAGGTAGAAGAAAAGAGGAGATTCTGAATGGGGAAATGAAAATTATTACTATCTGGACAAAGCCATTCCTCCCAAAATGATAACAGTGGGGATAAGATAGGTAGGGCTGCCAGCAGGAAGAAAACAGACCTTGATTTTGCATTAGGAGGCGGCAGGGGGGCAAGTGGAGGCAGCAACTGGAAAACATGGCACCCTGGGGTCGGGTGTTAAGGATCCCTCCTGGCACGATGCTGCTCCTCCCGCGAGGCTCCCGGCACTTGGTCCTGCTCGTTAGCGGCACAGGGACTGCAGGGAGCTCCCAGCAGAGCTGCTGTGCTGCACTGATTAGGGGGCAGGAGAGATTGATTTATGATGAATGAATAAATAGGTAAGATTAAAGTGTGGCTAAATGGCAAGGAAGGGGGAAGAGTCTAAAAGTATTTGAAGGGTGTTAACAGAGAGAAGGGATAAATTAAGGTGGAACAAGGGGTTTTAGCTATAAGCATCACAATGAAATTAAAAGGCAATACTGAAATTTTATACACATGGGCTTACCTAAATAAGGGGGCAGCCTGTAAGAGCTGCTCCTCACTTGCTTCCCAGAGGATACCTTGTGCTGCACAAAGACTGCTTTGAGCAGTCTGGATGTGATGCTAGCCCTGTGAAATTAGAGGCATTTCTACAGAATTGACAGTGCCCTTCACACTCACTTCAGCTTATTCCTCACTAGCCTCCCTGCGTAGACAACAAGTATTTGTCAATGTATTTGTAGTAGTGAGATTTAAGTCTGTGAAATAATCCCTTCATTGGATATGCAGAAGGAGCCGCACTACTTGGCAGATGTGAAAACAAATCAAATGACAGAGAAAGGGATTTAAGCAAGAAATTCTAAAGAAGGTCAGCTCCTGGGGTGGCAGCCCCAGATTTACCACCCTGGAGCACACTATCCCCAAAGCAATCTCGTGCCCACACACGTGTGGGCACTGCCTACACAACTGCCCACTGTGCTGAGCAGCTGCCCCAGGAGAAGTTTGTGGCATTTCCCTCAGCACTCTTCCACCCTGGTAAGATCTTCCCACAAGAGGACAATACACTTTTACAGGAGTCGCAGAGAACAATCTTGTTATGAATACATGGATTTAACTCCAACTCATCCATCTTAATAGGACTTATATCATTTTCCTTGATGGTTCTGATTTTCTATCCCATTAATAATAAAAAAGCTTCTCTGCTTATATATAATGCAATTCAACAGTAAGTCTCAAAGGAGGATCAAGATCACTTTGGCTTTCCATCAATTTGATACTGATGCCTCTCCAGTTAAATAACTCAAGTGCGAGAACAGTGAAAGGGACCGGAGATTCATTCCAGCACACATAGCTTTGAACCTGGACTTCTCTAAAGACAACAGGAATCAAACAAACAGTAGACTTTGCCTCACCTCCTGAAGAGCATATCAGGGAGATTAAAGCCTCTGTTTTCACCTGGTGTGAATCAATTTGCCACGCTGACTTTGGTGGAGTGAGGCTGATCTCGACTGCCTGAGAATTGGGCTCAGAAGGTACCACACGAAGGGTCTGCGATCATTTTACTGATGCACACGTTTCAAACTGGTGTCTGCAAAAGGGCTTGTTAGTCAGTGTTTGCCGAACAGAATACTTCATGACAGCACTAATTAAAATAAATGAAACTTGACTTTTCAAGATGATGGTTTTTTATCGCAAAGTACAGTAGTTTGGAAACATCTTTAATTTAATTGCAAAATACTTTCGCTAGTTATTTACTTAAAATTGTCTCCCATTGCAGAGCTGCACCAGTATTTCTGGATGCACACTCTTGATTTCGACATTTTACATTACATTATCAAGTTAATCTACCCAAATCGTTAACCCCCAGCAGGAAAGATTTTTAATTATGTAGATTCACCAAGTGTTTTTCAAGAACTGTTTTATTTCTATGAGTTCAACCATAACGTACTGCGGGGAGAGGGAGGGCACCATCCTACAATTGATTTCATTGAACCAGCATCTTGTAAGAGTCCTCTGAACACGTGGCAAGTTTCAGCCATTTCAACAGAAAACAGCTAATGCCCTGGGGAATCCCTGCCCTCCTGGAAAGGAGTACTGATGGGTGCTTCAGCCAGTAGGAGGATAATTTAGACGAAACTGAGCCTGTTTTTTCCCTCTAACATAAGGCAGTTTTATTTCAGTGAATCTAAGTTCTGATTTACATCTCAGGATGTGGTATTCAAATCAGGCTGAAACTAACGAAAAAGTGGTCACAAGCTTAAGGCCATAGTTAGTCCTGCTTTTACATAGGTTAGAAACCACATCAAAATTGAAAACAACACCAAATTCCATTTCTTATCCTCATGGAGAAACCAAAGATTTGGGAAGAGGATGGAGGGAGGACACTGTATTAGCTTTTGATAATTAGTACTATTAATAAGTGTTGGTTTGAGTTCTTACCCCACGCCTTACCTCTCTCCTACAGGCACCCATGGTGAACACGGAGTAGGGAGCCATGTTTGGGGTGCCAGCAGGGACTCGGCTGCTCTCTCTGGGCTTGGAGTGATGCTGGTAAAGGCTTCCTGCTGGGGGACAAAAACATTGGTATCATAAGTGTTGGAAAAATCAGTGAGTCACAACTGGCAGAACTCCATAAAATTGTGCTGATTTACTCATCCAAATCACTATCAAAAGCTGAGCAGCCGTTGAGAGGAAACAATTGCACAAAAGTGTGGTGTTCTCTCTATTAATGTCATCGGTCGGGTCAGGAGCAAGGATTCATGCCATCAAATGTACTGCATATACAGGATGATAAATGATGACAATAAACCTGCAGGAAGGGAAACATTTGAAGTGCTAGGGTTTGTCCTCCAAAAAAGATGATACCAAATTCTTCTGACTTGTGCAGCCAAGCCCCAAACACAAAACAGAAATGAAGTGCTTCAGAAAGCTGAGTACATTTTAATTGAATCTGGGAGAAGTGTCCTGTTCCTGGAGGCTCAGAACAATGAAGACATCAAAGCACAACTGGGAGAAGTGAGGCATTTTGTGGGCAACTGACTTTACAGCTTTGAGAGTGCCAGAGTACAGAAGGGATTCCCTCCATGGGAGATCATTATATGGAAGTCCCAAAAATGAGTTGGTAGGTGTCTTAGTATTTAACACAGTGCAAACTCTCCTCTAGTTTTCTTGTACCTGCCTCACTCTGTCTCTCCCTCTTCTGTCCTTGCAGAGAGGTGCTCCTTGGGAAGGCAGATGTGGAAGGACAAAACAACTGATAGTTCAGATCTGAATGAACAAGTCTGACTTTTTTTGCAGGTATGTATGGCCAGTATGGCACAGTATAGATCACAGATTACATATCTGAATGCAGTGAGTCAGTGCAAAACCAACCATGAGGGGCTTACCCTCTGAAAAAGCTTGTATGCTCTATATTCTGGAGTGTCCAGATCCATAAACCCCCAAGTTTACAAAAAAGGTATTTAAGAACTGCAGCTCACATGCTACATATTTCCACATTTAAATACTGGGTGCAGTCAACAGTGGGAACCATGTAGTAGTTTTACAGGTGTTAGGAAGCTTTCTTCATGGTTACTTTTATCAAAGAATGTACATTTCAGTTTTTTTCTTTATTCTTGTACCTGAAGCCTATGAAATCTCTAATCTGTCAGCCTGTGTCTCACCCAGTGTTTCACATTGCTGTTTCAAAGTTAGTAACAGCATCTCTATCTACTGCTACAGACGTCATTATTTATTTGCCCTGTGCTGCACTCAGAAATCCCATGTGCAATCAGAGTTATCGTTGAGTCTGTACCTAATTTAAACGTCAGCCTAATATCAGACAAGCCACTGTACTGCCAGTACAAATATGTGCTCTCTGATCATGGGAATTGTCTTGCACCCAGCAGCCCTTCAACGCATTTCTTTCTTGGCTCACATCTTTCTTGCTTTTCAGATTGGCCAGGATCTTACCAAAGACAAATTTGACACCACCAAGAAGAAACACACTGTCACTGTCCTCTTCACTTTTGTTACCTGCCTGTTGCTATCCCCTGAGCTGTGGATGCTTGCTACTGCCCGCAGACACATAGCTGTTGAACACAGGCGTGAAGAAGGGAGAGAGGACAACAAAACACAGCTACTTCATTGTAGGACCCACTAAGTGCAATGGCCAAGGACATGTTGTCTTTATTGGGTTATGGCAGAGATGTGCTGAAACACCCATGAACATTCCTCCTGGGAGATCTCCAGAGACACTATAGTGCAGCCATGGCAATATGTCATTGTATGTCGGCATGTGGGAAGGCAACATCTAATTTAGAGGACACGAAAAAATGCAGTGTATGTGGTGGTACAAGGTAACTGTCCCAGATAGTTTGGCCTGACCCTCCTGAAGGCCCTTAGGGAGATTGGTGGATGCTTTCCACAAATGATCTTTGGGTGTATGAGCTTTACAAAAGGGTCAGCAGGAATGGAGAGAGATCAAGGGCTGAAGAAACAAGTTGTTGCTTGGGTGTACTTTGTGTATTGCTTGACGTAAATGAGGTGAAGAGTGTGTATCTAATGGCAAAAAAAAAGAAAAAAGGCAAAAAAGCCTGAACCCATTATCCTTTTGAACTGGCATAAATCAGGAATAGCTTGGAAATCAACAGCCCAAATCTTCAGCTATTACCAATCTTCCTGGGGTTTAAATGAAGTTGAAAGAGCTCTGCTAGTTTACAGGAGCTGAGGATACGGCCTGATGGAATTACACAAGCATGAATATACTGTACGCCAAAAGAGAATTAGATCCATTATTTTTAAAAAAGCGAGGCTTGATTAAGGATGTTCAGTATAGGTTTAGAAAAAAGAGCACTGTCACGCCTCACTAACTTTGCTGTTCTGTTGAAACATGACTACTAGGGAGATATTACACTGCACTGGGATTTTCTAAAAAACCAATCAAGCAAGTGTGGTTTCAGGGAGTGGGGGGAACAGTACTTTGTCGGTGCTAATTGCAGGCGTTAATGGAAGCCCTAGCACAGCTAACTGTCTGGCAGTCTGCGGAAGTTGGAAGCACAAGTGCACTTCACGTTATGGGTGCAGACATACAGAGATAATTTCACTTGCAGAATGGAGAGGCAGGATCTGAGCTCAAGAGGAGACGTGCTGATCACTCCCAACTTGATCAGTGAGAGGTTCAAAGCTGCAATGAACGGAAGGGGGGGTTTGGAAGGCATTTCTTAAGATTTAAACATAATTAACGTGGATGCTTTCGAGGCTTGGTTCTAACATTTGTGAAAGATGGAGCAAGAGCTTTATTATTTTAAAATGTATTGCATGAACCACAAAGACTAAGTTTTCAGCAGAGGTGCATCAGCAGATGTTTAACAGTAAATTCTGATGTTGGCATTGCAAATTGTGTCTGTGTTGGGAAAAAAGCTGGGTTTAGCTCCATTAAAAAAAAAACACATTAAAAACTATGGAAGATGGCACCCTGCTGAGATTTGGGTCTAGACCTGCCAGCAGCTACCACCACCACATACATGCAAGGACTCTTACAGGAGAGTCACTGGGATGGGATGGGTCAAATAAATAGAGTGAACATTCACTGGTAGTGCCCGCATACCAATGGAAGTACCAAAAATATCATATATCCCACACCAGCCCTTTACATTAAAATTCTTTGAGTTATTTTCTTATTCATACCCCATATCAGAGAGCTTCACAGATCAACTTCACACCATCCAAAGTACCACTCACTGTGTTATCAGAGATATTTAACCAGTTCAAATTGATTCTTTTCTGGGTTTTTTTTGGTGGGTTTTTTTTTGGTATGTTTTTGCCTTTTGTTTCAGTGACAGTTCCTACATTAAATATTGGACAATGTGGAATTTGACCACTGCCACTAGCAGGACCTCTATTTCAATTCCCTTATTTAGTAGCATAAGGCAGAAAAGATCAAACAGTCTTTTAGATATGGTATTTCACATTACTCACCACATCTCCTCTTATTGTTTCTCTCAAATCATCTTTAATATTGAAAGATTCTCCTCCGATGGAAAAGTTCATTAGAGGGCAATGCCTCATTGCACCCTTGCATCCGCCTTCCCCTCCGCTGACGCAGCTCCTCCGGGTACTACCTGTTCTGTCTCCCTTCATCATTTCTAGATATAGAAAACACAGTCAGAATATCACAGGTCCCCATCTCGGGGAAGTCAAGCACTGCAGCTGCCAGAGATTTCAGCTAACACCGCAGAGCTCTTGAAAAGTCAAGTGTCTCCAGGAGGGGCAGACATCTCCTGCCATCCCTCCTGCAACACACCCATATTTTTTCCCCTCTGTTCAAGATTAACTGTCTCTGTCCCTCTGCACAACTTGTTTGCTGGAAAGAAAGCCAGAACTTAAAGGCGTTTGTACTTTCCCACTCTTTCAAAGGGGGAGAAAAGAAAAAAGGGCTTAATATAGCCCGAGAAACAAAGACAACAGCATGGGTAAGTAAGAAAGCACAGGTGTAATTTCTGGTCGCAGTAAGAAGTCTTTTAAAAGCTCTTAAATGAGTAGTGTGTACATGTTTACCGCTACTGCAGCTGACATATAACCGCAGGAGCCCTGCACTACAGGGATAAAATGAGAACTTGTGGAGGGCTATTGAACACCGGGAATTTTCACAGTGAGGCAGAACAAAATTATTTAGCACTAGGGGGTTCTCTAATTTTGGTACACTGGGAAAATAAAGCAGTGCCTTTGTCCAGGACTAATATGTGTTTGCCAATGGCCAAACCCATCTGCTGCCTTTCTTAGCTGTGACCTGGGATAAGAAGGCTAGCATTTCTCATGTGGGCTGTTCAAGAAAATATGCAGAGATATCCACCCAAGGCTTACTAAAGGCCCTTTTTGATTCTATTTTGGTTGCTTTGCCTACCTAACTTCTCTTAATTGTCCCAGAGCTTACACTTTGGCATATATTTAAAAATGTAAACAGATTTTCAAGGCTAGCTTTGAGCCTCTGGGAGTCTCCAGTATTATAAACAACTGAGCTGGTGAAATACTTGAAATGTTCTCTGTGAGAGCAGATGAAAACCCTCCTGAGATGTGAGCAGCTTTGGCCATGATAGCAAGGCCATTGTGCCTTGCAGCCACGTTTCATTGCACTTGATTATGAATGGTGGTCATGCAACGAGTTTGCAGCCAAAGCACAGATTTCGTGGAGGACAAAGCCCCCCTCACTCATCCAAGTTTCTCTTCTGGCTAAAAGTTATAAGACCCGCCACCAGCATGTAGCAGTGGGTTAGGGCTTTTGCCCGACACCTTGTAGCGCTTCACCCTGCAACCACTGAGGCTGCTGCCAGCGGCACCGTCAATTTGAATGGCCACAGCAAGAAGCCTCACAAGATGATCCCATTTTGATGGCTGAAATTACACAATCGACAGCCATTAAGTACCTTTTTTTCCTCATTAAATTTTAATGATTTGCTCTGATAAAATATGGCTTTGGAAGATTGCTGTTCCAGGTTCCAGATTTTGCTTTGTTCCCGAGGCCAAGGTTTTAAAGGTGGGATCCTGCAAATTACTCCCTGAGTAAGGATTTTTATGCAAATAGTCCTGTTAACTTTACACAAGAAAGAGTTTGCTGGATCACGCCATTATCCCTAGGCTTACAATAGAAACACAACTGACCTTTAGCTGTAATGAGCACCAGTAAAAAAATAAGTGTGACAAAATTGCCTGGATCTTTGCAAGCTGACACAAGCTGCATGGAGTGCTGGTGGGGGACGGATCTCCGAACAGGCTGAAGGAGTTAAGTCATTTCACGGTGTTAGATAACAGCTAATTGACAGCAGATATAATGCATGTTGATAACCAAATGTAATTCGGGAGCTAAGAATGAAAGAGCCCAAATATCTCCTAAACCAAGCTGTATAGGAGTTATTATAGGAATGTTCCCAAATCTTTTGCAGCTGCAGCAAAAAAAAAAAAAAGAAAAAAAAAGAAAACGCAGCACTGCCATGTAATACAAAAGAAAGAGGAATCAAAACAGATGGTGTGTGGTGTGTAAGGCACCTAAAGTATGGCATGTTGAGTGCCACCATCGCTGTGCAGTGTAAATATGCAGCAGGCTATGAGAAATGCAGCTGAGCACACGCGTTACGACACTGTGCTTCTGAGATGACAGGCAGGATGAAGTACCGGGGTGAACCTGCGTGTTCAAACAGGGTGGAAACACCTCTGATATTATAGCAAATGAAATGTGGCTAGCTGGAGGTGAGGGGCAGTGAGCCAAATGGCCTCTGGCAGCTGGGCAGGTTACCAACACTGAAGGAAAGACTGCAATCTATGGGTGGGTTGTCAGACCAATGGGTCTTAGCCCAAACCTTGGCATCGTTTACCTTTAGTGCTTTCCCTCCCCTTTTAGTCCAAAAAGGCTGTGAAAGAGGCTCAGCATAGCTCAACCAGTAGGGCTGACCAAACGGCCTCCCTAACACCAGCTAGCCACGGCTCCCTCTCCCCTCAGGTAACCAGGCATTAGCGTTATTAATGCAAACACTTGCCATCTCTCTGTAGCTAAAAGAAAAACAGGTCAGCAGCACCACCACCACTCTACACTTCCCTTTGCTTCATTTCCACTCCATTTCTCCTCTCTGCCTGTGCCTGCCCGTGACCCTGCTCCGTCATTCACCAAGTGCCTCTTCTTCACTTTTCTTGCACTGCTCTCCCTCTACCTTCTCTTCATCTCCTCTTTGTCCTTTGCTATCCCATTATACAAGTGGCTTTTTTTCTTCATTTCCTTGCTTTTAGCTTTTCTCCCTGTCTTCTTTCTTTCTTTCCACTCTCTGACAGTATTTCTGACGCCTTCCCCTTGCCTCTCTTTTTATTGCCCAGCTGCATTGTCTATTGTATTTCTTGCCATTATCTCCAAATATATTTTGATATATTTTCCCCCTTTTCCAGTCCAGTGTTTTGTTCCCTTTAAGGCACCAGAAAGCACTAAAGGTTAGAGGGGGGGTAACTGAAAAGCATTCCAGTAGCTTTCCATCAGCCTGTGTATAAAGCACTTCTTTTTCCACTTGATGAGAAAGCAGTAATCAGTTTCCCCCTGCATCAAGCTCTTTTACACAAAGAGGTTGCTGCAAAAAGAAACCAAATAGATTTCTAACTGGCCTCCCCCTTATCTCTGCCTTGGAGCCCAGTGAACCCACAGCCTTTTCGTTTGCTGCGGCTGCTGCTGCCTCATGGAGCAGGCACAAGGTCAGGGGGATGAGCAACGTCACAGCTCCTTGGTGTGGGTGCCCAGCCGGTCTCAGCAGGGCTGGTGGATTGAGCAAAGAGATCACCCACCTGGAAAATTTAAAGCCTTGGTGTCATAGCAGGAAAAGGAGATCTCCTTTGCAGCACCTGAAATGATGGCAAAATGGAAGGTAAAGGAGGATGTGCTTCAGTACTAAAATTAAGCTTCGATCTTCAGACTAAACATCACCCTGTCCCTTAGCTACCCACCCTCCTAACTGTAACTATGGGGATGCAAAAATGGCAATAAGTGTGCAGAGGACAGGTCCACATTAAGCCGGCATGAATGGAAATGGAGTTTCCAACCTGTTAAATACAATGTGCTCCCCTCCTCAGCACTGCCTTTCCTAGAAGAAATGAGAGCACCACTTGGAGACCACTTGCTGCTCCTAACGTGTGCTATCAGCTCCCTTACCCTTCTGCATCAGCAGCCACGGAGCCAACTGCACCAAATTGCCCTCAACAAAGCCCTTCCCTGCACCATGGAGACCCTGATTCAATGGGTCTGGTTCTGTCAGAGACCACCAGATTTGCCTCAAGTGAGGGGCCAGGACTAGAGATTGCCCTGGTAGGTGTCTTCCTAGCTCAGCTCCCGTAATAAATGGTTCAGACCCCCAGGGCTGGCCAGTCTCATGCTTTCCCTTCACCACAAGCCATCCCACACAGTGGGGAGGTGTGCGGGCTGCAGTGGCCCCCAGCGAGCCGGGCATTGAGTCAGCGCTGTAAGCATTTCAGCAAGTTTAGGAGATGAAACAAAATGCAATCCTGAAATTATGCCTAATAAGGCGAAGGGGAAATGAGAACATACAGCCAGAAGGTGAAAGCCCCATTATGAAAAATTTGGTCTCCTGTTTTTCTTTAAAATATAATTTCAGTCAAATGGATCTTATTTGCACAGTTGCATTTGTCATTCTGTCTCTTTTCTGCAACCGCAAAATACTTTTATTTCTGATGAGGAAATATTTAACTGCTTTTGTCTCATTCTCCACCTTTGCTACGGTTTTCTGCTTTCTTCCTCATCACCAAAAAAAAAAAAAAAATTAAAAAAAAAAAAAGTGTCCCTCATCTAAGGCACAGTACCAGAGGTTTAACGGTGACAGTGTGCTTTGTCACTTTGGCTCTGGAAAAGGCTTACAAAAGCTTTATTAACAGGCTCATTAGCACGGCCTGATTTACTTCTGCAGACTTTACTCTTTTACTAGTTTCCAGGAGCATCAGCATCAGTTGCAGGGCTAATGAATTCACTCAGATTTGCATGCTAATGAAGCTCCCATGACTCTCTGTGCTTTCTACTTCAAATCGATCTTTGCTGTTGCTTGAGGAATATTAATAGAAATAAAAGTAAAGGGGAGCACCAGGCATTTCAGTTGGACTTGCTGTAATCCAAGGCTTCTGTGCAATTCATATTTCATACATTACACTGTTTCAGATTTTATTTCTTTCATGCCTTATTGACTGTAACTGTACAGGAGACATCACCTTTAGGAAATTCATGCTATAGTGGTTGCCCAGAGACTCAAGGGACTACTTACCTAAAATCGTACTTGAGCTCTCAATAAATAGGTCAGTCACCTAAAAGTACATCCATGCAACAATGCAGTTCCAGGTATTTTTCCCCAAACACATGAATTTAATTTCCCTTTGACAGAAACAGAAAACCTTTTAAGTTGCTTCTGCTGCCTGTGCAGTACATCACATGAAAACAGGGTGAGGAAGCTCTCCTTAACGAGATCTTCAATTCAGCCGGGGTGAGGGATGCAGTCCAGGGACCTCTCCCCCATGCAGGGAGCAGAGACATCTCAAGGGATGTGACAAGTTACCCACCATGAAGCATCCAGGGTGCCAGTACCAAGCTTATTCCTCAGCTTCTGAAAACCTTTTGGGAACCATCTTCCCTACCAATTCATTGCACTGCAGCTGCCAATATTTAAATCACTATATTTATATTATCCTAGAGTATAACATTTGCTGCTTCATAGGCTGGAAAGACAGTTTATGTCTGAGTGCCTTTTTAACAGGGACTGCTTTGTTTTGTGCTATAAGAAATGCAAAAGGAATTTGAAGTGCAAGGAAGGATTCAGAGCCCCAAATCCTTTGCTCTTCTGCCGCTGTAAGCTACTTACCCCATAGGACAAACTAACAGACCCAACCAAAACAAACAGATAAGTGATGCGTCTCTGTTAATTGGAGATGCTACTCTTTCAGCCGCTCTTTAATTTTAGCAATGATGAATGCTGGTCTATGACTGAAGCCCTAGAAAGAAATCCCATTGCACAATCCTGTTTTTACAAGAATATTTTTGGCTTCTGAAAGTGCACTTAACACATCCAAATTAATGGAAAAGAGGATTCTTCACTGAGAAGCCTCCTGTGCCTGCTCTTCTTAATTTGATACAATAGCAGAGCATACATTGAGATTAAAATGCTCTTTTGGATGCTCAATTGCAAGAAATCATTCAGCAAAAATGGGGCACCATTTTCATGATATCTCTTGTGAGTGAGGATAAATCAAACAGCTCCATTTTGCTTGCTGCAAAAATAACACAATCTCTACATACTTTTATCCCCCCCCCCCCCACTTTTTTTTTTTTTTCCTAAACAGAAGTAAAGAAAATTAAATAAAATGAAAAGCAAGCTGTGGACTAATTATCCTTTTCTAAATGACTTCATATTGTAAAATAGCCTATTGAATGCATAATGAGCATCATTACCACCAACTGCTTGCAAGTGGAGGAAAGCAGAGCGGTCATCCCATCATTATCAGCACTTGTTTTGTGAGTGATACAGAATGCCAAGGTGAAGCGGATGCTTCAAACCCTGGCCACTGAAAAAGCAAGCCAATCTGACAGCCTCAAACTTTCATTTACATTCAGTAGTACCTCACCCTGCCTCCAACTCCAATTGCTTGCTGTCCTCTAATGAGGTTCGAGGGCTCCCAGATGCTGGTTGCAGCAAAGACTCACATTTTGGGGATTGGCAGCTCTTCTACCAGCTTCCCAGCAGCAAGAAGGAAATGAAGGGCTGGGCTGTATCTTCTGCTGTGGGAGGTTTGAAGGGGAAATTAATGTTAGGGCACTCACTAGGGTGGAGATGAAGATTCCCACCCATGACCTGGTGAGCATTTTTTAGTATTTA
The DNA here is from genome assembly GCA_013400555.1 of Jacana jacana. Lineage (NCBI taxonomy): Eukaryota > Metazoa > Chordata > Aves > Charadriiformes > Jacanidae > Jacana > Jacana jacana. Next base: position 125,560 of record VZTM01033774.1, on the reverse strand, counting down.
TAGCTGCATTTCTTACAAATTGGAATGATTTCCTGGGAGAGGCTAGAGGAACCCAGCCTAAAGCCTCTTTCTCCTCCCAGGCCCCAACCAGGTAGCTCCCACAGGCTGAGTGACCATCAATGTGTTCAGCGAGATCCTCCCCTCTAGGGGAGGATCCCTGCTGACACACACATGCTGCTGTTCCTGGTATCACTGCAGACAAAATTCCCATTTCCCCTCCCTTCCCATCTTTCCAGACAAAGAGAAACAAATGCCAAGTGCGAAGTCCATGGATTACGCTTTCAGAAAGATTAAAATACTCACGAGGATTAAAATACTCCTCCTAAATTAGGAATGTTCCTAAATTGTGCATGCCTGATAGTTCCCCTGCTTTCAACCGTTTTCAAATCCTGGTTCCTCTGCCCTTGCAGGTGTGCCATGAGAGACGGCTGCTCCCGTTGTCTTCCTTCCATCTCACCCTCGATTTAGCAAATCTCTTTGTTGCTCTAAGGCTAAGAGGTCATTTGTAACAGTTTGGCCTGGATCACCCTGAATGAAAACATCCAATCAAGCCCTAATTGTGACAAATTATATTAGTCTGTGTTTGTGCAACTTGCATTGCAACAACTTAATTCAGGCTCTGCTTAGGTTGTGGAAACCAGGCGAAGCTAAAGAGGTCCTTTCCATGTGCCTGGAGGTATGTGTAGGAGACCTGAGCTTCCCGGCTGGCGCCATCCTGCCCACCTCCCTGGATGCTCTCTATGAGCATCCTCTCTTCCCAAGCGCTTATTTGCTCTTTTCCAGTACTGCCTAAAGGTTTCTGATAAATTAAGCAGGTTTGTTCCGCTCCATGTTCAATGCTGGCTGAAAGTCCTGAGAAGAAAGAATACCTGGCCCATGATAGATAAAAATGTTAAAATGAGGTGCAAGGAAGGGAAATGTGATGAGATTGTGTATCGTTGCCCCACAATTCCCCATCCCTATGGGGAAGGTTCACTGGACCTTCAAATGCTTCTCTCTAGCCCAAGATGTGACAGTGAAGCTAAAAAAAGGGAAAAAAGGAAAGAAATCCCAAAATTAATTTTCCTACATGACATATTTTAAAGGGCACTGTCAATTGGCTTTATAATTACATTTCTAAATCACTGGAAGATTACACTGAAGGGTGAACTTTACAAAACCTGAATATTTTTATTTTTTTTTTAAATTGAAAACCTTTTTGGGGATTTAAATACAATCTTTCAGTGCTGTAACCCCATGTAACAGCAACAGCAAGGAAATGGCTGGAATATGCTAGCCTTGTTCCCGCTCATTTGTACCTCTCATTTCCCACCAAGGCCTCTAAACCTTGTGGAATTCAGCAGCTCCTTCTATAGGGAAAATTTACCATGGTTAATTACAAGTGCTCAGGGCTCCCCAAAACTGTGACACCACCCTCTTTTCTCAGGATCGTGAGAAAAGGCTTGAAGTGTTAATATTTGAGGCAAGAGGTTTATTCTGCTATCCGACTTTTGAGCCTCCCAGATATACCCACTTCATGCCTCCGGGCTTTTTTCTGCAATGAGGAAAGCTCCAAGTATCTTAACGGAGAGCTGAGCTTCTCACCTTATCAAATTGCTCCAGGTCTGAGAGCGAAACTGGGTGTCAAGAGACTGAGCAGAGATATCTCCAGGTCTGCCTTTGGGGAAAAATTTGTTCTGGAAACATTGAAATGAGCCAAAGGGATGAGACCCTGCGTGGGTGGGCACCCTCCCAGTGCCCCCAGCCTAAATTCCACCTTGTTTCTTACACCTTGTGAAAATACAGCAAATCTGGCCTAAATTTGTGTGCTAGCTATTCGGTGGACACTCCGGAAAAGTATCTGGGTTAAACAGAGATGTGATTTAAAAGCACCCTGGCTAAACTGCATTAAATTTTAACATCTCTGCTCTACATGGAAATCAGTCTGCTTTCACCTGAGCTCCCATTGCTGCGAGGTGAAATCCGGTTTAACTAGTTAACTTTTCCACGTGAGCGACCTCACTGCCTAGTCTGAAGAAGGCAGGAAAATAAAAGCACAAAGCAGCTTGACTTTGCGGTGGTCAGGTTTGCCAATTGCACGTAGGAAATGACGGAGCTCCCCGTGCTCATCCACTACAGGAATCTATATTAGGTTTTACAAAGTCTTACAAACACAATAAGCTAATGCAGTCTCTCAGCACAGGTAAGATTTATTTCTCTCTTTCTCTAATATATATGGACCCAGACTCTCTGCTTGTATAATCCATTGGCTTACGTGGATTTACAGCAGATATTGGCATTTGATCTATGACTGGTCTCGGTCTTTTGGCTCTAGTTTGAGTGGAGGAATACAGTTCAGAGGACATATTAATTAATAGAGAAAAACTAGTCTTACATGTATTGAAGACAGTAAAATTGCAGTCTGATATCATATAGTCGTCTAAATAAATAACCTTGAGAAAACCAATTACTGACATATGAGGAAGCTACTGGCAGAGGTGAGAGCATGCTCCTGCTGCATCAGACCAAAAAGCCAATATTTATGTATAAAATGGATATCTGGTCACTGGAACAGTATTGCAATTCACCAATTGTAATTAAAAAAAATAACAATCAAACCTCAGGATAATCCTTCGGGTAATCAAAAGCTGCATCAGGAGCAAGTGCTAGTGACGAGCCGTGGCCTTGCTGGATGGCTCCCAAAGGTGGTGCATAGTTGTGACTGCTGAAAAGGGGAGGTGACAGGGTGATGACCGATAGGGTAGTTTTGCCTGATGGAGCATGAGGAGAACTTGGGGAGGGGGAGGGAAAGCAACCCACCACCTACGACAGAGCACCTCACATAAACGCTGTGTGCATACGATACATTTAAATGATTATATAGGTTACATTGAACATCCAAGTTTCACGGCTCTGATCACAGAAAAAAAGCATCAAATGATTTTACTTCTAATGTGAGCACATTGGTGACTTTAACAGCGTTTGGTCTACCAAAACAAGATATGGCCTGGAATAATAAGCAGCAGTTCAAAGACTTATCCAAATATGTTTGGCAGTTCCCCCACCCTTTGCCTCACAATATGTACATACGGCGATCGAGACTATCCCCTGTAAATTACCACCCTCCACGGGGTTCTCATGTTAAATTATTTCAAATAAGCAAGGCCAAATGCTCTCAACTTAGCCAGAGATAATCAACTAATGTAAAGTAATTTCCAACAGATATTTTTCTGCTTCAGGCTTCTAAAAAAACCCACATACACAAAAAACTGGGGTGAAAAGAAATAAGAAATATAATCTACTGCTTGCTGGTGCTGGACCAACTACAACATGTGATCCTAAATACCGAAATTAACAGTGCTGGGTACCGAAACCAAGCCATCCTCTGTGATTCAGCAGCAGGAAGATGGGGCTCAAAGCCCTCCCTGTACTTGCTGTGGGGTTTGCTATGGAGACTTGGTGGATGAGATCTTTCTCATTAGTCAGGTGATCCATCTCCTAGTATAAAGCTGCAGGAATTAGTTTCACTTCCAGAGCTTTTTAATTATGCTCAAATACAAGTGCACTAGTCACACAAAGAAGTTGCATTACCTCCAAAATTTCAGATCACAATGCTCTCTCCTTAAAGCATTGTATTTGCTCTTTGCATTGACTTTCCATTTACGGTAGCTATTCCTTGTTGTAACATAACACATCAAATTTCACTGTATATTCACGCCCTGCAAGAGAGATGAAATTTCATAGTTTACATAATCAAGTTCTGAGATGAAAGTTCTGATCTTAGATATATCCCTGAAATAAAATGGGGTTTGCTTTTTCTTTGGGTTTTGTAAGATATGACCCATCGTTTTTAAAATAATTGTGTAATTCTGCCTTGCTATTGCCAGTATGACCCATTATCAGTCAAACTAATAGGCCTGGAGAAAGAAACCCCCAAAAGAAATCCTCCAAATTAGTGAAATAAATACAGTTAATGATGATAATTAAGTCACTGGGGATAATTGAGAGATTATCCAATTACTATCTATAATTCTTTGGCTTGCAAACAAGATAAGTGTCTGTAGAGATAATCCATTCTAATAAGAATAATAATAATAATTTTTAAAAGTAGGGGAAAAAAGCACAAAGAGCCTCCAACCCAGGAATTATTAGATTTCTTCAGGACTGGAGGTATTTTGCCAGTTTAATAGCCTAAGTTGAGGTCTTTCTAGTCTGGAATAATTGTTTAGGCAGCTGTTGTAACACTGGGTTCTTGAGGAGGTAGAGAGGTTCTGGGTCAGGGCTGAATTCCCTGCTACAGGTCCTGAGGAAACTCTGCTCTCTCCTGAATCCAGACTAAGATGGGTGCATGTACTCCTGGCAAAGGTCTTAGAGTAACTACAGGTGAACTACTAAAAAATGCAAAGAGGTGGGTTCAATGTAGAATTCCTGTCTGATAATAGATTTAGGTTCTGCTTACAAAAATGTGCTGAAATCCATCAGAATTTCCCAGCAAGACTTCTTTTTGTGGTTGACTTTTCAGACATTCACTGCCATGCATTTATGTTGCCACTCTTCTAAGGAGAAGTGGTTGACCTCCTGTGATTAGTACAGGTGCTGAGGGGAGGTTTTGGTCCCAAATATTTCACAGTCTGCAACACCCTATGACACAGTAGGTAGAGTTTTCTAATTTATCAAGTGGATTAGGGACATGAGCCAAACCCCAGGAAGACACAATGGTACATTGGGTAAATTTATATTTAGGGAAGTGATGGTGCCTCTGTACTTGGCACAGGTGAAGCCTCACCTTGAGTACTATGTTCAGTTCTGGGCCCCTCACTACAAGAAGAATACTGAAATGCTGGAGCATGTTTAGAGGAGAGCCACCAAGCTGGTGAGGGGTCTGGAAGTGGTTGAGATGCCATCCCCGGAGGTTTTTAAAAGAGAGGTTGACATAGTGCTTAGTGACATGGTTTAGTGGTTGTTTATTGTCAGAGTGAGATTGATGGTTGGACTAGATGAACGTAAAGGTCCCTTCCAACCTATGCTATGCTATGTTATGCTATGCTATTCTATTCTATTCTTCAGAGAAAGGCACCTTTTTTTGTTCTAAATATTTGTAGGGTTCTTTTTGGCACAGGTGTTTTAAGGAGACCTAAATATGGCCCCGAGCAAGTCAATTAAGGATGTGTTTAATTTTAACATGTGCATAGTTCCTTTGGATCTCATCCATGGAAATCAATGGCAAGGCTGCTGATGGTTTGATTGGCTTCGGATCAGAGCCAGCAATTTTGATTGTAGAGATCAAATGCTTAAAATTAAGCATATGACTAATGCTTCACTGGATTAAGGAATCAATTAATGGAAGTGGGGTGCTTGTTATAAGGTTTCCATTAACTTTCATGCAATTTTTTCCTAAATACAAACTGCATATTCATTGCCCTTGAATGCATCTAGGTAACTTGGGAAAAAAAGAAGAGGGCTGATATAACCAAAATCTTCTAATCAAGCTATTGCAAATAATATGGGTATAGGAAATTAAATCCTTGCATTGAAAGACCTCATGCCAAGACCTCATACCAAAAAGGTAAGTACCAGAAAGCTGTTCCAATCCCTTTCATGCCAAAAGCTCTTCAGAACAATCTGGGATTGTCGGAGCTGGAAGGCCTTCATAAGCAAATCAAAATGATCAGAAATGATGTAGCAGAGTACAGCCTCTTCTCTGCACATCTTTTTTTCATCTTTGAGCAGGTGCTGGAACTAAAGCATCCCTCAGCAGTTCAGTTCCTTCTTAACACAGGCCCGTACAAGAGCATACCTGTTCCCACCCCTGTTCAGTCCTGCCAGCCCAGTAAAACTCCATTTCCGGCTCAAAGCTGGAAAAAAAAAATATCCCCCAAATCAGGTGCTGGCAGGGTTAAACACACTCTGCTGAGGCCCAGAAACTGCTGTAGGAAAGGATGGCTCCTAGGGAAGGTCTCAGTTTAGCCAGCTAGCACAGACTGTGACGTGTTTCACTTCATAACAGTTTTTATTCCTTAGCCACAGAGGGAGTCCCAGAGCCTCAGCTCTGGGGAAATTCCACTCCTAATGGTCCCCAGACACCAGCCAAGAGCAGTGGAGGGGGACCTGCCTTTGGCCAGGAGAGCCAGTCTGCATGTCCGTGCAGATGCTGCAACGTCAGAGCAGCATGTTAAGCCACAAAACATTTCTGTAAATATTGTTTCACACTTGGGTGAGCAAAGCATGCTTTCATCTGAGAGACAGCGCAGGGTGTAAATTACATTTTAATTGAGAAATTGCAAATGCCAGCTTTTGCTTTTTATTGTTTCTATTTTGTTACTAAAAAGACCTGATTGTTAGTTGGAATAGCTCAGAGTGAAGCTCCCTGCAATGAGCCCACTCTTATTTTTGCAGACTTTCCCTCCTTCCTTCTGGCTTTACTTGTCCAGATTCTCCTCCTCCTTCCTAATAAAGATATCTCCAGGCCCGTGAGCAATCCTGAGCCTTGCTCGCTTGCAGCTTGGCAGTCTTCCCCTGTAACATTTGCTGGTGGAGAGCGGGCGGTCTGGCTCTCCCTTTGCCCTGTTGCCCCTTCCCTCCTCACCTAACGGCAAGCGCCAGTGAGGCTGACAGTCTGCTGAGAGCCAGCCTTGTCATCTGGGGGTGGGAATCAGAAAAAAAAAAAAGCTCTGTTGAGAGCCTTGGCATGAAGTGGTTTTTCACTGTGCAATCTGTGAGCGTGATTTCCCCCTCCCCAGAGCAGTTTACAGCATTGCACCCATGGAGGAGCTCACAGGAACATCTCTCAGGTTTGACACCCAACCGCTGCCATCCATTTGGGCCATGGTGTGGTGCAGATGTTCTTTCTCCCTCACCCTAAAATACTATTGGGAAAGTTGGGAGATTGCAGTTGTAGCTGGGAGCACAAGGTACATCTTAAGGTTTTGTGCATCTTTGCAGGTCTTTGCATTATCCTCAGTTCTGACATGTCACTGTTGTACCCCAAAGGACCACCTTTCATCTAAGACTTGGCAGGAGCATGAGATCTTGCAGGATCTCTCTTCTTCTTGCTGATGGAAAAAGGCAATAGTTTGTTGCCTGAGCAGAAAACATCCTGATTTCTGGAGTCTCAGATGTCCCTGCTTGCTGGGAAGCTTCCCTTTAGGAAGGGAACCAACAACCTCATTCCTCAGGGCAGTTGATGAGCCATCAAGCACAGGAGTTGGACATGGCCAGCCAGGTGGTGAGGGCAGGAAAGGGAGCTGAGGACAGAGCCAGCTGTACTAAATCACTGCTCCTCCTGGGCTGCTTTTGCTGGCAGGGCTCCGAGAGAGCCCAGGCTGGAGGCGCAGAACTGCACCCCCCCACTGGGAGATGCAATGGGAGCATGAAGAACTTCCAGCTGGGAGCTCAAAACCACAATTGCAAATTGCACCCTCGGTGCTCAGGGGGGTGAGTCAAGCCCATTAGCCAGCTAATCCTCACAACAAGCTTTTGTGAGGCTACTATTTTGTTCTGGGGAAATGTATGATCTACTGATTACACAGTATCCCAACATGCCAAATGTATGCTTGAAACCAGTAAACAATAAATATTTAATTAGCCGGTCATTTTGACAATAACAACAGGCAACAATTACACCGGCTTTTCATTTCCCGTTCATTTAGTTGTCAGTCTTGTATATAGATACAGTTAAAAGCCAGCTCCTGCCTTGACCACAACCTTTACTAAGATTGTGAAGAGAATATTTAGGTTGGATCTGAGCTTTTGATCTATGTCTCTGATTCTTCTGCTGTTGTGCAGATTGTGGGGACGACTCAAATAATCATTAATAGAACATGGGTGAATTTGAAATTTAGAAGATTATAATTTTCAGTCTAACAGTGCCAACCAAGATTTCAGAGCACAGTCACACTTGGCAATACACTTATGATTCAACCTGAAACTGCTGATCTACTCTGTTCCCATCAGGACTTTGCTCACCTCACCTGTCCGTGTACACTTTACTTTTCCACATTGAGCCCTTCTTCTGTCCTCACCCCTCTGTGTATTCCTCTTTACTCCTCCACTCCTGTTTCTCCGCAGCCCTTCTGCTGAATTCCAAAGATGCTTACCAATGGGGTGTCAAATTTCTAAATGGAAAAAGGAAGAAAAAAGCCATTTTCAAGCACCAAATTGAATTTCCATGCCGCTGATATCTGCTTCTACAGCCTCTATGTCCCAACCCATCTCTCCATTCTTTGTCTTTGCATGGATCACCAAACTTTGCAGATGGACTGCCTTCTTGGCAGTTTTACTGTAGAAGCCTAAAGTTGGAAATCAAACTATTCTTACATATCAAATGTACCTCCTCCCACATTAAACATCTCGCTCCAGAGCAGATGCTTAGTGGTGTAGGAACAGAGCCAGGTGGGACCTTCTCCCTTCTGCAAATGAAGCCCCTCCTGCTACTGACAGTGATGCATCTACTCTTACAATTAAGCAGGGCTTCTCTTACACAGCTGTCAGTCAGGGCATGCAGGTATGCGAAGGAAAAAAGTAGAGATCTCGGCTGGTTGAGTTCAGAGCACCAGACTGTAAATGAGCAGACTTGGTTGTAATCACAGTTCTCCTGTGGAATAGCTGTCTGACTGCAGACAAGTCGTTTCACATCTGTTTCCCTTTCCATCCTTTTCTGGGTTGTCTATATGAATGCAAGATCTTTACGGCACAATAATGTCTCCCTGATGTACCCAAATGGCATTTAACTCTGTGCAGCCATGGCGCTGTTTGAGACACGTAAGTGCTACTGTAATGGTTGGCATATACACTAGACATACATCCTCTTACAAATACTGCCCCTTTTTACACATTTCCCTTTCACTACCACAATGCCACATCCTGCCCAAATTCCTCATAAAATGGCAAACTTTTAATTCAACAACTTTACCAAGCCTTGTTAGATTTCAGTGAATGTCAAAGCTGCTTCCAATTTAATTTTGGCTTTGACAAGAAATGCAAACGGAGCCTTGAGCCCCCCCATACAATATGGTAATGTCCTGCAAAATAAATGGAATTAATTGTAAAAGTCAGCTTTGAATGAAGTCTGCTGTGTTTAGACCTACTAATCAGAAAGCATTTACGGAGTCACGAGGAGCTGATAAAACGTGTACACAGTTTTAAATATCCTATTGTAATGCACTGTAAACCTTAATTTAAAACAAGACAGCTTAAAAGCTTTATGGATTTGATTGATGATATACCCTCTATGTTGATGGCTGAACCCAGAATACTGTTATTTCTGCTTTGTCTTGCTAACAACAAAGTTCAGAATGATAATATATTTTATAAAAAGCCTTACTATTACGCTGCTGCAAAAGTGACATTAAATAATGATAATAGGCCTGAGCCATGACTTCACGTAGAAACACTTCTGCAGACGACAAATTTACATACCACAGGCCTAGAGGCTGCTGGCAGCACAGGGATAATGCTCCAGTGCTCCAAAATATTAGCATGAGAACATCCCACAAAGCAAAGGATGAAAGAAGGGCAAATTTTGGAAGCGGAGAGGTTCAAACCCTCCTGCTCCAGCAGTGCTGGCGGAGAGCTCGGCAATCTGGGACTCTCCAGCCAGGCTGGCAGAGGTCACGTTCCAAGAGACCTCCAAAAACCCTGCTAGAAATGCTGATTCTTCTCCCTGTGAAAAATTCCAGTTCTGCAAGGGGAAGAGCAAACCCAGCAGTTTGCTCTAATAACACTGCATTAGTATTTCATTTTCCTCCGCTGATCCCGGCTTTGTACCGTGGATAAGAGAGCCAAGAGCCAGCAGAGCAGAGCATCCCCAGGAGCTGCACGAGGTACTGCATTGCCTGTCAGTGCTGAGGGAGCAGGGGGGCCTGGTAAAGCACCTTGGGAACCCATCTTCCTTCTTCTCAGACTTGTACTTGTGGCATCAGACAAGCACGATTTGGGTGAACTTAGAGTTGATGACAGCAGTGCCTGCACGGGGAAGGGGAACCGCACTTTGCCACCATGGTGCATTAATTCCTGTGTACTTGAGGGCACCTAAACTGCTTTGAGATTGTCTGAAGAAAGGCTGTCTGAAATAGATCTTTAGTTTCTAGCAACAAACTCTGTCTGACTCCCAGAAATATATGAAATACTCACAAAGAAGAGCGGGGAACTCTCGACTTTGAATGGCAACAGCTTTCCCAGCTCCAAAGGGTGGGCTCATGGGTCTCACTTCACTCTTCAGTGGTAAAGACCAGATGGGAGAGTCATCTTCACTCCTCTGAGTGGCATCACACATTTGTGTTGCCACATGATTCAGAGGTGCACAAATCCTCAGCCATCGGTTGCACTGATATGTCACAAGCAACCTCATCGTACAGATCACCAAGGAAATACTTAAGAGTTACACTGATGGGCAGCCACTCCTGTGCAAAACACAGTGGCAGCTACTCACATTTGATTAGTATTAATTATGGCAGGAGAAAAAACCCACCCTGAGAAATAACCAGATTAAACAAGAAGTTGCATTGGACCACTGGCAGCAAAAAGCATTCTTACATTTAAAAAACGGTATGATTTATTCAAGCAGAGCTGAATGGTGAATTGCAAATTTGGAAATGACACAGGTTTACAGTTTGTATAAATTAATGTTATGATTCCACAAGGCAATATAGTTCAAAAGTCAACAATGATTCTTGAAATACTGTTTGAAGACTTGAATTAAACAAAAAAGCATCTAGAGTCAAAAAGACTTGTTCTAAGCTTTATGTGAAATACTGTCCAACAATAAAATAATATGTGCAGCCTCCTGAACAGGCAACAATTTTAAATTCTATCTTCAGTCTTACATTTACAGTGGATCAAATTTATGCCTATTATGTTATCACCAGAAAACACAATATGTAGAAAAAATACATCAACAGCAGCTCAAATCGTTGGGCAGCCTCATAACTGTGTCTTTCCAAATCTACCTCTTCAGTCTGTAAATTAAGAAATTAATTAGTTATCTTTAAAGACCATGTAATTAACATTCACATGTCTTTACATTTAAAATTCAAGCAAGCATTTATGTTTAAATTTACCTTACAAACCCCATAATTATACTTGCATGTGTGAAAGGAGTAGTTGCTAGTTTCACTGTCTGGCACAATTTTAGAAGTCAGATTTTATGATCTCATGAACTTCCACATCATAGCCCAGATTCCCTGCTTGAAATGAAATCAAAACAATTCAGCACTTTAAAATTATGCAGTATTGCATACCTTATTAGGGTTGTATTTTGTGGAACTAAACCAAGATTGAGGTTGAAAGGAATCTACATTTCCTACTTCATATACACCCAAAGAAATGCAGATATATTTTATCAATAGATATACACACACACATGCCTGTATAAACAGCTGGAAGACTGTCAATACCAAAGGTGAATTTGTGTCCAATGACGTAGGAGGCTCCCATTGCATGGAAAGAGGGCTGATGGAAACCTCACTCTTCTGTGGAAAAGATAAGATTTGGGGTTCAGATAGAAGAGAGTTAAAATCTTAGATCTTTCATACTGAAGGGCAGCTGTATTATAGAAAAGCACCTAGAAATGAGGTGAAGGGAAGTGTGTTTGGACCCAGAAGTGGAGACTCTGAGAATATTTACTGGGTTGAGTCTAAGCAGAAAATTGACCAGTTTCTGGCTCTTGATGTGGGTTTGGTATTGGATAAGTTTTGAGTATTTTCAGCACCTTTAAGGTTGAAAACTACCCCCCGGGCTTCTTGCAGGGTCTTCAAGATCTAAAGTGTGGATTGAAGCAGCTAGGACATACTTTAACCACCAAAGTAATTTTATGCCTGGAGAACTTATTTCAGAAGTGTGATTATTATCATTACTGTGCTAAAAATGTGCTAGGCCGTTCACGGAGCAGCAGACATACCTCCTGTCCTGACAAGCTTGCAATCAAAGGTGACAAACTTGCAGTTTTTTGTACACAGGCAGACTGGGAACACCGCAGTGCCACTGGAGGGTGTGGTGGGCTGCGAGACCCCAGAAAAATGCAAAATCCAAATGTGGGGAGAAAACCGTAGAGATGGGAAAGGCACAGCAGGACCCTTGTATGGAAATAAGCTCCCTCCAGATACTGCTCCAAGTCAGAGAAAAATGATCATAATAGTCTCTTCCTGTATTAGAACCTATGAATTTGGGAGAGAGGAAAGATGAGGGAGATAAGAATTTACGATTCAGGCTTTTGATTTTACACATGCATGCAAACTCCAGGGAAGCTGTACTGCTGCTTTTTAACTATTCCTCAAATGGACACTAAATATTTCAATCCCAGTAGTTCGTCATTATTTTCTATCGTAAGAGAAATGCTATTACCACCTTCTGCATAAATGTTCTTTACTGAACCATGCAATTCGGGGAAGATTTTCTGTTTTTTATTCCACCTCCTCTGGTTCTTTCATTTACGAATCCTAGCAGTTTGGGGTTTAGCTCCATTCCCCCAAGTGTCCTTTCAGTTTGAATGCATTTATTGTCCCAGGACACACTGCATTTTAGAGGACTGACCATTAGCAAGTAGATATTTTCTGCCCTTTCCTTATGGAGAACAGAAAGTCATTTTTCAGGTAGCAGCTGACAGATCCGTAGGCACCTCTGGATTGCTCCATTTTGCTAGATTCAATGAACCACTTGACAAAAGCTAATTAGAGGATTGCTGTCTGGGATGGGAAGGCCCACTGAGAGATGGTGGAAGCGTCCCGTTTCTCGCAGCGGTTCAGCCAGAAAGCTACCCACCGTGACTTTTATTATTAATAAACACACCATACAATAATTATACCTTTTCCAAGCAGTATGGATTTGAATCCCATGTTGTTAAGCCTCCTGCATTGTTCTGAAAACAAGTTGCAGAGTGCTCCAAATGCTCAGCTGGGAGGTGTTGTATACATAAAACTACTACTGGTGTCAATAATGATGCCAGCAATAAACAGAGATGCGAGTCCACTGCAAAAACTCCCTCATGCTGGCACAACCTAGTGTGCTCCTACATGCACAGCTTCATAACACATCAGTTGCTTAATTTGGTAAGCCAAGAGGACTATGAGGAGAAGCAGGGCTGGCTCCCCATCTCACACATTTTGTGAGTCTTTCTGGTATTTACTCTTTTGTTCCCCACTGTTCAAATTGGCCTATGAGCCAAGTGGTCAGAAGAACAGGCAGATAAGCTCCAGACAAAAAATCCTAACAAAACCAGTATATAAACAACTTAGAACTGCTCAAATAAATAAACCTCTAATTCTTTTATATGTTGGCTGGTCATTTTCCCTAGGGAGTTAATTTCAGGTAATGGGAGATAGCTCCAGCCTCCAGACTGGCCTGGCGTTCCTTAAAAAAAACAGAGGCAATCCTGACACCAAGTTCCTGGTAAACAAGTACATCATATTATGTGTGCTTAGCAATTCGCTTAGATGAGGAACTGCAGGTTTGATTACAGTATCTCCTGATGACAGGTTAATTTTTATGGATATCACTGCTCTGACTTTACTAAATGTCTGGGTTTCTGCCCTGACCTTTAATAGATGGTCATTAGATGACCTGATTTTTCCCATCCAGAAACCCATTTGTAGCTCCCATGTGCTACCAAAGGCTCGACCAGGATTTGCAGTCTTGGGGCTTTGCTGTGCATGGGAGAAAGATGGGGTATAGCTGCCCCATCTGTCCCATGTCATCAGTGCAAACAATCTTCATCCTTATTCTGCCCTGGCTCCAGCTCTCTGCCTCTTGGCTGTGCAAGAGTTCTCCATGTTACCTCCTGTACTTTTAAATGACACCAAGGAAAGATGTCATATTTTTTTCCTGCAAGGGTAAAATCCTGAGCCCTTTCCTTTGGAGGATCAGTATTTAAGATCCACAAGCCAGCAGTCTGCTTAGTTGTAGAGTTCAAACAGCAGGACAGGACCTCAGCCCAGACAAGAATATTTTGCAGAGGCAGCTAACATCAGGATCTGGCCCTGGCAGTGCGTTTGCAGACATCTGGATGTGCTGCACAGCAGCAATGCTTCTGTGGATCAGCAGCAGAATTGCAATAAATAATTCAAGAAACAGCAAATGATGCTAAAAGTGAACCCTCCGGCTTTGCGGAACAGCCGATGGTGCTCTCCCCCGCAGTGGAGATGCCTGCCACGGTGGGCACCAGGCACCAGAGAGCACGATGTGTCCCCTCTGGACTGACGGCGACCAAATGGGGCTGCAGATGGACAGCCAGTCCCTCTGGCAGCCTGGCTTTAACCCACAAATATCTGATTGGAGTTTTTGGGTCCCAGATGGGCTCTCCAACTCCCTTAAAACCCAATTTTTCCCCCCAAACTAATGAACATCTAGAAATACAGAGTTGCTCCTGCACCACCTCTGCCTCCAGCCCCTTCCTGATAAGTTCTGTGACAAGTGATCACTAAAATAGCACCAATACTCCTAGCAGTGCTCTAAGACAGTGCAGAAATGCTGTGAGGTCACAAGATGTTAAATATAACTTAGCAGGGTGGAAGAACGTTGGTCTCCTTTCAACTGTTTTTCTGGCTCTGCTTCATGGCAAACAGCACCTTGCAGGTACCTGTAACCAGCTCACATCTACCTTCTGGCATTTTACACAATTGGCTATTTGATATATTGCAAAATCATGTGAAAACACAGCACTAATACAAAAACCAGCAGTGAGGCTGCTACACTGGCTCTCAGCAGGTTCCAAGTTTTGCCATGATTGAGTTGTGTGGCCTTGGTGACTCGCATCCCTTTTCCCTTTATGCTAGATCTGTCATTGATAGAAATTTTCAGGGCACAAACTGCTCACAACTGGTGTCTGTGGCATAGAGCACCTGATCTCAGGAGGGACTTTTAGGTCCAATTGTGACACAAGTGATGGCAGTGGTAACTTCACTGGGAAGAGGGTTAGAAAGAGTCAGGTGGCTTTGCAGAATTGCACTGTACGGGATTAAGAGGTGAATTTATGTAGTTAATTAAGCACTATGCTCAGTTCTCTTCTGCACAGACTGTGTGGAAGTTTTGAAATAGCCACCTTCCAGATCCCAGGGTGAAGCCAGTTAGGAATTTTCCCTTATGCCCATTACTCTTTTCTCATACAATCAAGACCTTGGCCAGGAAAATATGCAATAACTCACAGATACAAGGTGTAAATACAGAGGGAGTGGTGAGGAGAATTTCTCTCTGTACAAGTGACACTCTGCTATACATCACAAACCCCAACGCTTCAGCACCGGCAGCTTCTGATCTAATAGAGGAATTCAGCTTCGCTTCTAGTTATAAAATAAGTCTAAATGCAAGGCCGTGAGGAAGAGACTCCTTCCTCTGGAAATGCAAGAACTTCAGTCACATAAGTGGAGCACCAATGGCTCTTGCTTGCTTAGATTTTAAACATGCAGAAAGCTCTTTCTTTAATTTGTTTAATCAATGAATAATAAAAATAAAAAAAAGAAGGTATATGCAGGTCAGATGGCACTACCTCCAACCATAACAGCTGGAGATGGCACTATCAGACTAAACATCCACCAAACCTAATCCAACTTCCCCCCACTGCAACACAGTCACCTTCCATCTAGAAGGGCCTAGAAACGATAAGGTCTTGGTGTCCCCACTTTTCCACCTCCTTACCTGTGGCAGAGCAGAGCACACCATTGTGTCAAGATGGGAGTTGAATCTACCACCCCACACTCTGGGCCCTTTATAATGATTAACAGATTAACATAAAGTCATTTGACCCACTGATGCATTACAATCTTACTTTCATAAAAGTCTATAATTGTGGTTCATTCCTTGGAACATTCAAAATTCTGCCTCACGTTTGCATTACAGTTTCGCAAAGACCCTTGATACATATAATGGGCAAAACCAAATCTATCTCCTTCCTCCCCTGCCTCACAACCTAGATGATTAAAAATCTGTATACAAGATGTGTCAGGGAAAGCACATTTACAGTGAAGTATAATTATATCCAGAATAATGAACATATGCAAAAGATTCTTTCTTGATCCAGTGCCTACCTTTTGTGCATCTCTGAGTCGTGCTGGCCTCACTTTCTTCACAGCATTTTTTTGTTTTTAATTATTATTATTGCTGCTAGGCAGCATAACTGCAGAAAGGTTAGGTTTTACTTTGCATCCCTGGTTATCACCGGCGACATCATCAGCTAATCTGCTCTTGGCAATGACCTACTTCAAGAAGCAGAAGGAATGCTAGGTGTTCTCAGTTCTCAAGTTGCATTTCTTATGATTTGCTCCTAGAAATACCGTATTTACCTTGTAAAAGGATATAATTTCACCCACAAACCATTGAGGGACAGAAGAAACGGGAACTTAGAGTTTGCAGAATTCCTTCCTCATGCCTTGAAGAGAAAGGCAACAGAGATAGCTTGGAAGACCAGAAATTAAATGTATTTTTGTCCCTATCTAGAAAAAATATTGCAGTACAAATATGTAAAACATCTGATAAATTTTACCATTACTGGTCCTAACCTATCTCCTCAAACTTTGCTCATTCCAGCAACTGTGATCTTTTCCCAAAGCACTACCCATGTTATGACACTTCCTCTATGAAAACACAGAGGGGATGTAGTGGCAATTTCAGCAAAAGAATCACAGGGAAGCACCAGACAAGAATATTACTGATCAATGGCAAAAAAGATTAAAGGTAGTAACATCCTTATGGCACTCTGCTGAGCAATGAGTGAAGAAGATCAAAGGGATTATCAAGCGTGAAGAGAGAGCTTGTGGCTATTAAGCTGACCGAAAAAAAAAAATCCTATGGGAAATAGGAACAAAACTCTTAGCAAAAGATAAGAATCAGATTTTCTTGTTTCATGGAAGTGGAGATGTTGGAGGAGCAGGTATCAGGAACTGTAGTCTTCTAACAGGGCTTTAAGAGCAGGGAGCTGGTCCTTAAAGAATAAAGAAATATAAATCACAGAGGAGTCATCACAGGGAATGGGTAGAATGCAAGGACCTCCACCGGGTGCACAGCTCATGTCCAGCAAGGAGGAGGAGGAGAACAACCAAATGGCTAACAATGGGCATAGCAGCACCCACCTAAGGTTAAGGTCTTTTTGCTGAAGAGGATTTAGCAGGTTTAAAGTTCAACATATTTTAAGTGTTTTTGTGGATAACTTGCAGCAGGAAGAAAGGGTGAGCTGGATTATGAATCTTCTTACACCCTTTTATAGCATTTATAATTAACTCTAAGTCTATTTTTTTTCTTGCTACTGAGAAGCAGTCTTGCTGTAATCTTCTAATTAATAAATGGCTCGATAAATCACAAGATCTTTTGTCCATGGAGAAACTTACACACACTGTCAGAAATATTACTCTCTAAAATTTGTAGGAGACAACCAACGATTTTTTTTCCTTCTTCTTCACCTTTTTTTTTTTTATATATTTAAAAAAATTATACTTAATTTGAAAATGTTAAATAACTAAATTAGTCAAATAAATTATCCATTGGGGGCTGGATATAGCACCAGTTAAAATCTGTCTGAAAGCTCTCATTGGCACCAAAGGGCTTTGGTGATCCAAAGTCCTAAGAATGGTTCAACAGCCTAGGTGATGTAGTAGCTCAGCAGTGTTGATGACTGACCCCCTCCCTGGGGCTGGTGGGCCAGGAGGTTGTCGGAGGGCATTCCCACAGCATACGCCTCTGCAGGTGCTTTTGGGGCTGCATTCCCACCGGAAGTCCAAGAAAAACTCCTTAGATAATAATCTGAGCCTTGCTGGAGGCTTTTGTTACACCCTGTCACATGTAGTTGTCCATTTTATGCATCACCCTCAATGCACCGACACGGTTCACCCCACACTGTGTGTCTCTGGCCATCACTTCATTCACACAATGTGTTTCTGAGGAAGACCCTGGTCCAACACACAGACCAGCAGAGAAAAATGCAGGAGATGTGGGTTTTGCCACTCACTGTGCTGTGGGCATCCTCCTCCACCTGGGCCAGCCTTTGCCTTCTTTTTCTCCTTGGCTTTTTCATCTCTTGCTCAGTTATACAGGAAGGTCTCTCAGATGCAGGCCATCTCTTACTCTGTCCTTGCAATGCTCAGGTTCCTGGAATATGAAATAGAAGAGCAATAAAACTTGCTGTGGAGCAGGAGGGACTGACAGGAACCTGGACTTTGTCTTTCATTAGCCAGACTTTCCTCTTGTCACCACCTTAAGTCCTCTCTCTTCCTCCAGAGCAACATTAAAATAAGCATTTGAAATTCTGTGCTTCCTGGTACTAGAGGCACATAAATAAACACCTTTCACTGTTCTCTCAGGGGGGAAAGGAGGATTCTTATCTTTGTTTTCTGAGTGGGGATGTGAAAGTGAAGACAGACCGGGCAAGACTTTTCTGCTAAAGACATGTATCCTGTATTTATCTAGGCAATGGCTGCGATTTGACAGCCTAGGGGTGCATCAGTGCATGTAAAGTTGTCCAGCGTTTAGTAGCTGACGTGGAGGCTAGCCTGCTTGCAGCCTTTTCTTCTGCTCTCATTGCACAAGGGGCAAGGAACCACAGCATGATGCACAGCTGGGTGGTTTGAACCAGCTCAAAAGAATGAGAACTGTGGTAAGATCTTGAGCATGACGGGGAAGAGCAACTTCTTGGAGCAGATGTGCTACAGGAGCTCACATCTGGAGGGCGCCTACCTTTATCTGCTGATGGCTACTGCCATAGCAGGTTCGATGGACCCCAGAGCTGTCCCCATGTGGTGTTTCCTTATGTTTTAACATCCACAATAAGAGAAATCTTTATTATGAACTGCGTAGATTTAGGATTCTACCACAGCTGTTTGAGAGCTACAACTACTGCAGCCAGCTGTGACTCCCGGGAGAAGGTGTTTACAATGCCCGTGGAGATGGCAAGGTGTGCAAGGCATAGCAAAACCCCCCTATTTTGTTGTGTAAAATAAAAAGTCTCGCTGAAAAGTTACTATATTGAGAAAATGATAGCTCTGCATTTAAGACAGCCCCTAAATGTCAATGGAGCATCAAATCATTCTCTTTGTTTACACTAGCAAAAAACATAGCCTCCTCTATACCTGCTGATAAAAGGGGGGATGTGCAACTGGTTTTGCTTGAAATCTTAATTATTCCAGAAATCTTTTTAATGCAGCTCAGCAGCTGGATATAAACACTATCCTAGTTACAAGCATAGGTGTGAAAAGGGAAGAATTCCCATTATCACTGTAATCTGCATCTCTGAAGTTTGCCATTTCCTGCACCAGCAAATTTCTAACTGTTCCTTGTGACTGGTGTTAGCAATAGTTTAGGAAAGTGAATGAATTCCTAATAAAGGATGTAAGTTATTCATTAAAGACCAGGTAGAAGAATATTAATTTACCTTTTAAAACATATCAGGAGACAAATAAGGGAATGAATTCATTAGTATGCATATATTGCCTTTGCTGGATCAAGTCAGACAAACTCAGCTGTGCCTCCTAATGCTTGCACTGCAAAACACTGCTTGATAGTCTTAACATTTTTAATAATAACAACAACAATGATAATAACAATATTTACTGATAGGCAAAGGCAGGATGTGATTTACTGTAATCAGAATTCTGGGGGTTTTTATCTAGGTTGTACACAGGTTTACATTGCCTCTATGAATAAAAACACTTAACTCCTTTTGCCTACTATGGCCCACAGCAAAACAGGTAAACCAACAACCACCTGCCCAAAACAGCCTAAAAACATCCCAGGGACTCTTAACAAGTCAATATTGCAAATATCCTGCACTAACAGGAAGGCAGCAGAACAGAGACGAATAAAAAATGTGAATAAGCTATTTTGTTTGGTATGAGCAAGAAGTAAATAAATTCTAATCTGACCCAAATAAAAATGAGTACCCTTGCTATCATTTATATTTTACTGCAATCCTACCTTCTAAGCTTCAGCAGAGATTCCCGTTGGGAGACCCTTCACTTGGCCCCGGAGTCACCCATGGGCAGTGATAAATCACTGCTTCACGTGCTGAATTACGCTGTTTTGGGGTCTCCAAACATAGGGTGAGATCTTCCTTCCCATGTTGGTCTGATGTCACATTAGTGCAAAAGATAAAACAATACTTGATCACGCTTTGATCTGGGTGTTATGTGGGAAGCTGTGTCCTATGTCAGGAAAGCTGCTGTGGGAAGGGCTGGGTAGTAATTACCTGAAGATACTTTAAAGTGAAGTTGCCTGCTGAGATTAAGCAAGGAAATGCAACAATATCTGCATATATTTATCCTGAAAAGAATAATCAGGAGATGTGAGAAGTTTAAGAAGTGTGATCCTAGTCCGCTGAGCCTGAGCATGCACAATAGGAGTTTTCAAAGAAGCTGCTTCAAAGGTAAAAATTCTGGGGAACAGAAGGAAGAGGCATCAGTGCGAACCAGACTATATAGGGGAACCAGGCTTTAACAGCTAATTAATTGAGTGCATTCCTTCACAATATTTCCAATATAGCCGCTCACAATGACACAGGGCAGCCCACTGCAAGGCAGAGGATGGAGCCATCTCTGTGGCTGGCTGCTGTCAAGCCTCTCCGCAATCCAGCAGCCACTCTTACACATCATTAAGAGCCAAGCTCCCCACGGGGAACACCATCGGTCTCATCAACATGGATAGCAGCCCTCTTGCTTTGCATCACTGAAGTCTTGAATATTCCCACAAAGCCTCTATCTGAAACACCACAGCTTTTTAAGGCAGCTCTGGGATTTTCACGACCAAAATAATACATCCAGAAGGGGTCAAATCAAGGAGGTTCCTGGTGTTCAGGGCAGCCTGGAAGCCAGGTGAAAGCCCAGTCTGGTCCATTCAGAGCTGGTTCATCAAGGATATGTCATAAATGATTGTGGGGTGTTCACAGGGAGCCCTATAGATATAAGTTTTAATTGAAAAGAGATTGCAGGGGCTATAAACCAACATAAATATCAGGGCACAGTTGCTTCCCTTAAAGGTCAGAACAAATATCCTGACACCATGCCTGAAAATGATACCTTTGACAGTGCTGTTACAGTCATCAGTGGTTACATCACAATGCTCATCTATTCCAGCCTCGAAACTGGCAGGGAAGGATGGGAAAACAGCCTCACCGAGGGCTGGGGACTGGAGAGACGGTTTTGGTACAGTTGCAATAAAAGAGCATTTCGATGCCTTCCAAAGGCACAGCCCAAGTTATTACAACAGCATTAATTTGCCATTAGGGCTTGCCAGAGGCAGAGGGGAAGATTTTGATTTTTAAAAACAGAGTCAAAGGAAAGCATCAGTGAAAAAAAAAATATCTTCAACCCTTTTAAAGTCTGACCTAAAAAACCTTGCAGTGTAAAATATGCACTAAAATATTTATGGCAGGTTTCTATGGTTATCTATGTGTGTAAGTATGTGATATAGAGCAAACTCAACCTTGCTCCTGCTGGCCTTACATGCCATGAAACTCAAAGAGCTCTTCCCAGTGGAAGGGCAAAACCCAACCACAGCCAGCAGAGAAGGCTGCAGATGAGATGAACGAGACAGTACAGGTACCAATCACTGCCCCCTGCCTTGGCAAGGTTTTTCTTGCACGGAGAAGAGAGCTCAGGGCATCTCTTTTGCTCTCCAGCACACTCTTGGGATGTTGAGAAGCTCTACCACAGGCTGCCTGAGCATCTGAGCTGTATAGGCATTGCACACCAGCATCTCTCAGGATGGGGTGGTTCAGAGCGCTCCCTTCCCCTACAACAGTCCATGTTTCTAGAGGCCCGTGCTACCATTATGAACCTGGTGATATGGGCTTAATTCCAAAACAGGTGTAGATGTTACTGGTTCAGAGTTAGCTGATTTCCCCAAGGTCCTGTCAAAAGTCATCCCATGGACCTCCATGAGCAGCCCTTGATTCCTACGTGGGAAGGGTCCTGTGCACAGCACCTCAAATCAGAACAGTGTCAGCCTGAAAAGGGTGGATCTGCTGGGTGAAACTTTAACAGAGTCAAGAAAGTTTCCTTGCTTTTATACCCAGAGAAAATACCAGCCCTCCTGTTCCAGCAGAAGGATTCAAGTCTCTAGAAAAGCAGCAATTGCTTAGTTCTACATGGAAACAAAGGGCCAGATTCAGACCTTACCCCTGAAAAAAAAAAAAAAGAAAAAAAAGAAGAGGCAGAGTAAAGCTTCAATGTTAATGAGTCGATTCACATTTCAAGCAGTGTAACGGATAACGGAGCTGAGCCTCTATATGAGTGTGCCTCTTGGTTTCTAAGGAGCTGGCTGTTATTTATGCAGTCTATTTACACGTTCTCTTGGCTCTTTACGCAGAGGAAACATTTTATAATGTAAACTCCCTCTTCCCCCCTCCCCCCCGTACACACACAGAGTACAGAGAAGGAAGGACAAAGATGTTTAAAAGAACCACATGTAGGTATGTTTTGAAGAAAGAAGATATTTCAGGTTGCCAGGATGAAATTGTCATAGAACGTAAATTATTATTGTCTGTGCATTTCTCCCTCCTAAGAGGATTGTGCTAATTAAACAAGAAGAGATTATCAAACTTTGTCTACAGTTGATAAAATCCAACTACAAATTAAAATGCATGTTAAAGCTAATCCATCACAAACTGAAAAATTAAGCTAGTGCATTTGTAATGTTTTTAGCAGCCTTTGTCCTTCACTTGGTGCCCAAATACTAGAATTTGGTTGAATTTAATGTTTTGCACTTTCATAGAGATTTAAAATTGTACATTCCATACAGTTTCTAGAAGCTCATCTTTGCATGTATAAGATTATGTCAGTAATTTGCATTCCCTTTTACAAATGTAATTATAAAAGAGAGGGGAAAATGTAAGTAAACTGGATTAAAATAAACATTTGCCTCCTTCCAGTGCCAATAAGTTTTGAAAAGTTTCCTCTTGTTGTTACATACCTCTTGATGATTCACAGCAGCAGAAATGCCAAAATGCCACCAAAGAAAGGCTTTTCCTTTTTTATTATTGGAACAAGCAAGAACAAGAAGTTCTAGAAATACAGAGGGAGACACAGACTCCTTGGGTCCCAGCCCTGTTTGCACGTATGTGCCTGAGTCATTGTAGCCATGATTAACCAAATCAAAAGGACTCAAAACTACCAGGGAGTTGGTCCAAAGTGGCACACCCAAACCCAAGCATTGCTGAAATAAGAGCTTAAAGCTTGGGGGTGCTAAACCAAAGCACCCAGTCTTCAGATATCCATCTGACACTCGATAACTAAAGGGCACCTTGCCCCTGGCACAAGTCCTCTGCAGTCCAAAATGGTGCTGGGCTTGAGTGTGACAATAGCTAAAGGGTGAAGAAGCAGAGCTGAATAGAAAAGATAACCGAGAGGCCATGTAATCTGGAAGAAAAATCACAGCTATCAGCCACAGGACCCAAGGTCTGTTCCTCGGTCTGCTGCCTGCTCACTGTGTAACCCTGGGACGAGTCACGTCACCTTTTTCCTTCTAATTCTTTTCTCATTCTCACCACTTGACATTTCAGACCCCATTTGAGCAGGGTCTTTGTTTCACTAGAGTTTGGTGATACCGAATACTAATCTTGCTAGTGACCTTTAGGACCAACGATGATTCAAATAATAATAGTACAGTGAGGAAAAAATAAAATATATGTGGTGTCTTTCAACATAACAATCTAGTACCTTTTAAAGTAACTGTTTAAATGGCTTACTCATTGCTAAATTATTTATTATGTTAGTTTTTGTTCTGGCTTTGAAGGAGATCATGACTCTGATGCAGTCAAAATTATGAAAAGCACAGGCTCCTCCTCCTAAGCAGAGGACACACGAAGCAAACTCCTTGCAAAATCTGAGTCTGAGAGAAAAGGAGGACACAGGAAAAATATTTTTGCTCACAAGTCACTCTCTTCATTTGCCAGATGACATATGAACACTGTTTTTATATTTGCCCACTCCTCATCTCCTTGACTTGACATATATGCTGTGACCATTTCCTCCCCAGCAGGTGAGAACCAACCCGAGAGGTCCCTTTGTGCTGCAGCTCAGCTCCTGCAGTCCCCTTACTTCTGCCTCCAAGACTTCAGACACTCCTGCACCTTCCCAAAAGCACCAGCAAACCCATGCATCTGTACAAACCTGCCTAGCTCAGGCTGGGCTTAAGCTACTTTTACACAGAAACCTTTCTAAACCAGCACTGCTCATTCGACATCATGGGGAATCCTTCAGTCAGCTGTACAAAGGAAGCCAACCTCTCCACGCTGGTTCTGTGCTCACTCTTACCCCGTGGTGACCCAGCATGACCAAAATCCAGGTTAGCACTAGCTGCTAGACATCCTCTCTCAAAACCTCACGTCTTCAGGTCAGTTGATTTGTTAAGAACCGCTCCAGCTTCTCATGTCATGTCCCTCCAGGCAGAACTTGAGAACCCGTTGTACGTGGAAAAGAATAGTTGTGGGTCTGTGGCTTTTCTCCTGTCTAAAGCAGAGTTAATTCCCATAGTTCTAGGAATCAGAATAACAAATTCCATGCATCCCTGCAATTGCTTTGACCTTGCATTATGATTTGTGCTGGAGTAAGGTCCATTTAGACTACAAAACACAAGGGTAGTATTTATTTAACTGATTATGCTGCATTCTTGTCTTATGAATCACTCTCCACAGATGGTACTTATGCCATGTCCTACTTTCTCGTTTGACAAATGACTGCTCTAAGATTCTCTTATATTGGTTTTTGCATGAATGTAACGGCATTGAATGCAACAGATTTATTTTTTATTTATGTTGGTGTCAACAAAGTTGGACACAGGGCCTGTAAAAGTAAAAAAGTGCCCCGAATACCTGTAGAACTCAATATGCCACATTTATTATTTATAAAATGATTGTTTCTGTTGCAGAACATTATTGATATTGTTATTTTGTGAGCTTTCCACATGTACAACTGGTACCTACAACTGTACATAGTCAATACTGGTGGAGATTAATAAGACTGGTAGAAGGTTTTTCAATCAATATAGTCTCTCCAAAGAATATGCAACAGTGTGTATGGGGGAATTGATTCAGTTTTCACAGAAGTGTAAATAAAAACCAATTCCTAGAAGTGAAAGGAATTGAAAAAGCAGGAAACGAGAAGTCCATATGTAATGTAAAGATTAACATACATTTTAAATACAACTTTGTGGCACTTTGGAGACCATTTTGGGATTACATTAATTTTATATTCAGTAAAAAGGAGCTTTCAAATATAGACCCACAAATTACTTCAAGTGAGGAAAAAAGTAATAAAAGATTTCTTTTTCCTGTGAAATGGTTTTTCAACTTACTCTTGCAAACTTACTCTCTTAAAGAGAATCTTCTTACACGAATGGCACCATCAGAAGGAGAAATCAGAGAATGAGCTGTCTAACAACTATATGCTTGAACACCAGCCTACAAAGTTGAACAAATCATTCCTTATTGCAGAACCCCTTCCATTCTCTAAGGGACAAAAGGGGGCACAACTGCCCTGTGATCCAGGGAGAGATAAGAAGGGCTTTGGACCTACTGTAGGTTACCCTGCAGCTTCTGTACAATGAATGGAATGTGCAATGGCTGTAAAACCCTGAAATTTACTATCTTCCTTCCTGCCCGCCCACCCCCGCTGAATGATTTCCTTCACACATCCTGCTCTGATTACAGTTCATGGCTTCAGGACAGGTTCTTTGACTTAAGAAAGATCTCCTAGCAAACTCCCCAAATAGATGAGCTCCTCTGTCCCAGTATTGCCAGGGAGGAGAGGATAGCCTAGGCACAGCCTGTGAAGCACTTAAAATTAATGCACGCACATCACTACCTTGCACCTCTTCTGTCTAATCCATCCAAGGAACATGTTTCCACCCCATGGAAAAGTGAGGGTTTGAAACCCGTAAGTGTTACACGAGTTAAAGAATGTCACGGATCCCTGCAGCCACACTGTTTTGGGCAGATTTTACAAGCTAATAGGTTTGGGTTTCGACAGCTTCGGAAAAGAAGGCTATTCAGCAAGACAGAAAGTATTGCATGAAATGGGCTGAGCAATTGAGCTGATACTACTTGTCCTTCGATGGAGAATTAGCCATGCTGGGGGAGGTGCCATCTCTCAGGGAGCTGTTAGTCCTGGACACTGAAAGGAATCGACAACAGGGTGGCATTTTATACTAGATATTTTTGGTGTCCTGGCCAAACTACAATTTGAGTAATTACATCCTGCTCACCTCTGCTGCTGTTATACTTTCAATCAGATGTAATATTCTTCATATCCTGTCCAAAACAACTGTGTGCTGTAAAAATAGCTATTTCATTATTTCACAGAAGTGACTGGTTTTCAGCTGTGGCTTCGGGCTCCTTGCAGATGTATAAAATAAATAAATAGGACTTCTGGATAGAAATATTCTGTGCAGGCTGTATTCTCTTTTCACATCAGCTGTAATACCTGATCTTCATGCATTAACCCCAGACCTTATTAATTATTTTCTACCAAGTGCCCAGAAATGTAGAATCACTCAGGACCTTTCCTGCTTGGCACCATGTGAATCCACAGTGACAGTCCCAGCTGGGAAGAGTTTGCAGCCTGAATACCTAAGGCAGTCCAGGTAAAACATAAGACCAGCAAAAGCAAAACGACTTGGCCAAGGTCATCCGTGTCTCTTTGTCTCTGTGGCAGCCTGGGGACCTTGCCTGCTGTTCAGATTCCTGCAACTTTTGAACAAAGTCTCTGTTCAGCATCTCTGTTCAGTTACCTTTCCCCCCTGGATTGGCTTATACCTGTAACAGATGAATTTGGTTTTGTCTTTTAATGATTTTTAATTGCCTCTTGGTTTCTTCAGACAAAAAATATGAAGTCATTGATGTCTATTTGATGCATTTTTAAAGTGCACATTTCTTGAGCTGATGCACAGAGCAGCTGCTGTAACAGCATCACCATTTAAAGTTGAATTGCTCTGAGTCTTCTCCCAGTGCCTGTCTGGAACAAGCCCCATGGCTAGGGGTTAAGGCTGCAGCTTGTTTACTAACAAACTAAAAAGTCTTGGAAGTCCCTTCAGAGACAGGATGCCATCTGGAATTTGTATTGCTCCTTGCTGCGGGTGTGCCCGGTGGGATAGACTGGGGAGGGAAACCGAGGCTCTGCCCAAAGTGCCTTCAGCACAAGGAGGCAAACATCACAAACCAGAGGCAAAACACCCCAGTGGTCCCAAAGATGGTGTATTATATAGCTCTGCCTTATCTCCTTTCCTTTTTCTCTCTTTTTTTCCTCCCTCAATCTGAGGGGGCGGGTTAAAGCTGGTGAGCTTCCCAGCAGCAGCGTGAACTGGGAAGGGATTGGGGAGGTGGGGTAGGATGTTGAGGATGCCGGAACAGTGCACTATAGCAGGAAGATGAGAGGAAAAGGAAAATCATTATGAGCAAGATCCTCAAGTTTTGACAAATCTCCAACAGAGCTCAGGAAGAGTCTTGCCTGACTCAAGACTAAACAAGGAGCTCAAGATCTGACTCAATAGAAGTGCTAAACGGTTAGGATAAAGTTAATGGCTCCATTAAAGCCTTTTGCTATACGCTTCAGACACCAGCATTCAGGTTGGGATTGGCTAGGGCAGTAAAGCATCATCATCATCATATTTCAGTTGAAATTGTCACATGGTTGAATTGAAATACATGCTAATATCTTGCTGGAAAAAAAGGTGTGAAAATCCTGTGAAAACAAAGGAGAGAAACCTGATGGACAGTCAGGCTTAACAATTTACCACTGAAAGGGTTCCAATTAGCAAATGGGAGAGCACAACCTGTGTAACCCACAGCTCCAGATGGGAACACGGCTGGATTGGAAGGAAGGTATTACAGGCTCGAGGACCTGTACCAGAAACTGTCCCAAGACCCTTTTTTGATACAAATGCATTTCACAAACCTGCAGACAATGCCCAGGCAGGCAGAGAGGCCAAATTGCCACTCTAAAACCCACTGGCTGCAGCACAGCCGTGGACCAGTCCTAACTCTGCTAAAATCGTGCTACACAGACTGGTGTTCAAAATAAATTGTCATCTCCTTTCTCCAGCCACAATTACCATTTCTGTGCATGAAAAGTAAATGGATGTTTCATTCCATCCGCTGCTCATGGAAGTGAAGTGCTCTTGTACGTGCCATACTCCCAGTCTGAGGAGTACAGAGGAAAATACAACTTGCATTCTTGAACTTGCTCTATATTTGAATTTTTGCTAGCCCAGCTCTGACCCACAGGAGTGTGAAGGAAAAAAAAAAATAAAAAAAAAATCACACCCTCTTACTCATATAACAGCAGTGTACAAAACCCCCTCATATATCCTTTGCCAAAATCACTTGGAAATCTGGTTTAATTTATCAGTAAAGAACTTTTTCTATTTTTTTTTTAAATCTATTTCTTGCTAGGGAAGATGGCTAGGTCAGTGCTGGCTTTGTCAATATTGGTGTGAAGCCAAACTTAAATTCTGAGGGAATCAGCAGGTCTTAGAGTTTTGGGACCCAACATCTGCTAAATGATGGACTGGTTTTCACCTGTGTTCAGGCGGAAAAAAAAAAATCACAACAGCGACTGCCACAGCAGCGAGATGAGGACGCAGCATCTCAGCACACCAAACATCCACATTTTCTTGCTAGAGAGACAAAGTGGAAGCAGTGGCAGCACCTTCTATTAGACCAGCTGCTACAATGGGAAGAAATGGATCCTGTATGGACACACACTCTGTTGTTTCTTGTTTTTCTCCCAAGCTACTTATCAGTTTGCTGGCTCTAATGCTGCTGGGCGTTACAGAAAACCATGAGCCATGCTCCTAGCTTTGCTACTTCCTTCTTCCAGTTGCTTTCCCAAAAATCCCAATGTGCCTTCCCTAGCTGCATCCCAGCTGCACAACCCCAAACAATGCTTTATACCATAAGCTACATATGGACTTCTGAATACCACCTGAGCTAAGCACACATGGAGGTGCTGTGTGCTGGGTTCCCCCTGAACTGCTGCTGTGGCTCGTTGGGCTGTCCATGCCTTGAGAAAAATTCAGCTTGCTCCGTCTGGACTGTGTTAAAAGAAGCATCGTGTCACAGTCCCTGTGACAACCCTGTGCTAGTGCCTGAGACTGCTACTTGGGGAGTGCTGGTCAGCACCGAGCCAAAAACCAATGAAAAAGGACAAATCAGCATGATCACCAGACAGGATAACAGCCCCGTATGCTTTCTTCAGAAAGTCCACAGTTTCTTTAACACCATACATGATTTGTAAGCAGAACGGAGCTGCTCATCATTGCCTGACTCCAGCTGCAGAGGCTTTGGCCAAGCATGGAGGTTCAGGAAGGACACATTAATCTGTGCTTACCATGGAAAGGGCTTTCCAAAGTACACAATCAAGTCAGTTGTGCACCACTGTGCTGCTAGAGTTTGCGCTGTCTGGGTAAAACTTCTAAAAATAGCCTCCTCTTTAATATTAAGCTCAGAGCACGGCTATTGCTTTTGGCAATTCATTCACTGTGTTACAGCTGGAAGAGTACTATCAAGAAAAAGATTCCCATGGTCTGTTCTTCCAATTCGCTTTACACGTAACACAACGGTAACAACATAACACTCTAAAACAAGTGACAGGAAAACATTTCAGATCTGCAGCTCTTTTCTTAACTGATCCTATTGTGCTTAGATATTACACTTCACGTGGTACCTCATGTGAGACAGGCTCCTCTTAGAGAAGCTCATAAAAGCCACAATAGCTACCAGGAAGGAAAGGGGGAAGGTTGCAATGAAAGGCACTTCTAGCTGTACATTATAGATAGAAGCTAAACGCTGAAGCTAGAAGTAGGGTCTGCCTTGAGTTCTTCTTTCAGGACTATATCACGTGGACATCAATGCCAGAGTCTCAGGTGCAGAAATAGTGATTCTAAGAAGGACATTATCAGAAAAACTTGAAGAATCTGCCCTTATTTTATAAAAAGCTGCGGCTCTCCCAAGTCCGCACATCTTGAATCGTGGATATAATCAGTTATATCCAGCAGAAGACATCAGTGTTGGATGAATCTGTGCAGGTGGATGTGGATGGGCTACAATTATCCTTCCTTATGAGAAATGAAGGAAACAGTTTTAGTCATACAGTTACGGTTCAATGGAACAACAATGGAACAGTTACATCAAATGGAACAACACGGATCATGGATGTGGTGTACCCTTGTAGCTTAACCGCCCTTAGTGTCCCATTCATTTCAACCCATTGCAGACACTCCTTGCCAGAGGTGCACCTTGCCGTGCACCAGTTGGGTTGCATGAGGAGGGGTGATGTACAAAAGCAAGGCTGCAGCGGGCAAGAATTGATGCCCATCACCAGCTTGCACAGAAGAAGAAACAGAAAGGAGCCTGTTACTTTCCATGATTTCATTTAACTAAACCTCAGTTGTCTAGAGGGGAATCTCCTCCGCTTCCTTTCTCTGGACCAATTATCTTAATAAATTCGCTGGCTCAGGTTCATAAGGATAGATAAAACAATTTGGTTGGTGAGTAGATAAAATCACAGTCAAAGTAAGGAAACAACAACAAGAGAGCCACACAAGAGCAACACAAACATTATCAGGGAGAAAATGATCAAACAAGGTTCCCAAGGGATTTTAAATGCCATGCTCTTCTTTGAATGCACACGTTTCACCAATAAAATGCTAACACACTCCTTTTTCACAGTATGAAGAAGATGAAGGTCTAGTTAAAGCTCTACTCAAATAGGAATTTTAAAGATAATGACCTATGCCTATTAAATACCTACATAAATACACACACGCACACACATGCTAAATACTCTCCAGCCTTTTTAGAGTTTTCCATTATTTTTAGAATAACAAAATGCTAATTGAAGACTTGACTTATAACTAGACTGCGATGAATTTTGGTCCCCTCACCACCAAAAACGTGACTTCAAGTCAGACAAATCTGTCTCTGCAAATAGTTTCTAGCTTTTTATATGTAAAAAAGATGAGCTTATTTGAACTGCCATCTTTCACATTACATTTTAAAGATGCTCTGTGGGGTTATTTTGAGCTGAAAATAATCTTTTTTAACCTTTCTGTTCACAAAACAAATATTATAATTTTTGCTTGGTGTATTTGAGAATACACAACTGCCAGAAAATCAATAAGAAATGGGTTTTTACTTTATTAATGACATGTGTCATCTTTAAGTTCACTCCTGAGCAAGGTCTGAGGTATTCCTCCCTGCCAAGTTTACCTTTGCCCCTTTCCCTTCGGCATGTAAATAAAGAAACACGCTTTTCCCACTGCTCTGATGAATTATTCTTCTGTCCTATCCAACATATGATCACATACAGCACAGCACCTATAAGGACATAAGTTACAGGTGTGAGATTTGTTATTATCAGTGGTGTTTGCTGGTGAACTGTGATGCACAACATAAAATTACCTTCAAGAGGAAGAACACAAAAGCAAAACCCAAACTCTGTAACATCCAGGTTTCAGCGTAGTCAACGATAAAATTAAATTTTCCACTTTGGCAAACCATCCCTGCCTCATTTACTGGAAACATTCTGGGTGGTGATGTCACAAGCCTCGGAAGTGTCACAGATATTGATGCCATCACCTCACTGAGGGAGGTATTTTGGGATATCACCCATGAAGCAGGAAGGATGAGGACTGGGAGAAGATAATAGAATGAGCATAAACTCCATCTAAGTGGGATTGATTTTCTGTGCTAAATACTTTCAAACCTGAGGCACAACGCAAGGAATTTGCCCAGGATTCATTTTCCACATCTTGCTCAATAGAAGACAAGGCAAAGCCACAGCTTTCTCTGGAACATCTTCTGCTACCTTGGCTTTGGCCAGCTGCTAAAACCAGCACCATTGTTCCTTGTTATTTCCTTCTGTTCTTTTCTACACCAGGCCATTCATTTCAGCCTGAAAAAAACTCAAGGCAGTCATAACTTGCCATGACTCCTGATCTGCCAGGCTGTGGGAGGGAGCCAAGGAGACTTATGAAGTCTTCCCTGGTGAGAAAGAGATCCCCCCTCTGCTGCCTGGCATTTCCTTGCAGAGGGAACTGCGGAGCTGAAGGCAGAGGGAGCCTTTGCTATAACGATTAAGGTTGAGAGATTCCCTGGTTCTGTCAAAGATGAAATGATCTCTGGTCTGTCCCCATCTTGCAGAATGGTGTGTATTGCACCAAGCAGTGGAGTGACCTCTGGCATCTGCACACTTGGCTCAGAACAGCTTGGTCATCTTAGAATATTGTAAAGGCGAGGGCTATGTTACAGCAATGAGCTTTTGTAGCAGCTGGATAGAAAGAGAAATATCATCACTGAGAAACTGCTAGTCCTGATGCAGTTACAATCTATGTTCAAGTTGGAGAGGGTCTATTTAACTTCAAGCCTGTGGGAAGGTACTAGACCTACAGTCTGGACATTGTCTATTTATCCAGAACAGGTCCAGTATTCACAGTGGGGGTGCCCTGCTTTGAGTATTCAAACATTCAACAAGAATGTCTTATTGTCAAAAAAGAGATATTTCAGCAGAAGTTCTGTTGAGCATTGCCAGAAATTCGAAGGTGTGAGCCCAAAGCTGAGCATATGGGGAAGGTAGAAAACGTGCCACCTCCACTGCTAGCAGTTGGCAGGTCCCACTGTGCCTGTGGGATGACAAAGGGTGCCTCCAGTGAGGTCTGGGTCAGGTTAGCCCTTCCTAGAGGCTGCTACAGGGGCCACCACTCATCCTCACCTTCATCTGCAAGCTACTTTCTCGGAGCATCTAAAGTGGTGTGGAAATAAGTGCAGAAAGAAGGCTAAATGCTAGTTCATTCATGCTACTTGTCGGCAGGGTAACACACCACACTTCACCAGCTGCTCAGGTTCAGACCCCAGCACACATTCATGTCTTTGGTTTTCTACTAACCTTAAGGGTATAACCAATCCAGCACACACCCATTCCAGATTCCTCCCAATTTCCAATGCATTGTGCACCTCTGCTTTCATTGAGTATATTTTAAAAGACACACTGCATGGACATTGATATGTGTTTAAAAGCTAGAACAAGGGCTTGGAACAATTTTTTTCCTTTGTCAGCTGATAATCTATGCGTGTGCATCCAACCTTTCAACTGTTTAAAAAGAATAAAAACCCAAACCAACCATATGTAAAAAAATGCCAAACCACAAACAACAAAAAAACTTGAAAAAAAAGGTCTTTTCGATCATACTTATTAAAAATGAAATGGTGTTTCTAATTATATCTACCCTTATATTTTCGAAGCTCAAAAATAACAAAACCAGCCAAAGTCTAAACAAATAGAATTTTTGTTTTCAGATGAATGAAAACCTGCATGTTCTCCAAAATGATTTTTGATCTCTCTTCTTGGCAGAAAAAATATATAATCTTTGCCTGTGTAAGATGACCCCCCTCCAGAGTTTTAGTCTCCTTCCCATTTTTCAGGTGAACCTGCAAATCAAAATAATAAGAAAAAAAAATAAAAATCAATTACCCAATTTTTTTTGCACTTCTCTAACAAGGACCAGTCTTACCTGATGAAATACCTACAAAGCGTAACTGTAAATTTTATCGTGTACCACACACACTTGGTCGATTGAGTAACAGCTACGAGCTCTCAAAAATCAATCTATATTTATCACATAACCCAAGCATTCTGAACAAAAAGCAGGACACGTTTTCTAAATGTTACGATCTGAGATATATGTGTGTGTGTGTGTGTAAGCCCAAGAACATTTTGACCACAAACGGTGCTGATTATTGATATAATTATGCTGCAATCACACTAGAGGAGAGTATCCAGTAAATCAAATCCAACTGTCCGCCCACTTGCAGTGAAGAGACTAAAACCTGTCAAATCAGGGAAGAAGGAACAGGTGGCCTCATTTGCAAAAAAAAGGCTGTTCCTCGCACCACTGAGTGCCGTACATCAATACTCACACACACACACACATTTATTAAATACAGAATATCACTGCTTTGTGTGCAGCACATTAAATATGCTTCTGGTGCATGCACCGATATAAAATCTGACACACAGGTCTCTTAATACACCAAGCAAATAACCTGGGACTTACTAAGCACTGCCATAAGTTTTCACCTTTTTAATTTTTTTAATCACTGCTGACAGCAGTGGGCAGCCTTCTGTGGCATCTCTGCCCAGTCTGCATCTCTTCAACCTCAGCAGGTCCATCAACAGCCCACAGGAGGCTCCCGCTACGCTGACATGGGACATCCTCACTTCCCACCATGGGGGAACAGCTCACATTTTTGGGCACTGCTGTCTAGCCAGAGCTCACCAATGCTGGATCTGAAGAAATCCCTGGTGCCCTACTCGAGTGGTAGCTGCTCCTTCTCTCAATTTTGCAAATTTGGATACTGACAGCAGAAGTGGATGCAAGCTGGAACATAGGAGATTCCAGTTAAATATGAGGAAAAATTTCTGCACAGTGAGAGTGACTGAACACTGGAAAAGGCTGCCCAGGGAGGTTGTGGAGTCTCCTTCTCTGGAGACATTCAAAACTCTTCTGGACTCATTCCTGAGTGATCTGATCTAGGTGTTCCTGTTCCAGCAGGGGGATTGGATTAGATGATCTTTCAAGGTCCCTTCCAATCCCTGATATTCTGTGATTCTGTGATTTATTATGAAAAAATTCTTCACAGAAAGTGGTCAGGCAATATAATCAGCTGCCCAGGGAAGTGGTGGAGTCACCATCCCTGACTGTGTTTAAGAGTAGATTGGGTGTGGTGTTGGGGGATATGGTGTAGGGGAGAACTTGTAGAGTAGGGCTGATGGTTGGACTAGATGATCCCAAGGGTCTCTTCCAACCTGAATGATTCTATGATACTCTCTGATCTTCTGACATGGTGGGCATCGGCAGCCAGGGAGTGAGGGGGAAGAAATACCAGACTTCTTTGAGTAGGACATTAGGGAGAAAAGTTAGAGGGTGTATTTTTGTATGGTGCTGCAGCTCACTCTGTGGACAGATCTAGAAGGTAACTGTGTGGTCTAAGCATGTTTCGCTATTTACTCTGCTGCAGTATATACTTTTCAGCTGCAGCATAGTTGACATCCAAGGAATGACCTAGAGACCAGACAGTGTCACAAAACAGATGGCAACAAGAAACCCCAAATCTTATGAAAGTCAGTCTTGATTCAGTCCTTACGTTGGAAGGAAAAGGCACATAGGCACATGTCAACCAACCTATTTTGGGAGCAAGTAGCAACAAGCACAGGAAAGTACTGTCATGAATTGGGATGCAAACAGCTGCTTTCACCTGCTCACACAAGAGTGATCTCTAAGATGTGGATATTGTAATGACCAGACTATGAATCTTCAAACTCAAGGTTAATTCCCATTTTCAGTAATGGATGAGAAAAGCTGAAAATCCATCAAAACTACAAATGGGAGGAAAATGCCTCTGAAAGCAAACATCTCGAGAAAGTACTGTGTATTAAACAAAATGCAGTTATGACAAATGCTGTGGGCTCTCGAGATTCAAGTACAGTCTCTTTCCAGAGGCACCCAAAGGAAAAGATGAAAATAGCTGAGATGTGTGAGTGTGGTTACGGCAGCTGCCCTCAAAGAGGAACTTCTAAAAGGCTCCATTCTAAGGGATGCCTCTATCACATAAAGGGAGAAAACTAGGATTTAACAGTACAGAACATACAAGTCTGCCTGGGATAGACAGGAATTGCAGTTATGAGCCCAAGTACTAAATAATAAGACAGAATGGTGATCTGTGGAGTCATTAAGTCCTTATTTTTCTAGTTGCAGATGATCTTGTCTTATGATTCCTTTCACAAGCATAAAACAGCTGCGTTCAAGTCTTGGTACTAAGGTTGCAACCCCAGAGATCTATAGAAACATGACAAATCTGTATATCCCTCACAACCAGGGCTAAAAGAATACTTTTCCACTGAAGGTGGAAAACTGCAGGAGAAAAGCTGTATCAAGAGGTTTAAAGACCCATCTGAAAGGGAAAGAAGGCATTTGCCTTGATAATGATGCAGTTTTAATTGTTTTGTGTGATTTTAGTGGACACAAACTGATTTAGAAGAGAGACAATTTGCAAAGTACTCTTGGTTAGTACCAGTGTATGCTTTAAAATTTAATCTGTAAACTGTTTCTCATAATATCCTGTAATGGTTTTCTGCTCTCGGTAGCGTAGCGGACAGTTGCCCACTTAAGTCCCACACGAGATAGGTGACCCCTTTACAACCCAGCACATACAGTAGATGAGAGAGATCCTGCTTCGCTCATAAAACCAATCATTCTCCCCTAATAGCCTACAATTTGCAGCTATCATAAAACCACCCTAACTGTATTTAGGAGGCAGGGGCGCAATTCTGAGCTTGAAGGTTAAAGGCGTCCACATGTCTATCTATCCCATGGCTGGACTGGTAACAGAAGTCAGTAATTCACAGCAAACTACCACCAAATGGCACTGAAAAATAAGAAGCCTTACTACAAGAGCAAAGGACCCTCCTGGAAGTTGCAGAGCTATGTGCCACCGGCCTGTACAGCATCAGCAGGGGGTTGTTGATACGCTTTGTAGCTGATATCCCCAGGAGTACCAGTGGGAACATTTTTTTTTTCCACAACAGCCACTAAAGTCTTTAATACAGAATATAGTGTTTTCAGCCAACTCGGTGTCTTGCCACCTTCCTCTCCAAGGCAAGCCATACTGATGACATCTTCCTTATCATCAATAAAGATGATGTACAGCAGACTGCGGAGTTATTCAACAAACAATTTCCAAAGATCACCTTTACTACAGCGTATAAAACAGATCTAGGACTCCCTTCCCGGGATGTCAGAATTTTATGAAGCATCAACTCTACAGTTGCAGCTACCTGGTATGGAAGGAATAGTGCTTAGGATAGATATACAGTGGTTTGCTTGCCTCAGCACATTCCCATGACCGCGCAAAAAGGTTGTCTGTGATGAGGCTCATTATTAAAAGCACCACAGAGGTGATGCAAGAGATGGAAAGCCATTTACAAAATGCACCTAAAAAGAGCTGAGCAGATAGAAAACAACATCTGCTCATCTTACCTGAGCCTAAAGACCACCTCCTATGCTAATGGCCCACCAAGCACCATGAACACTGATAAGCTCTACTATTGATGTGCTTTTTCCTAATTAATGTTGTTAAAAACTGAAAAGATGGCCCTAGGAATTGATTATGTAAATTCCCCAGTCAGGTAGAAGTTGTTTTTTTTCCAACAAAACTGAGCATCACAGCATGATTATTTCTGCCATCAGTCAAAATAGTTAAGAAGGTGGCTTTCCGTGATCTCAGCAGTAGTGAGGGCAAGCATGGAGCTAAGGATGTGTGTCGAGCATTTCTGAATCAAGGACTGAATTTCCTCTCAAGGATGCAGTGTTTATTTCTAATTGTAGAGATTAGTCACGAAGAGTCAAAAGGCAGACCAGAAACACATTTGTTACTCTGTTGCTCTGAAAAAGAAATATTTTTCCCACATTGGTATTTCACACCCATCTTTGCTTTTTCCTGTCAGCACCTCCTCTTCCATAGCTATGTTTTCAAATCTGGGAAGATCACCATTATTCAGGAATAGGCCCTCTGGCAAAGATTAAATGAACGTAGAATAACCAGCACAGCACTGACCGAGCACGTTAAACCCCACTCTACCTGGAACAAACAACCGCCTTCAGGTGATTTCCGTATCCTGCGATTTGCATCTTATTTGGAAACAGTAAATATAAAAAAAAAGTTAGTGCAAAAGAGTCAACATTGGATTAAAAAAAATAGGGTACTATAACTGTTATCTTCTGCATTTCAGAGTGCAGGTGTAGAATATACTGCATGGACGAAAAGCTAAATAGATTTGCATTTAAGTTTCATCACTTTTAAGGTTCCCGATATCCAAGCCTCTTTTAAAAGAGCCCTAGTGGACAATAAAACTCTTTTAGGAAATATACAGCAAAGCAGCGGTGCCTGATAAACAGACATAAAATTAGAGTGCTGTAATGTTTCAGCTGTTCACTTCCTTTGATTCAGGCAGCTGGCAGCGAGGCATTTGAAAAGATAGAACAAGCAATGTCTAATGGATAAATACATATTTTTTTCCACACCATATGTATTTTAAACATACATAAATGCATACACTCACACACGTGTACTAATAAGATAAATTTACAGGGCAAACAGAAGTGAACAGTCACCAATATAGATACTGAGATACCATTAAGTATTTAAAATGATTACAGCTTTTAAACCATGGAAACAAGAACTTTAAAATAATATTTTTGGTATCTTTTCCTCTAGAGTGAAAATTTCTCAGCCATTTCCATCTGAGTGAAATCAGAATTTCACCAGTGCCATTATTTTATAAAAGCAAAAGCTTTTTGACAAAAATTTGTGTCAAAAGTGTCCCCAAATTAACCCTCCAAGAAAGCAATTTCTGAGCTAAAAATTACGTGGGTCTTTTTTTTTTTTAAATTACTAAATCAATGCTTTTCCCCATGTTCTTTTTCATGTGAAGCCCATGCAAGGCATTTCCTCTGCAGCCAGACAATACTGAATCACAGAAGAGGGAGATGGCAACTGCCCCCTCTCTCTGCACACTGTTTCTTATGCAGAAATGTGTCTCTAGGTCTAACTCCCTATGAAAATTCACTCGCTTTAAAGGGAAACACTTGGGTGTACAGCTCTTCACAATGAATTTCTCAGTAAGATACTCGTACAGGATTCAAAGGATAGTCATTCTCCAAGAAAGCCAATTTCCCATTGTAAGCATTTCATTCAGCAGACTAAACTGACCTGTCTTTACGCAACAGCGCTCAACCAGTGAATCACTAAAGAATAAAAACGACCTACCAAAAAATACATTGCAAAAGAAATCATTGACTTATAAGTGTAAAAAAAACCCACCCAGTATTCATCCTGAGAAGCCAAGAACCTATTATGATTTATGCAACAGGTCTTTGACCTCGCTTTCCTTCTCCTCCTCCCTGCAGTCCTGGTGCCCACGAGCCCTGGGAGGTCCATGCAGCCTGGGCCACCCCAACATGAATGGACAGTGCAGGGTGGAAGAATTTTTGGATAGTCCCCGGACCTGATCTCCTCCAGGCCTTCCTGCAGAAGCAGGGGAAGATTTTCTGTTCCCAGTTTATTACTCAGTGCTGTTGTGCTCTACTTTCCTTCTGGATTTTATGCATTTATTTCCATAAGTGTTTGCAGCACCTCCTCGTCTCTGCTTTGTGGCAACCTGCCCTGTGTGTCAGGCAGAAATATTAATATGCTATCAGGTACCACATGTGTCAGTTCCTACTCTGTATCTGGGTGCAAGCCCATTTCAGATCAACCAAACCAGATAGTATCTTCTAGAAGAGGAAAAAGCCATATTTGGCATAAAGGCACAGTTGAATGGTTTTGTGGTTCTTTTGGCACCTGGACATATACACTAGGAAAAAAAAACTTACTTTCTCACAGATAGGGTTTCTTCCTGCCTCTGAGACACTGAATATGTTCTTACCACATGTATGCCATAAAGGAACAAGTCCTTGAGGTCCTTCCTCATTTACAGCATGTATTCAGCTCTCTTTTTT
Organism: Jacana jacana; assembly: GCA_013400555.1. Lineage (NCBI taxonomy): Eukaryota > Metazoa > Chordata > Aves > Charadriiformes > Jacanidae > Jacana > Jacana jacana. Next base: position 86,065 of record VZTM01033774.1, on the reverse strand, counting down.
GGATTTGAATGAATATTCAAATACAATGAAGATAAAAGTAAACAGAAAAAATGTATTTTCACCTTAAATATATATTCAGGCTATATTACAGATATTCAGGATATATATATACTCATATACATTCAGGTAGGTAGAAAGGCACTTACGAACATATCCTGCTGTCCCACTGCAGCTTAGCAGGGCACGAGGAGTTTATTCTGGTGCTTTGATTAGTGAGTCCTGCCCTGACACCTCCTGTTTCACAGAGCTGCTGTGATGCTGGAAAGGACCCCAGAGGCTTTGAACAATGATGATTATTTAATTAAGTGATCCTGATTAACAGAGGTACAATACAATATTGAAATTTCTTATTGACTTTCTGCATTGCAAGACATTATGTGCCTCAGTAGCCTTCAATGGTAGGGCGAGCCTAAGGCATGAGCTGAATGCATGCAAACACCTGAAATATCTGCAACCGATGTTATCAGCAGGAATCACAAGTATGAAAAAGCATATGAATAAAAAGCAATATAAAAACAACCAAAATCAAAGAACAAATGCTCTGCATAACTTCTTAACCTTTTCCCATGGATTTCTAGTTGAAGAAATGTTCCCCTTGCAGTGTTTAATATCTTGAGGCTTTGTATTAACCTGAACTATGCTTCAGAAGAAAGAAACATTGAGGGGACCACATTGCCTTGGAGGAGATCAACACCTTTATTGCTTTTGATGATGATGTGAGACCAGGCAGCTCCATGGGGGGTGGGAGAGGACTTCCCATGCATGACCCATGGTGCCACGTAAAGGAGATTTCAGGACATTTCAGGTAGACATAGGAATTAACTAAGACACCAAATGCTCTTTTACATGTTTTGAAAAGGCACAGGGCAGCATTTCTGCTTCCTGCAAGGAATCTGAAATACTTTGTATGTTCCTCGGGTGCTGCTGTAATTATTACTGTTTTCTTAATCATATTATGCAAATAGGCTGTGAGGGAAAGAGGGAGAGAGGTAGACAGAAAAGCTGCAGAGTGAGAGTTACTGCTTTTGGACGGTTACAGCTTCACTCCCTGATTGAAATTCCTGGAATTCTCAATAGTTCCTTATCAAAAGGCTTAAAAAGAAAGATTTTTCTTTTAATAAAAAGAAATGAAGAAAAATGGATCTCTCATTTCCAAGGGATACAACAGAGATCACCTTGTAGTCTGGCAGCAGAATTGATATGATTTGCATTACCAAGGATGACTAAATGGAGTGTTAAATTATCTCAAAAAAAAAAAAAAAAGAAAAAAAAGTAAATTGATATTCATGACATCAACAAGGTTAGAAAGGAAAAAAAAAAAAAGTGAGTCTTTAATGCTTGTATAGGACAAGAATACATGTAATCTTAACATTCCATGGGCACAACACTACTCCAAAAGGCATCTCCTGCATTTGCACAACATTTCTAGGAAATGATTTGAAATGACATACAGTGCTGAAATGCAGATGCCACAGCAATCTGCGTTGGAAACATTAATTATTCCTGATAAATTCATTCTCCAAGTGTATTCTCAACACACAAAAAAGTTCAGCAAGCTGTAAATTTGATTTTGGAATAAATGCATTGCATTGTAAAGGTTACGTGGGAGGAAAGAGATAGGGGAGGAGATGGGGGCATTACCTCATACATCAGCAATGGAATGACTCAAAAATAATTTTTGAGCACTATCTAAACTGCTTTATTATTTTAATATGTTTCAGTGACTGTTCATGCAGATTCCAGCATCATTCATGTATTTATCTATACATAGGTGTACACACATGCATGCGATATTGCAGGAATACACAATATAATAAGTTCTGCTTTGACCACATAGCACATAAGACATCTCTCCTATACCACATGTATGTAATGCCATGAGTATAAATCCCCATTTGGCCCCCTCATGGATATTATTAGCTTGGGTAGGTCCTAGCTTAGTGCTATCTCCCAACTTCTTGTCAGCTCAGAGGTCGGAGAAGGGAGCACATGTGCACTGGGGGATCTTGCCGCTGCTCACAAATTTACTTCACACTCCAAAAAAACCCTTAGCGTGAATTTAATTGAAAAGACTATAATCTCTAACTAGTGTTGCCCAACACCTTCATTCAGGTTTTGGGACTTCATTTCAAGCCTTGTGGTCATTAAAGCTTTTTTATGAAGTCTTTGCTCTTGAGTCGTGGGATTACAACTTAATCTTGGCAGTTTATGATTTTATGACTGCACAGAAATGCATGACTTTCAATACAGAGAAAACTGTTTAGAATTAAATAAATGTTAGAAGTTATAACTTGAAAAACTACTCTCTATTAGGTTCAACTAGTTTTCAAATGTTTAGGGCTTATTATAAGGTGTAACTTTCGCATATACAAGCCAGTGCTAAGCATTCCTCGAAGACTGCAAAGAACCGAATTTTACCGTGGTGTTTAGACTCTAATGCTCACCCCAAAGAAGCTGGCGTCTAGTGCTGTGTCAAAAGGCTTGTAAAATCATTTGGCATTTGCAATTCACCTTCTAGACCACCAAACAGTGGTGACACAGCAGTGGCACTGTAGCTCGAGTCCTCTGCAGCCCAGATGCAGTTGGGATTTCACCCAGAGCACGTAAATCCCTCCCTTCTCTAAAAGGACAAACTGGTCCCTGTGCTCAGCATCTCCGTGGCCTGTGGTCTGCCCCTGATCTTTCTTTTGTGGTTTGTGAATTATTTTTCCCTGGCTGCAATTTTCACATTTTCCTGTAAGTCTTCCATTTTGTCAGCTTTCTGGCAATAGAAGACATTTGACAATATCAGAGCGTTTTTCTCCTCCAGTGTCTTATATTGAAAAAAAAAATATACTAGGAAACACATTAGAATTAGGAAAGAATATCAGCGTTTGTTTGATATCCCAGAAAAGATGATAGGTAATGCTGAATGCAACCCTGAAGTGTCAGTTCTCACCCATTAGGTAAATAACTTTTATTGTTAAAATTGTCTACCTCTTTATATTGTTATGATAGAGAAGTTGCATAGTTTGTCTCATTTTTATTTATTTGTTTGGTTTTGGAGTGGACTCAAAATCTTTTAGTGCTTGAACATGGCATTACTGAACTTTTTAGTCGGATTCCCTCTTCCTCATCCCCAAACATGCCGCATCTCCATTGAAATACATCAAGCCCATTAAATCTGTTGCTTACCTCACTGCCAAGAAATTTATTTATAAGAGCTGATTGAAAAATGTTTTGGTTTTTTTTTTTTTAATTTGTAATATCAGTGAAAAGATTTATTTCACCTCTTTATCCTCCAATATTTTTGTATAGCTGTTTATTATTATATTTTATGTAGATGCTACCTTTAGATTTGCAGATACACATTTATGAATAAAATATTTTGCAGACAAGATCATAGATTAAGGCTAACAAATGCAGTAGCGATTTTTTCATTTGTAGTAACACAGTGACCTTTTTTGCATTGCAAATTTCACTATATTTGGGTTGGGGTGAGGACATGAAATATGTAACATCAAATAAGGATATATAATAATCCCAAAGGAGATATCTGAGGAGCAAGACATCTGAATATTTGGGTTTAACAATCTTCAATGTCTTAGTGTCATACCACACTAGTTTGGCTCTTAATGGAACCCAGGAAATTTACCATCTGATGTCCTCAGGTGACCTCTACGTGATGAGTTTGATTGAAGCAACATCTGACATGGTTTTATACCATTCTTCTCACGTCAGGAAGAGCACCATTTTCTGCAGAGCCCTTTCATACCGAGGGGCATTAATGACAATCAACCCTGAAAAGTTTTCAGCAGCACGGTGCAGTTTGCAGTGAAATGTAAAATACTGTATTTAACAATGTGTCCATTAGCGGACTCCAAATGAAAGCTAAATTAAACACCTGCATTCAGACTCTTCTAAATAGTGTTTCCAGCTGCACTGACAAATCATACCTTGTTATTTTCCAGGAGGGATATTATCTCTTTAGAGGAAATTTGTCAGAGAGAAATCAGTCCAATATTCTGCCCCCATTAATGATAACACGGAGCTACCAACTGAGTGCTCTTTGCAGACTTGGAGGTGTCTTTGTGTATACCTGTCCCTAAACACCACCACTTCATCAAAGAAACTGAGCTTCTAATGTCTTCTTACAACCCTATTGTGGCAGAATAACTACAGGAATTTAGAGAACTGTAAATACCGAGAAAGACGTAAGAAAGGGAAATTATTCCTTTGCATCTGGGATGAGAAATAATTGTTGTCAGTCGACCAAAATATATTCTAACTCCTGTTCACAAGTACATACCCAATTCATTTCTATGCAATAATTGAGAACAGAAAAGAATGATTCCACTTAGCCACTACTATGTTATAAACTCACATGCTGCATTCATGGTATTTTAACACCTAGCACTTCTGAATAGCGGTCTTCAGCTGACCTTCATCCTGGGAAAGGACTTTGAATTTCAACCTTTATTTTGCATAGCTGGTTTTCACTTCAGATGGTCCCCCCCTGCCCCCTGTTAGACCTCCTTGATCCGTGTTTAGCACGACAGTTTTTGGTGCTATCCACAGATAACTGATGCTTAAGCAATTATCTAGCCAAACATTCGTGCAGCCAAAATGTAGTCAATTATTTTAATATTGTCTTTTAAATGAATCACTCTAATCATCCTGGCTGGCTACCTCTGAGGCCAAATTAACTTGTCAGTGTCTTTTGTGTTTTATGGATCAATTTTATAAAGGTCTCAGCAATGGTCCAGACCTTCTCCCATTGAAATCAATGGCAAAACTCCCGGGATCCTCACTGGAAGCAGGTTTTGGCAAGTACAAAGCATTTATGAAAATTCTAGCTTTCAGGACAATATGTCCTCAATATTTTAATGGTACCCTCCTCTGTGGCATTAAAGAGGCAACCTGTGACACTTATACAAGACAGTGGATATAATATTTCTGGATCTTAGCAAAGCATTTGACACTGTCCCCCACCACATTCTCATGGAAAAACTGGCTGCTCATGGCCTGGATGAGCGTACGATCTGCTGGATCGAGCACTGGCTGGAAGGACGATCCCAAAGGATGGTGCTCAATGGAGTTAAATCCAGCTGGTGGCCGGTCACAAGTGGTGTTCCTCAGGACTCAGTATTGGGGCCTTTCCTTTTTAATATCTTCATTGACGATGTAGATAAGGACATAGAAAACACTATTAGTAAGTTTGCAGATGACACTAAGTTGGGTGGGAGTGTTGATCTGCTTGAGGACAGGGATGCTCTACAGAGGGACTTGGATAGACTAGATAGATGGGCCAATGTTAATGGCATG
>VZTM01033774.1:39367-80127 GCA_013400555.1 Jacana jacana | reverse complement strand
CTCTTCGCAGCTTAAAAAACCCTTGCATTAGTCTGCTGTTTACCCCAAATTTCAGTTCATTAAATAAACCAAGGCTAACTACCAATCCCCAAAGTACTCCTAATGACTATTTCTTTCCAAATTGATACAGCACTGTTTGTCCTTCAGCCAGTACTGACTCCGCGTGATCATGCTCACAGCCAGCTTCCTTCACACTTCTTGTCCAAGTAGGATTTTGTGAGGCTCTGGAGTTGGCCCGTTATAAAGTGTAGATAGATTATAAGTACTGCCTTTCCTCTAATCACCGGTTTTGTAATTTTAATAAAGAGGCAATCAAGCTAACAATGGTTTGGCAAACCTCCTCTCTGAGGGATCCAAATTTCAACCTTGGGTGCACAAGGCTGGGAGAACAGATCTACACGTAGAAAGCAAAGCGTTCATTTCAGCCACCTATTACCTATTATATATTTCATAGCAGCAGTTAGGATCCCCAAACTAGAATATTGTGCTATGTCCTAGGAGCAAGAAAGGAGATCTTGCCCAACGGTGATTTTAATAAATTACTTAAAAATCTAAGTTAAATACAGGGATACTCAAACTAAAGGCAGCATCAAGGTTTATCGGCAAAGGAAAAAACTTGGAATATTTATCAGACAATAGTATTTAATACAGAAACTCCTATTAGAAAGCAGCACTTGTTCACATGGGACAATGTAAAGTCCCATTCGAGTAAATTCAGATTATGGATAGATGTGAAGTCAAAGCAGAAAATCTGTTCCACAGCTGAGGATTTGCTCAGGATGTTCCAAGTTTTGACTCTCCCTGCCTTGAATTAGCTTCTGATTTTCTTAATTCACTCGGGAAGCAGGTCAATTTGAACAAGAAGGTGCTCAAAGCAGGACTGTCCACACTGAAAGTTACTGCAAAACATTAGAAAGTCAGCTGGTTGGTACCTCTGGAGTTGTGTTGCGAGTAATTTTGCAGTTGCCCCTACCTGGTAGTCAAGCCAAAAGGTGGCAAAAATTAGAAATTCAGGCTCTGAATCTGAGACTTGTAAAAACTGTCCTAAATGAGAGCTTAGGTCTTCTACCCTTTATATGGGTTTCAAGTTACAGATTATTCAATAATTCTTACGTTACTTTAGCAGAGACTGAGGTTTCAGGAGTACAGGTAACTGCTATCTCCTTGTTCAAAACATTAACAACTCATTTGTTCTCATATTTCCCCATTCCTCTTGGGCTAAAGTAACAACCAGGTGGGCAAACTGGCCTTTAGGGAGCTGTTGGAGCAGGTGCCACCCCGAGCTACACATCCTGCTCTGTATGTATGTGATCAGCAGTGTCCAGCAGCATCCTTACTACTTCCCACCTTTTCTGATGGGGCCAGCCAAGGTGGCAAACCATGCCTGAGACAACCCCATGGCCTATGCCATGGTCATCTCTGTAGCAGACAGCTAAGGTGACAGCTGACTCATTCCCAGCTCTGGCTGGGAAGCTGCACCTCATGATTCTCTACCATCTCTTTGCTGTGATTACAAGCTCTAGAAGACCTGGAAGATCTCGATATGGATCTTGTTCTTATGCAGCTGGCAACTTCAGGATGGTGTCTTGGTTTTCCCTGATGAGAAACTACCATTCATAACCTGTGGGAAATTGCATTCATCTCCTGGCAGATATCTGAGCCAGGTAATCCCCCCTCCTACCCTTCAGAGCACACTGTCCCCTGGTTTCCAGTTTCTCTGTAGTGGCTCTGTGAATATCTCACCCTCATGCTGCCGTAAATACTAGGAAACCTATGGGGCTGTGCTACAAAATGCAGCTGACAACATTTAAATCAATATGTCAAGCAAGCCAGAAGCAGTTTGCTTTCACCAAGAGCTGGAACAGCTAGGTGAAAAAGAGTAGAAACACCACATTGATTAAAAATACACAGGTAAAATCTCCCATAATTTTTCATTTTTGTTATATTTAATCCAGGTACAGTAATTATTCATTTAATTTCTTTTTCTTTACAAAACAGACCACCCCACCACCACCACGTACATAGAGAAAAGGCAAGCAATTTATTCTTTAACATATTTTTCCTGAACTGACCATGACCTCACTAGGTGTATATTTCTCTCCACTTGACATTATCACAGAGTGAAAGAGTAGTTTTACCTTGCACATAAGACTTAAAAAGAGTAAGTCATTGATCTTGGTTTTCATTTCTGCCACAAAGGAATGCACAGGCATTTTTTTCTTCCACAAATGCGGATTTGGGTAAAAGCCAGCTTTACTTCCCTGGTAATATACACCACCAGTTTGTGTGTGACTGGCAACTGATGTTCTTGCCTATGAAACAGGAGAGCAGTGGCATTTGTCATGGCATGCCTCTGACATTTTCCACAGCAAGGGGCAGATAATATCAAACTCTTGCTCATCTATTCAACTTCCTGGGGAGAAACAGACTTCAAAAAATAAACCCAAGGAAAAATAGACTGTTAAGCACTTGTCTTAAATGCTGCAAGAAAAGGAAAAAAAGAAGTGTTTGTAAATGTATCAAACTGCAGGAAGAGAATTTATCTTTGATTTGCCCTTGTCAGTTCTTGTCTGTGCAATTACACACTGCCCTCTGCTAGGGCAAGGCTTGGCCCCAGGGTCCTGGTGGAACAACAGGAGATTTGGGTTTAGTCCTCCAACAGACACCCCCAACAAAATCTTCCCACTGAGAATGAGATGCAGTTTTTGAAAGCTTTAATATGTCACCTATCGGCAATGAAAAAAGGATCAGCAAAAGCAGGGCTGAGCATCCCATGCAGTCCATCTATTACTAACACCCCATGCACAGAGTTCCCTGGACAACTGGGACAGCCAGAGGCTTTACCATAACTTTTAAGTGTCCCCAAACCCATGGGGCAGCCCAAAAACTGCAAGCTGTGCTATGGACGGCCCCTGCTGTGAGAAACATCTTAAAACAGCACTGAAGTTTAACTCCTAAAAATGTATTGAGTGCCCACAATACTGAACTTACAGCCTGTGTAATAACCTGTGCTCAGGACATCCAGGTGAACAAGCAGCATTTTACGTTAAACATTTCCAACGTTGGCCTGTTTAACTAAGCAGGGGCTGGATTGCAAATTCATCCTAGAGCTGCAGCTCCTGCCGTCGAGGGAAGTGAGCCAAAGGCTGGGGATGCCAGCGGCAGCACTTGGCGTGCCTTGGGTTGGGTCCACCGACACAGCAGGGTCTGTCCAGTTCCCTCTTGATTGTTCAAATCATTGGTATTTCTTTCCTTTCCAAAAACATGACACTTTAAAGCAATTATATAGTACCGACAAGCAATAGAGAAGCCTTTTATAGCTACGGCACCATTATTTTTATTAAATCTCCTACAGTTCATTTTCTAATAAAGCACATTTTACTCCAGGTTGTTTCAGTGGATTTGTATGCTTACTCGACAATTCACAACAGTTGCAACCTGAAGCCATAATTCAGCCATATAAAGTCATATTAAAATGATAAATCCAGAGTCTCTTAATCTTTGCCCTAACACTGTTAGTTCAAAATGTATTTTTTTCATTCTCTCATTACGATCATCTCTTTCTTTCATTTAGTGCATTTAGTTTCTAGGCTGCAGACCCATAAAGGTTTATAGCCATGCTGACCTTCACCTGCAGGAAACTGTTTCAGAGGTATCTATAGTGTGCAAAGCCAAACATGTGTAGCCTTAATTTGCACACTCTTTACAGTGAAAATTAACTTTCTGTGTATTCGGATGCTGTATTGTATGTGTGGTTGTTGCAGTGGGCATGTAAAATCATTATACTGTAAAAATATAATTATCCAATAGTAATAAACCTCCATAATCTGCAAGTGTAGTGCGTGTTCAAATGTAGAACATGCATGTATAATTTAGCTGCAATTTCTAAAGTAGAGAATCCAAGATTCAGACAGGAATCTAACACAAAATTTAGCTGTCAAGAAAAGGGAGAAGCAGAAAGTGACCCAGAGCTGAGCCTCAGTCACCTCCCATCAATCAGTACCTATCTTTGAAGACCCGGTGCCAGAATTTCTGCATAACATGCACACCAAAGTCAAAATAACAGGAAAACAATAAAGTGTTAACCCATGGAAAATCGAATTAAGCCTTCACCACTTGAATGTTTTTGAATGAATGTGTGTTTTACAGGTAGTTACTTTCGTTAGCATTACAAATTGAAGTTAGAATATGTTGCATATCAGCACATACATATTTCATAAACCTCTATGTAGCTTCAAAGTATTATCATATAAGTGGTATAGATTCCTTTCTTGGATGTAACAGCAGAATGTTTTCATTTTAATGATCCTTAATACTATGCAAACTACAGGAATGCACAAGATCATCAGGACTTGTACCTTAGAAATTTCCTCACTGCAATTTTTTCTTCTCTGGATGTTCTGTGTGATTTTGCCTTTATTTATCACATTGGGCCATATTCCCCAGCTAAACTCTAACTGGTTCTGTGGCACCTTTGTACTACTGAAGGATCATGACCTGCAGGTAGGAGGGACATAATGGGCCAGACCGCTGGGTTTTGGCCCATCTACAGCTGGTGGCCTTCATAGTCAGTATTGTGTCATTTACCCCTCTCTGTTTTTCAGATGTCTGAGTTTTCTGAAGGAGGATGAAAGGAACCTTGATTGAATGTAAATGATGTTTTTATATGGTAATATATTACTTGGCTTTGACTGAGTGCACAGCAGCACGAGGTGCATTTGAGACATAAAAGAAAACAAAAATCCTTGCGCTGAAGAATTTATAACCTAAAATAAAGAGTCCTGGATTATCTGCAGGGAAAAAAACCTCAAGGGAATATATCCCACGAGATATATTTGCAAGAGAGATTTTTAGGATATTATGCCTTATCACACATCTCGGAAACTCTCAAGCTCCCACTTCATCATCTTGGTGCAGGGCAATACCACTCCTGGTGCTCACCTTGCGGCAGCCCTACAGAAGATTGTGTGAATCAGCTCGTGTAGGGGAGAAGTGTACAGTTTACTTTCCTAAACTTCAACAGTGTTTTAAAGTGTTATATGGGAAAGCCAGTGATGAAGTTTTTGGGCTTTCTTCTCTATATTGTTCCAATGGGAGATGGCTCAAAGGTGCAGACCTTGAAACATGCCACACATTGGGTCACACTCATTACTCAGAGCCAGTGCTTAAGCAGCTCCTGAAAGGAAAAAAAAAAATACCCCAAACAAAAACATCTCACTCTTCTTTGTTTCCAGGTTCTCTAAATCAATGCAGCATTTGGCCTTTGTACCGCAGTCCCTTGGGTGCAAACCTGTCTGCATCCATGTTCTTGAAGTTATTTGCTTCATGTTGGGCTTTTGTTTTGCTCGAACTTGAAAAGCAGTTTTGCTTTGAGCCTTTACCATGCTACTATTTTAAGTGTGGTATTGCTGGGTCAAACTGCTAACAGCAGGGTTCACACATCTTCTGGGCATTGACATGTCTTCATGTCCCACTTCCACATACAAGATCCAGTAGAGTCCACCCCTGTCATAAAAACGGTAGGGCCAGGGAAGAATTTGGACACAATATCTATAGGACTGAGCTCAGTGGAGCATGCATTATTAGCTAATGGGATATTACATCCCATCTATTTGCTTTTAACATCTTTTAAAGCAACATGATTATGCTAAATGCATACTTAAGGGGGGATTTACAGGAACGTTCAGCCTAATGTCTCCCTGCAAGCAAAATCCCTACCTGCAAGATCTCAGTGGAAACAGCAGTACAGAAAAATAAGGATTGCTGAAGCGGACAAGCTGATGAAAGGGTGCCCTCTTTATTACTGGCATGTTGAGCATGTGCTGTCAGTGTTTTATATGTGACTGTACTGGTTAAACAAACCAGAGCCTGGTGTACAGCAAAGAAGCTGACAGAAAGACTGTTTTAAGATGAACCATCCTTCAGCGACCACTTAAGGGCTGTTTGGAGACAAGGTCTGGGTAATTGGATCACAGACTCCACCTCGAGCCCCTGCTGAGCAGCAGAACAAGCTCTGGCCAAGCTCACAGTTAGGGAACTCGGACAAAAAAAATAAAAAATAAAAAAATCAGCAAGGCTTAACAGGAGATGGGTTGCTCTGGTGTTAGATGATTTGGATCTGAACACCAGTGACTTAGCAGAGAGAGAAGGTTTTAGGCGAGACAGATGTGTGTAGTCTGCGAGTTGTTTAAAAAGCACTTTCTGAGCTTTGTTCCTGCTGCATGATACAGGAGGTGCTTCTGTGTTAGTGCTTTATTGCAGCTCAGCAGTGCAGTGTTGGACTACACTTCTCCATCATCCTCACTGATTTGGTTCACATCACAGTGTGGTCCCCAAGGATGTAAGTGCTAGGATGAAACAAGCCTGGAAGATGCGCTCCGGAGGCATATAGTGTACTCCCAGCATTAAGAGGCACACACTCAACAGGGCCAGATTAGAGTTATCCAGGAGCAAATTCCCTTCAAATTAGTACTGTGTAGATGGTGGGTCATCATCAGACACTGCTCTAATCTCAGTCTACTCTGTCTGGGCTGCACTGTTTCCTCATGCAACCAAGCCATACTACTGTCACAAGAGTCCATTTGGTAGTCACAAATATCCCCACAATGGACTTCTGAAGGAAATCAGCTCACTTACCTGATCCTATTTTGACTTAACATGAAACTGGTGCATTCAGAGTAATACAGCCTTTTCCCTAGTCTTAACCAGAAGTGAATGACCATAAAGAAGATACATGTGTCACCTCTTCAATCATCTTGGGTATAGCTTATCCAAGAACCGAATTACCTCTGCTTATCTTTTTGGGAGAGCATCAACCCAAAAAACCCCAGAGGCTCCATTCAGCATAAGAGCAGCAGTGATGGAAACCATGGGACAGGCTCAATCATAGATTTCTCTGAGAAGCCTCCACTGAGAGGTTACCAAGCCCTTTGAAGCTAAGGAACTTTTCAGCAATCTAAAGTTGCTGAATATCTCCCCTGCAACAGTTACTTGGATTTCACAGTAAGAGTTCTCTTGTAATATAAACAAGCTTATTGTTTAGTTAACAGTGAAATTATTTGGTGGAAAGCTACCAAATCTGGTAAAGTACTGCTGCCAACCCTGCCTGCCCTGTAGCAGAGAAGCCAGAAAAGGTTGTCTGGTGCAAGGAAGGAAGCCTAAAAGTAAAAAACCCAAACAACTATATATCTCTTCTGAGCATAAGAATGATAAAAAGGAGGTATTAATAAATAACTAAAGACTGTTCTCATGAACTTTCTGATAAGTCTGCAGCAATCTCTCACCCATTAGATTTAATTAATAATACTGCATTAACTGATCCTACTATCCATGGGTGTGCTTCTAAAGCAGGAGTAAAAATTCTGTTAAATACTTTGCAGGACATTTATTCTTGAATAAAATTACCTTATTTAACCAGCTGCCCTTTAATAACAAAACAGATACAAACATGTAACATTACAGATATAAACTCCACTTTTTCTGGTTCCAAGGAGACTCTCAGCAATATCAATTGTTGAATTTAAACAAACTCAACAGGAGTTAAATAAGAAAAAAAAAACAAAAAACATATAGGGGAGAACTTCCCAATGGCCAAGCAAGTAATTTGTCATCTCTATTTGTTTTCATCTTTACTTTATTCTTCTAAGAGCTGAGTCATATAGCACACAGCATTAGAACAGGAGTCTCTGGGCTGCTAAAGCTGACTCCATTCCTCCTTGGCCCATGGGCAGGATCCTAGTGTCCACCCCTGGGAACAACTTTCATATCCTGATATGGCCACCTGAGCCAAAAGCAGCAACAAGCCTATGGCCCAACCTGCTGTAAAACTCCCCCAAAGCACCAGACAACATCAAGGGAAACAAATATCAAATGATAAAGCCTGTCATGACACATAGGCATACTGTCAAGTTTAACCACGGCACCAGGAAGGTAACATTTGAAGTTTACAGATAGTAGATTCGAGTAAGCTCTAAGTCAATCAGAAGTGACTGAAAACTGCTTTGGTCCAAATACGTGTTCAAAAAGGTCACAGCTAGTGTAATTATCCTTGCTAGACTTAGCATGTACTCAGCTGTATGCTTAAGACTGCCAAGAGTTGAAGTATACTCAGCATGCCTAAGTAACTGCCACCTTGTTAAAAAAAAAAAAAAAAAGAAATTAAAACCATTATAATATTATAATTTAAGGATACTTCAAGTTAGTATGCAATAATTAGTTTTTTGGGGGGGAAAGTAGTCAGAAGATTTTTCAAAACTAAACTCTTTCCCCCACAGAAGTTCCTGTCTGCAGAGACAACCCCAGTCAGAAGTATAAAGAAGAATTCACATTGAAAGAGATCACGTGTAAACAACAATATGATGGAAGGGGAATAAGAACACAAAGCCTCCAAAATGTTAATTATATCTCAAAGGGAGAGTAAAATCAATAAATGTTATTTCTAAAAAAATATAGTATCCAGCAGCAAAGATCTGACATAAAATAAATGAGCAAAAATACTGTGTTATAAGAATGGTAATTCCAGAGTAGTTTTGTTACTGTTATGGGAATGGATTCCCTTTATTTATTGTCATCACCACAGCAGTCTTTATCTATCCCTTTGCAAATAACACACATCATGACCCTTCCCCAGTTAGATTCCTGTGCTAAGGACAGAGAGCTCCAGCAAACTGCAGGGACATGACAGTGCATGACTCTAAAGGCAAAATCATAAAGATTTTAATGGCGACCTCTAGTACTCCTAAAACAGGCGGTAATGAACTCAGAATCTATAGGGGTAGAGATTACTTTGGACAGAGTAAAAGGCAAGGGGAGAGGTTAGTCTGAAATGTCAGAAATATTAGCTGCAGAGAAATATAGTAAGTGAATCAATGAGAATAGAGCTACTGGGTAAAAGGATTAAATGGCTAATAAAAGGGATACACTACTGACCTCCAACATAGGAAGGAGTTGATAATGAGATAAGTAAAGCTTATGAACATAAGGGTGTAATTATGGTCGAGTTCAAACTAGTAAGTGCATATTGGGAAATCCCTGAGATATATATAGATATAAAATTTTGGATAGCCAGTAGTAAGTGATTACCTTTTAGTCCAAAGTCCAAGAGGCTCAAATGATACGGAAAATATGACTGGATTTGAGTTTAACCTATAACCCAACACGGTGACTACATAAAACATTTCACATTTTTTTTTATTTTTATTTTATTAAGCAGCACACAAGACAGCACACAGATTACCCAGCTACTTATCCACTACGATTTCTGTGGCCACCTGGCCACAATGAGATGGGGATCGTAAACGTACAGAGATGTAATGGGCAACAGCCTTTGCCTGAAGAACATGACTCCAGAGACCCAAGCATGGTAAGGAAAGGAAGGGTATCTGGACAGGGTGAGTTTCTTGCCCAGTTCCTGTCCCAGGACCTGTGAGCTAACTCTTACAGCTGGTAGAGGGGAACAGCATGTACAGAGCTGAACGCTATAGAAACACCCTTTAGCTTCCTGCACAAAAACTTCTATACATCCCCACAGCCTTATATTTTGTTGCCCTTTTTTTAATTTAATTTTTTAAATATGAAGCAAGGGATACCACCCACTGCTGAAGGTGCCAAATCAGACGGATTAGCCAACAGTGCATGACAAATGCTGTGTCTATTGGAAATGCACAAGCAAGTTTCAAGGGTCACGTTTTTAGAGGGACTTCATCTCAGGCTCCTGCATCAATCCTGCAATCAACTGACACTGCAAATACTAGGATTTGATTTCTTATCGTCTAATTTGTGGGTGCAAACAACAACCTTACACTGAGAAGCTCTCAGCACTCAGAGTTCCCATCGACTTCATTTATACTTGCTATTTGTGCTTACAAATCAGGGAGATGCTTGATCTTTAAGTTCTATAATTTCCTCCTGCAATTGGTTGTACTCACAAAATTGCACCTGCAGTTGATTGCTGGAGCAGGTTTTAAGGGCTGGTTCTGAAGATGCAGTCTACATTTTCAGAAAAGCTAACTTTGAAGGCATGTTGGAAGAAAGACAGAAAAAAAAACCCAACCCACATAAACATGGAAGTCATGTTTTCACAAAAACGACAGGTACATGATTGAATAAAATGAAAGTGACAGACAACACAAGGTCTTAATAGATACAAGTATACACTTCTACCCCCAAAATACAAACATCGTCCAGAGAAACACTTTTCTGAAGAGCTGTCAGTCAGAAAGTGGCAATAAAAAAGAGAAATAAATGCAGATCTCAAGTATTATCTAAACTCTATTTTTCATAGCCAGAGCATAAACAACTGTGTATTGCATTGCACATGCGCTACTGTGCATGCGAGCGAGGAACTTGTATGGAAAAATGACTTTTTAACTGCATAAGCTGTAATTGTGTCATTTACATGCAGTCCTCACCATTCCATGACCAAATTAGGTATATCGCTGTGCACACAATCCTGCGTTTATACTGCTAAAAGAACATACATCCTTCAATTGTTTGGTGTGGCTCTAAAGCGCTGGGACTTGTGTAACAAAAAGATTAAGCAAGATTTTTTTGCAAAGAGCTTCTTAGGTCACAAAAAACCCCCAGAAAAAGCAGGAAAGAGCTGGTGGCGAAATGACTTAAATATAATATTTATTAATTTATTAATACAAGTGCGTGCTGTGAAAGGGGCAGGTGGAAGCTTACTTGGAACACAGGGCAGTGAATTATTTAAAAGAAGTTTATTTTAGGACCTTGAAAACCACAGTGGAAAAAAAAATCCACCCAAAATAAACGCTATTAGGCCACTTTGTCCATACTCTGCTTCTAATCCAAGAAAACCCTTAGTACTGAGCCAGGTCATTAATTTTTAATGTTTTCTTCACTGTTCTTAAACGTATCAAGTGATGGAGCTTTTCCCACTTTGGGAAACAACTCTGCTCTCCAGAAAAAAATAAAATAATATAGATTGTCCACAGAAGGAACTTAAATGAACCAAATCTTGCCTCCTGCCAGCATCCCGCAGCTGCTCTTCTCTTTCCTTTTGAAATGTCACACTGCAGAGGTGCCTTCAAAGGGGCACAGAGGAACTACAACAAACTGTAAGAAAACCTTATGCCTACCCAAGAACAATTCTCCAGCTTATCTTCCACATAACTTATTTTCCCAGGTAGTGACAAGACAAGAAATGAAAGCTTGAAGGGAAAGAAACTTCAGGGAAGGTGAACTCCAACTTAGTATGAAACTTGAAGATCGAAGTGATGCACAGGAGACCAGCATTAATTGTCTCTCAAACCTCAATATCAGATGTGCCCTGTTTCCAACTCAAAAGCATCTTTGTGCGTGTGTTTGCCAGATCTGCAGACTCCACTTTGGGACTGAAGCTTACATTGCTGCTTTCTCCCATTTACTCTTTTTTCACACTTACTCACAAATAGTAGAAGGATTTTAAGTTAAATTGGGCTCCCAATCACTGATTCACATTTTTTTAGCAGACTCCTATAAACATAACACACTTGAGCTCAGGTGTGCAAGTAGAAGAGAGAAAGTACACACCTACAGCTAAGGTTCAACACTTACCCTGTGCTCAGGTCTGGTTGCCATCACTGATTAAGCAATAAAAAGGGAAAAAATATTTTGTTGCTGACATGGATGGAAAGAACCTGGAGCATAAGGAGAAGCTGACCTTTTGCCAAGAAGAGTTTGACTTTTCAGAAAGACTGTGCTTTAAATAAGAATATCAATGAGAAAAAGTTTTCAGCATGCAATAGCCTTTTGTATCAGTAATCAAGAATAGGCTGAACTTCTATAGCCTATGTCACATGGGAAGCAGGAGAACCTGACCCAGTGAGCCATTTGATTTTACTTGGACATTAATCTTGTTTCTCCACTGAGATCCTCTCTCATGGAGAGCTCATTGCCTCCTCATTCAGACACACACAGAACAAATTTTGCAAGCTGGGGCCCAACTAGATTTGGTTAGGAAACCGAGTATTCTTTTGAAAAAAAAAATAATCCATTAAAAAAGACTAAACAAACATCAAAATTATCCCAGAACATTTTTATGTTTGTGATTTCAAGAAATGAATAATTAAAAGTAGCTGGAAGAACTCAGATGAAAACTGTGGTTTTATTTTATTTGCTCAACTGGCTCCAGTGCTGAGGTAGCTCATCAAATAACACCAGGGAGAGGAGCACAGCCAAGGCTTTTCTGGCCCTTCATGCCATTTACACAGCTTAGCCTGCTTATTTCAAGAGGGAAGCAAGTCAGCAAGCAAAGCTCTTGACCCTGTAAGTGCCTAGCCCCAAGGTTGAGAGCAAGTTGGGTTCTTATTCACGTGGTTACAAGCAGCTGCGCTCAAAATCTGAACTTAAACAGCCAGGCTGAGCAGCTCTTTATTTTACCTTATCAATTAAAAAACCTCAAACAACAAAACGGAGGTGTGGATGAAAAGACTTTAAAATGCTGTTGTTTGCATTTCTTTACAGGCATAAAAGGAGAAAGAAGCTTCTTAGTCTTTACTTGTCTCCATATTTTGCCTTGCACTTTTGAACACTGCACAGTAAACCCCCAGGGCTGAATTCTCTTTGCTCTACGTGGTGGATCATCAGACATACAATTCCCATTATTGTTAATGGCGGTTGTGTGTCAAATTACTACACATGGCATTTAGATGCTAGTCCTCTGAGCTACCTACTTTCCTCTTGCAGTACAAGCATGTAGAAAAATACACCAGAATATTGCTCCTTTTGAAGGTTGTTAGCTGTGAAAGTTTGTGAAATAAAAAATTTGCTGAAAGTTGTCATTACCTTAATACCAAAAAACTACATGCAATTTTCACTTTTTACTGCAGAGCTATCAGTACTTTACACTGTGAAGTCCTCCATAAAATGCTAGGGAACAAAATTTAAAGTTGATCCATAGGCCACCATCAATGATAATTCAGAGGATCTCTGCTAGAGGTTAACACCAGTATGTGAGACATAAAATGCTATTGAGAAAGACTTTGGATTATTATTTTTTTTTATTCTAGCAAGATCTTCCAAAGAAACAGCCTGGCCTCAAAACTGCTGATTAAATGAAATAGCAAGAGTCACAAAAAGGGCAATCACTGTTAGAGGCGTACACGGTACCCCGTCTTTGACGTGGTGGAATCAAAGCTGCTTGTTTGGGTACCATGAGCAGCACAGGAGGGCAGCTCCTCTCCTCCAGCATCACACAGCAGTGGAGCATCCTGTGGCAGGACCAGTCCCACTGCTGCAGCACTCACACCCCAGGTGCGAGGCATGAGCAGCAAATGAGGTCTGTTACCAGATTTTTTTTTTTTTGATTACATGCTTTTCTCTCTTTTGAGAGGAGTACAAGAAAACTGCTGTTAAACCCTCAAGGTCTCTTCTCTTCCCTTCTTCCTCTGCTCTGTGCAGTGCTTTCACACTCTGCCTGTACAATTTCAGTCAACTTACTGATGTACAAAGGGAAATTTAAACAAATATACATCTGCTTATAGTTACACACTGTGTTTTGTTTAAAGCATAAGTAGGCATCTGTAAGGGGAACAGACAGGTTACTGCTCTAAGCTATGAAATATTCATTAAAACACCGTGCAATGCCTCACCTTTGCTCCTTCAAATAGACAATGCTTTGACTGCCTCCCCAGAGCCAAGTTCCAGTGTCAGAGAGGAGAGTAAGTAGCTTATTGTGTTGTTAATATATGATTATGTCATCTCTCTCAGCTCTCTCCCATTAAAGAGACTGAAACCTACACGTATGAAAATCCCTAACTTGAAACAGAGCTGGGGGATTTCTTTCCCACCTTGTAAAGCAGCTCAGTAGTAAGATGAGCGGAAAAAGAGATTCACAGGGAAAAAAAAATCTGCAGCTCTTTTCCTGCTTCAGAACAGGAATTCTTCAGCACATAATTTAGCTTCAATGCAGGAGGAGGGAAGAGACCCCACTGTCACTGGTTCTCTCCTTGTGGTCTGCAGAAAGACAGCATTTCAGACAAAATTTGTTGTGAAGCTCATCATCTCTTTCATTGGAGCTCCACTGACAATTGTACCTGCATAAGCCTGGAAACCTACCCTGGTGCAGCCCCAAACCCACAAACCTTATGGCCTCTTCCCTGTTGAAATGAAAGAAATAGATAATATTCCAAAATACATTAATAAAACCTTTGGAGAACCTGTCTGCCTGCTGGTCCCAAGTCAACTCCTGTTATCACCAAGCAAAATTCCTGTTTGCAAGGCTTACAGCAGATGCAAATCCCCTCTCACCTGGTTATACACCTAGAAATTACAGGCAATAAGAATTCAGGCCAAACTCCAATCAGTGTTTGAGATCCGTACCTTGTCAAACATACAGATCTTGAAAGATCTCCTGGCAGCAATAAATAGCAAGATACTAAGCCTCCAGAGGCTGTAGATCATGCTGGCTTCTCAAAAGGATGGTTGAACCCATTCTTCACAGTCCAAAAGTCCTTGGGAGTTTATGGTCCTACGTTAAAATCTAAATCTTTTCATTTGAAGAGATACTTCATGATGGATAGTGTAAATTAGTTTAACTTTTTGTCAGCCAGAATTCATGTTATAGATAAATTTAAGCAATACTTTGTTAAGTGCCTCTATGAATTAATGTTTTCATAGTTTCCACCTGGAACCTGGGTGAAATAAAGGTCTACTAGCGATTATTTCCCTACTTTTCATTGTCCCAGTGGACTTTTTTATTATTGTTATTAAGATCCAGGGTAGAAGACATCTGATTTATCTAGCTGACATGTTAATAGCCGCTAACCTGAGATCACTTTTCTTTCTTATTTTACAAAATAGATGTTCTGAAACCTGTCAACGATTGTTTTACGAACAGACCAAAATATCCTTATACTTGCCTTTTTCAGATGTAAGGAACTGTGGATTTCAGGAAGAGCAGAAAGATTTCCATTTCAAAATTTTGGCCTAAAAATAGCACTCGCATGGAACCATCAAGTCTCTGGCTCTTGGGTGCTTCACATAGATTTTGCAGGGTCATCTTTTTCATAAGAATATACAATATCAAACATTAGCAAAACAGTACTCAAATTATTGGCCACTGTTAATCTCCTCTATTTCAGATGAGTCACTTCTGACTTTCATAAGGAGGTGGAAAAATCTCTTTCATCTAATTCCAAGCATCTTCATTCATGCATGACAACTTGTCTCCATTCTCCGCCTCTGCAGTATGTGTGAAACAAGATGTCTCAGTCTAATTCTAGAATTTAAGTACGGAGCTGAAAAAATTGCTGAAGTTTCTCAAATATTTTTGTAGCACAGGCTAGAATTATTAATAGTCATAAAACACACGGCCCTTTGCCCACAGCTGCTCTGCAGGTGAAGATACAGTGAACTCTACAAGAAAGTGGCTTCCAACTATTCTATTTGAAGTGCTAAAGAAGAATAAGGGACCTAATCCTTCAAGGACATACATAACTTAGGCCTGCCAGCAGACTTCAATCGGACAAGTTAGGATGATAGATTTAATTGTATGCCTGGGATGTTACAGAATCAAGGCCTAGACTCCAGTAGGTCTGAATTGGATCAATATGATAGATGATCTGAATTGCACGAGTTCATGGAACTGGCTAAATGGATCTTCCCAAATGCAGCCTGACTTCTGCCTTGTAAGATGATAATGGCAGTGTCAGTTAGCATTCATGTGTCTGCAAAAGAGAATTGGAAAGGAAAAGGAACACAGGGCCAAGCAGAAAAGAAAATTCACTGAATCGCAAAGAGCTAGAGGACGTGTTTCCCTACCAGGACTGACTGCCTTGACATTTCTGACTGCCCACGTCAACCTGATACATCTGCCTGGGCCAGTCCTTGGAGTTTCCAGGAAGAAAGGGTAGTGCTTATTCTGCAAAGACCAGAGGTGCTCTGGTAGTTTAAGGACATAGATCAGGTCTACTAAGTGCTCACTAAAGGTGCATGAGGATTTTTGATGGAGCACCTTTGTGTTCAGGAACATTAGTATGCCAGAAAACACCTTTTACAGCAAATGTATCAAAATATTTGTTGGGGAAAGTTTCTAACCTCCAAGATGAAGTCTCTTGAAAGAAAGAGATAAATAGCTAAATGGGCTGCTCAACTGAGAAGTAGGAAATACATGTCTCTATGATCTTGGAAACAGAAAATTGTTCTCCTAGAGGCATTTGCCCGCCACTGTCCTGGAGTTGAGCTTTTCCAGGCTCTCTGTTGGTACTGCTCCATGTGGAGAGGCAGCTGCGTGAGCACATGGTACCTCAGCCCAAGACTAGATTCAGCTCTGATCTCCCACATCTTGGATGAGTGCCTACCAACAGAAAATGCTCCTTCCTTCAGCTCCTACTGTGGGGAAAAAAACCCAGGAATATCGTACACTAACGAATTAATCCATAAACCAGAGAATTTATTTCTCACCACGTCTACTGTACATATAGCTGTTACCTAAACACCCATTCCTGAATTTACATTCAACAGCTCCTTGAGTGACCATTTTTTTTCTTCAGAGGACTGTCCTCTGTATTGGAACCATGATCTTCTCAAGGCTGTTTCCTCTTACTGTCTGTACTGGTGGTGTTACCTGGCTCTGAATCCACAACAGCCTCACCAGTTTACTGATGCAGTCACTGGTTTTACTATGCAGTCATGGAATCATAGAATGCTTAGAGTTGGAAGGGACCTTAAAAATGTTCTAGTTCCAATCCCCAGATTAGACCAGGGAAATTTCCCTCTAGACCAGATTGCTCAAAGCCCTGTCCAGCCTGGTCTTGAACACTTCCAGGGATGGAAGTGGCTCCCCTGGGCAACCTGTTCATGTCTCACCACCCTCACAGTGAAGAATTTCTTTCTATATCTAATCTAAATTGCCCCTCTTTCAGTTTAAAACCATTATCCCTTGTCTTATTGCTACACTCTCTGATAAAGAGTCCCACCCCAGCCCAACCTACACATGGGCTCAAGACATTTGTTTGGCAAACAGTTATTTCTAAAGCTTCTCTTATTGCAGAGAACATACACCAGAACATGGTAAGAAGTATCTCATCCTCATTCTTGCTTTCAAATAGCTTTGTCTGGAGGAAGAGGGATGCTGGCTTAGTTGTGCAGCTGAAAAGTAAAGAAGCCAAAATTCCTTTTTGGTGTGTTTAATTGATTTCAGTGAAGCCACATATTAGAAGTGAATCTGGCTTCACTTTCTCTCTCTCTCACACATGGTCTTAGAAAATTTACTTAAGTTCCGCAAAACCTCTGCAGTTTTGGTAAACCTCCAGTCATTCTCCTGAGGGAAGTTTCTGTTAAACGACGTATCTTTATTCACCTCAGTTAGTTTCTAAGAATAGGATTAATTAGTTTTAGACATCCCACTGCCAAAAAGGTTAAGTTCTTCTTCATTAGAAACGACCTCATCTTGTCTCCCATCTCACACTGCTATCATCCGTAACGACACACCAGAGAGGCATCAGTCGTACTATGACTGAAAAGGCTGTTGGATGACTTGTTTATAACCAAAGCTTTAATTCATTAAATAATGGAGAAAACAACTTTTTTTTATGTGAGTTGTGCTACCGCTTTGCAGACTGAGTGCTTGTCTCATTGCTGCTGTCACATTTGGGGCTAATTTAATGAATAATTAAATAATTTAGCTTTTAACTAAATTAATCATTTAGTTAATTCATTAATAATAATCCATTGCACTTCTATGGTGCCTTCCAGGCTAAGATATCAAAGTGTTTCATGAGCATTACGGGGAAGTTCACCCCTCTTCCTCCCGCATATAGCTTGAGTAAATGGGTTTTATATGATAAACTACATTAGTCAACTTCAAAGAGAGAAGGAATCCAGCTCTGATTACACGGGTAGGGGCAAGGAATGGCTCAAACAAACAGTCTGCCATTTCCAGGAGACAGACATTCCTCTCCCAAACTCTTTTCCCCTGCTGAAACAGCACACATGATGGGGAGCAGGAAGGTATAACACTGGAACATATTGCGATGCAGGTCTGGTTCCATGCTCTGTTGAAGATTTTTTGGGTGATCAAGTCCCCAGATGCCTTAGCTGACCTCCAACATAACAAGGTAGGTGCAAACAGCTCCTCATTTCAAGAAAAGCTGGAATAAGGCTGTGAGGTTTCTGTGCACCACGGGAAAGCAACCAAGCTACAAGTTTGCAAATGCCAGCTTGAAGCGATTAAGTGTCATCCCCATGAACCCAAGGTTCTGCCTCTCATTATCTTGCACCAGGGAAAAATGAGACAAAGAGCTGCTAAACTCAAACAGCAGGTTGGTGGCAGAAGTTGGCACAAAACCAGCATTTCTAGTCCTTTGTGGACCCAGCTGATCCATGCTCAATTCACATCTGAGCCAGGTATCGACACCTCCCTATTTCAAGCCAAGCTCTACCTGGGGACTGTTAAATTTTCAAGCCATTAGTAATAATTTCTTCATCAATACTCCATTGTTCCTCTTATTTTTCTCTCCTCAGTACCTGAGCAGTCTGTGAAGGTGGTTTCCATACATTTAATATCATCTTTCCATTTACGGTAATTTTACTGTCTCAATTTGGTTCAATGAGGTGCTATTTTTAAGCCAGAATGGAAATTAATTTTTTCGTACATATTGAAAGAAGCTGATTACATAGAACGTTGTGGCCTGTTGTGCAGGAGCACAATCATGAATCACTTTGCTCTCATTTTTATTTATTTTTTAGGCTTAAGCAATGCTGAAGTTGTTAATGATGCTCCATAGTGACTATCTATCTAAAGGAAGAAAAAATATATTTCAGTATTCAGGGAGAGTAAACTGACAAGAACCCAAATGGATTTAACTGTGCAATTCTGAAGGAGAGAGAACAGCTTAAAAGAGCTATTATGTTCTTAAGTAAAGACGTGGAGATGCAGTGTTTAACAAGGGAAGAGTGGAGCCTGAGCTGATACGAAAAGTGGGAGGTAACACGATGCCCCAGGGAGCCTTGTGAGAGATACACAGAATAAGAAGCCTGTTCCCACCTTCCCATGCAGTGTGATGGTCAAGTACACAATTGAAGATCTCTCAGGAGACTGTGCCGCAGAGCAAACACGATGAAGCACTTTTGGCACCTCTTTGGGAAGAGGGCGAAGAGGGAGAACACCTCTGAGAAGTGGGCAGTGGCAGTGCTTTTCAACAGCCGTAGAGTTTATGAGGATAAGAGTAAACACTTCTGACACTGCAAAATCTAACCTTGAGAGTGTTCAAAACACCCCAAGGGTTTCAGCGACTGAAATTTTCTTATGCATACTAAAAATATTCATCTGGGGATGCTTGAGGGTGGATGGAAGCGTTGTACAAAGAACTGGAGAAACAAGAAAAATATCCCCGAGTGTTCTCAGCATCAGCCTGATTAAGGAGGAAACAGCTCAGAGGTAGATAATGCTGATCTACTGTGAACCATTACATACTGCTTCAGGACTAGTAAAAGCTGTGTGCTAAATACATATTGGAAACAGCAGCCTCTTGCCTCACATAGCACAAGCCTCGTGTTCAACTCTAGACACACATAGCTAACCACCTCTAGCATATTTTATCAAAAAAATATCACAGGAAGGGCATGAATAGTATAAATCTTCCAGGGTCTTGCAAAAGATCTTCCTTTAGCTGCTCAGTGAATCAGGTAGTGATCTTGATTGCAAAGCAAATGCAGGAGGAGTTGGGTGGTCTACAACTACTAGCTAAGGAAATATTGGCAAAGAACGTTGGTTTGTCTCTTTAAAAGGCAAGCACCTACTTAATGCAAGGCTACTGTTACCCTGAAATGTAAGCATTTGTTCAAGTGGTTTGCTGGACAGGAATGTCATTATCCCCAGGCTTAACACCGAGCATATGCTGAAGTGCTTTTGCTGAACAGAAGCAGGGCTTACAGAAAACTTCAACCACAGCAAGCATCCGGTCTCCTGATACAGGAGCCACAATATATCAGCCCAGGTGTTTCCTTAAGCTAAGCTGTCAGTCACACAGGGTCTATATAAATAGCCTGATTTTAGAAAAGGATGACTGTGCAGGAACACCCATTACATGCTCACTCCCCATAAACAGTGGGCAAATCCATTGCTGGTGTAAGTCTCCACAGGCAAAAG
Source organism: Jacana jacana (assembly GCA_013400555.1). NCBI lineage: Eukaryota > Metazoa > Chordata > Aves > Charadriiformes > Jacanidae > Jacana > Jacana jacana. Next base: position 60,035 of record VZTM01033774.1, on the reverse strand, counting down.
TGGCCAGTGGCTCTGTGACATGGTGTAGCAGATGAAGATTGTCACCCTACTGCTGTATTTTTGGTAGCTGTTGCAAATACAGATATTTACTAATTTGACAGCTAATGCTATTCACCTGATTGCAGTCAGTGGACGGCTCCTTCCCTGATAATAATTAGAGGAGAATCCGAAAAAGTGAAAAGAGAAGTTAAAAAAAACCTTTTTGAAGACATGCCATTGTACTGTCTTGCCCAAAAGATGAGTTTGTCCTTAATTAGGCTAGGGGGAAAAAAAGGGCTTCTATGGCATATTAGCATGCTTTTATCACTACACTCAGAGTAACAAATAATTAACAAAGCAAACCTCACGGAAGCCTGGCTGGTCCTCTGAAACAACCCCTGCAAGTTGTCTCCAACAACTGCCATGAAGGCCTGTCAAATTTCTGCTAATGTGTGTATTAATGGATTTTTAGTAACACCATTTGCTACTTCAAAAATCATGTATGTTACCTATTTAACCTTGAAAAGCCCACTAGCTAAAAGTGGTTAGGAATATGAGGTGGTTTTTTGCCTAATTTGTTCTCTAAGTATCACATGGAAGATGTGTCATTTGGAAATGCAGTTTAGCATGACAGCTAGTGTGACAGTCCAGCATAGGACTTTTCTAACTATTGTTTATTTATCAGCCATCATATTTATTGACTATCCAATCCAGAAATTAAAAAGAAAGTAAGTGCAATTCTTTATTTCCAAATACTTTATGGTTTTATGTAACTGCAGTAACATGAAATTCCAAGTTTAAAAGGTAAGTGAATGCACAAGCCCATTCAGCTGCTTAATTGATTTTACACCAACATTATTCGAAAAAAATCTTCAGTCATGGAAACCAAATCAAAATATAAAGCAAGATTTTTGTTTGCACTATTTGCACTTTAATGTACCTCACTTATTAAATTATTGATCAACTAATGTTTGTTAATCTCCTTGAAGATTAAAACCACTCAGTATTAAATACTATTCTTCTCACCTTCATGTATTCTAATTTTCAATGTTTTAGCACACAAAATACATTTTCCTCAGATCTGGAGGATGCTTAAAATTAGCTTGTTTATACATTTTGAGGATGCAGTTAATTTACGTAGGTTAATGATTCCTGTGGCATATTGAGGATGCTGCTCAATGAATAAATAAGAGTTTTCAAGCTGGCTCACATCAAGTAAATTGAGACTTCAGGATTTTGTCAATTCTCAGTGACAGTAAAAGGCTCTCATGAAATTCTACTCCTGGGGAGAAGCTACAGCGAACCTCCTCTGGTTCCACGAGCATCAGAATTCCAGCCCTTTTCAGGTTGGACATATGTGCATTTCCCAACACAACCAGCTTTGCCAAAGCAAAGCTTTCCAACACAGAAGTCCTCTCCCAGCAAGAGGAGCACCAAGATCTCCTGATGTCCACAGCTCCTGTCCCACTCCACCAGGGTTAATTGCACCCGATATTCATGTCCCAGAGGTGGCCCAGAGAATACTTCCAACCTGCCCCAGCCTCAGAGCATTACTTGGATGGTTGATACACAGAGGGGAGATGCACAGGACCCTGCTTACTAATTTCTGTGGAGGAGAGGGGAAAAAAACCAATGATCATGATGAAAGAAAGAGATTGCCTTTCCATCCAAGAGTTAATAACTAGTGGGAAACCCCTTGAAAAAAAGCAGTAAAAAGATACTTGTAAGGACAATTAATTGCTTCAATTCCCTTTGATGGAGAAGAATCGATGCTTAAGTAGGTTTACTGGGATCAACATAGACATTTCCATTTGTTTGTGCACAAAGGTGAAATAACATGCTTGAGTTTAGAACATGTAAATAAAACCCCTTAAACTAGAGCACAGTAACAATATGACCTTTTTGGGTCAGGAAGGACAAGCAGGCACTCAGCTTTTGAAAGCAGGGCAGCAGCTGCCCTTTGCCCAGGGAAGGTCATAACCTGCTGCACTGGGAGCTTTGGAGACGGGGACAGGAGCTTCTGCAAGGCTGAGGAAGATACAAAAGTGGGGGTTTTTTCATTTCCTTTCCAGTACTCAAATATTTAGATTACTACTAGCTGGGGTAAATCCATTATGTTGGTTCCATTTGTAAGTTTGTAAATCCACAACTCTGTACTAAATAAAGAATACATTTTTTTCATCAAGAAAGCTTTGGTTTTATACAGTAGCAGCCTTTCACTGCAGTTCAGATGGCAATGGATACTAGTGAGGAAAGGTTGGTCGGGAGAACTCCCTTTAATTAGAATGTTATTTTGATAACACAGATTCATTCCAGTGGCTGATGTTTCACATGTACTATGTTTCTCCCCCAGAACATCCCAGACAAATTACAACTTGTTATAGCTCTACATTTCCACACTTCCATAATATTTCCTTAAGCTTCAGCCATGCATAACATACTGACAAACTTAATTAAAAGTACAATTCATTTCCAGTATGCACTCTATGCAGCTTAAAATTAAATTTAATTTTTCTTCAATTCTTTGTAGCAAATGAAAACTCCAGTTTTCTCACTTGTTTTTTTCTTACCTTGGCTAACTGAAAGATAAACTTCTGTTAACATACATGCACATGCATCTGTGTTTCCATATCTTTAAAAGGCATGTTCCTGCCAGCAGGGAGAACATTACCAGGTTGTATGAAGGATGTATATATAGCATTTAGAAAAAATATTTTAACCAGTTTAAATAAAATTAAAAAAAAAAAAAAAGGAGAAATAATCCTTTTGGAGCCATGTTTGGAAAAGGCTGTGAATACAATTAATCTCTGAAATTCTATGCTTGTTGGCTTGCCTAGTTCAGTGCTTCCCAGGGACCATTTACCTCAACAGGAGAGCATAAATACTGTGTAGCACTGACTTTCAGTGCAACTTTAACTGAACGGTGTCCCTAGAGTGACTTAAGGGTTAATCCTTTGCATCTTGCAAAAGGTAATGGGTTTTGATTAAAGAGAGCACATTAGCAGCTTGCAAGCCTAAAGCAGATGCACACATCCAAGCTCTATATTTAATTTAAAACCAGCACCCTCAAAGAGGAATATAAGCCATTTATACCACCAGCAACTAATCCTAAAAATGTAACGCAACTGACCCCAGTGAAATGGAAATTACAACCATGGCTTAGCTGTAATAATCATTTGCATAAGGTTTTAGTGGCAAATACATTTAGAGAATAGTGCATGGATTCTTAACGAAAATGAGTCCAACTTTGGGGAGAACAACACGATGTGCTTTTTCCAGGTGTGTTTTGAGATAAATAGCCCTCCCCAACAGCCAGAGGTTTGCCTGCCTGTTTGGGCCTAGCCAGGCAGGCAGCCAGCCCAGCTTTCCATGGGCGAAGCAGGTAGTGGAGCTACAACCATTTTGCTATCAACTTTGTCTACCACCTTGCACTGGCCTTGGATCTAAGGCCAGTTCAAACTGTAACTAAGTCTTTACTCACTAAGTGGTTGGGAATGGAATTTCTCAGCTTCTCTGCCCAGTGACTGCCCACATCACAGGAAAAAAAATCAGGTTATTCCCAGACAATAGCCAGCTCCCAGCACAAGACACAGATCTTCTGCACAACTGATGGTCACTCATAGCTACAGGAGACCAAGCAAAAAGGGATGAGACAAACACATCAGGACAACCTTACTGGTATAGGTCTGGTTTTAGACAGAGCGACAAGCAAGTTCACACAGCTTTTAGTACCCTACACCAGGGTACTAATTTGGGATTTTCTGCATGTAAAAACTCAATTACAAGTGATACCAACTTGTATTGCAGTGGCCTGAAAAACAGGAGTGGATTCTCCCCATGTAGACTGAGAGGATTCTCATCCAAAGCTTGTCTGGCCCTTCCACTGAAGTTCTTCCAAAGTTCAAACAAACTGAAGGTCATCCACTGATAATGGCTTGAGGAGGAAGAAAACCCCACAGGCCAAACCCAACCCCAGACTACATCCAGAACAGAAGCCAACCACAAAAGAAGAAAATACAGCAAATGTGAAATATGTGGTCGGCAAGCAAAAGGCCACCCTTGTTTTAGATTTTTAATTATGAAAATTTTTCTTTTCTGACAAGTGGAATGAATTTAGTCACTCATGCATGGTGTGAAAGTTGAATTGTCTGCAAATTAAATCAAAATAAAAAATGAAAACTACAACCGGGGCTTTCACTGCTACCAACAAGGGAGCCATCCTTTAGAGGTGACATTTCACAGCAGTCCCTGAGAAATGCGATTGTTCATAGCATTAAGTAAATTACGGTCCCTGAACAGTGTGGAAATAATTGAAAATGTTTGCTGTTTTTAAGTAAATGCTATAAATCCCTGACGGCTCTTTGAGTCTTGAAGCAGAAGAGAATAAAAATGTTTTAAGCAGAAAAGCGTATGGGTAAAATGCCTGATGGTTTGGCTGGCAATCGTAAAACTTCACCCTAAATATCAGCTGGTAGTAGTTTTCCCTTTTCTGCTAACAGGCTCACTTTTAGAAAGTTTTCCTTTTCTCCCTCCTCTCCAGCCAACACTCAGACATGAAATGACAATACTTAACTAGACATGCCTTTTGCCAAAACAAAAATGTCAGCGCATAAGCCCAAACGCAACACAAATAAAAGGCCACACACCATGTAATGCCACTTGTGTTAAAGAGGCAGATAATATGATTCCCTGATTGCTGCCTGGTGGCCTCCGGTGTTCCTCTCTGTCACTCCAGGAGCGAGGGCTGCATTAGGCTTCCTGATGCTTTGTTTGTAAAAAGCTTACACCTTTGGCAAAGGGATTCTGCTGCAATCCTGAGGCATCTTCTTCTGTTTGTACATAACCCACCACATTTCATTGCTAATCAGTATCTCTGATATTCCTCTTGCGAAGCTTTTTCACCCTCATTATACTATATCTGCCATTTCTTCTTCTAACTCCCTGAATATTGTGAATAAAAAAAAAAACCCTAACCTTTTACATTTTTTGTGGAAAATGTGCAAGACTGTTGCTTAGAGTACACTTGTCACTTTGTCTTATCACAACGGTGTAAGACTCCAGCCCTGACAGATATATTTAATACATCCAGACTGCAACACATTCTTTCAGTAAGAAGACTCTAAGGCATCCACCCAGCACCTCTGTTTTAACTGAATATTGTGAATCCACATTAGTCAAGCTGGCTAGAACACATCTACCATGCTCTGCAAGCGTGTCCTTAATGAACCACTCTTAGAAACCTGGGCTACTATTCCCTGGTGCCAAATGCAGGTGTGCTCCAGCAAACATGCTTCTTCCCTCTGTACGGGCAATGCACTTTTGGACTTTTTCCAAGCAGCAGCAAGAGAAGAAGGAGAATTTGCTCACTTGGCTCAACACCAGCCATGACCCCACCTGCACGGAGCAGCTGCAAGACACAATATTAGCTCCTGACAAGTGGATTACTCACAGCAAGAAGACAATTCTATTACTCAGAGGAAGGAACAAAATATGTCACCAAAAGGTTTAGGGACCACGGAGCAAACGTATAAAGTTTGTTTAGGCACTTATTTATGCATAGATGAGCCTAGTGGGATTCACAGAAGCACCTGCATAAGTTAGTCACCTAATTTGTACCAGTCGTAAAATTATTCGGAGCCTAATTGCTTAAGTGTTTTTGAAACTCCCGGTAGACATCAGAAGACCTTTGTAAGTCTGTTCCCATGTGCAACCAGATTTTTATGGACACAGCCTATAAACACCAAAGTACAAATGCCTGTTCATGCAGCCAAAGATTTTGATCATTTTTTTTAAGGACTATTCGATTCGCATGGTTAGAGGTTTATGTGGTCCTTGCCACATATGGGTTCAAACTAGATCAATTTTGTTACTAATCTCCATGTAAAACCTGGCTGTATGTTGTACCATCGCACACACAGTTATGGTTTAAGCAGAACTTTGCCAGAATAGAAATATTACTTCATCTTTCAACTGCAAACACGAAGACTTTCACTAAGACAGTGCGACAGCTCCCAGTACTTATATTTGAGTTTTGATTTAAAAAACAGACTTTCCTCTTCACTGGTTACAGCTTTTTATCCCTTACATGAACTAAATTCCTCTACAAACAACATACATCTTGTACGCAACTCACTGAAGAAAAAAAAAAGAAAAAAAGAATCTCTCCTTTTTCATTGCAAAGATTTGTGTGGATAGCCTGACTCCATTAATTTCAACTGGATTGACTCCGCACCATCTGTTTTCTGTGCAGCTGCTTTATTGTGGGGAGAGAGGAAGACAAAAAGCACCCTTCTAAGCTCTACCCATGACATCCAGAAATAAGACTATAATTGGTGGAAAACCTTCTGAAGACTGCTGTAATCATAACAGTCAAAGGGATTAGAGTGGGATCTAAAAGAAGAGATGCAGATTAGGGTTTGTTTTTTTTTTTTTTCCAAATGGTTTGAAATCTGCCTGACAGACCCTTTCCAGACCCCTCATCCCTTAGAAATAACATAAAATAACCCCACCAGTATGAGAAGCAATTAAACTCAAATTCATACAAACTTGTGTTTCTCACTCTTTTGCAGCATACCTTAGGCAGGTAATAATCCATCAAACAGTGGTTACAGCGTGTGTAAGAGGAAGGCAATATACCACCATATGCCCACTGAATACAGTCATTAGAAGGGCAGTACATTTATTTTGGAACAAGACAATCCTGGTTTTGAGTAATCTAGATCTCCACTCCTATACCAATGATCTTAATGATATGCTGGCACAGAAGCAAAACTGATTTAGTTTAGTGCAACCATCTACAGAAGCAAATGCAAACTCCCAGTTTCAAGAGGGTGAATCATTTCCAAGCAGGAACCTGGAAAACAATCCCCCGAAGCAGACACACAGTGCAAAAGATGCGTTTGGTTCATTACATGTAACACATCACTACTAAGCAATGTACACTTCATTCAGGCTTTTATTTGTGGCACGGTGTTAAATCTGTGCCACACTACTTCTTTTAAGCATACTGAGCCTATTAATAATAGTGCCTGTTTCAGGACTCTCCTCAGCATCACTCATTTCATGATCTAAACCCCACCATGCCTTCATCTTAATACTGCCAGTAGCTTTAGTCACATTTGTAAATGTGTTCTTGGCCCCAGAAACAATTTATTTGTGCTTGAATTTTTTGTGATAAGAGCACTGCCTTTGCAGGATTAACCGATGTTACCCATGTATTTATGATCTGGGTAACTTGTTTTTCCCCAGCTTTAATAAATAATGAAGCCCGGATGGTTTTGCAATTGGGTTCTCGCCCTCCTGGAGCCACGACGTGAGCCGGAACAGAGCACTGATGCCAGTCGGAGGCAGAAGCTCATTCCTCCGCCAAAGTAATTCTCAGCAGAATGCAACAACCACATAATGCAGACGGATGCTATAAATACAGCAGTCTGGTAAGGGGCGGTATGGGAAATGCGGGCTGTGGTTCAGCATCTCCCACTGTACTGAATGCCTCTTTGGAGGCTGCCATTGAGCACCCTCTGCACCCGCCTGCGTCAAACTCTGCCTAAAAGGCAAGCTGGGGCCCTTAAGTGAAATGAAGCTTGATGTACAGACAATACCTTAATAACTCAGACAGCAACAATTAACTAAGGACACATTCCTCCTAACCAAGGCTTCCAGATGTGCTGCATGCAGTGAAGTTGAGGGTGGATTTGGCTGTTGTGAAGGAACAATGATTACAACCTTTATCAAATACACTTTCTCAGGGAAGCAATCCTTTTCTTCTGAGCAGGATGGTCATTGTGACTTACATCAACAGATCGATAGAGAGGTGGGAAACATCCTCCAAGAACCTACGCGTTCACAAAGATGCTCTCCAAAGGTTTTTCAGTTTCACACTTATATTTTCTATGCTTATTGTCTACACAACTTTGTGGTCAATAAGCTTACACTGGTGATGGTCTAACAACCATCCTGCTCCCCCAAGACGGCTGTCTGATGGCACTGCTGGAAACCTTTAAACAATTTTGTTTGAATTTCAGCTGCAGAGACTGTTGATAAAAAACTGAAACTCTTTTCTGAAACTTTGTCCCTGAGGTGTATAAAGTCTTGGGTGACCCCGTCACATTTGTTCAGCATAAAGCCTCCCTCCTCTCTACAGACTTCAGCAGCAAACGATTAGCAGAACAGAATACACCTCTGCAGACACAGCCCTGCTACCTTCTATTTCAGACTTTCACAGTTTTCAGTGCATTTATCTCAACTTTCATCAGGAATGGTCAAGTCCATTCGGCTGAACAGAGGCACACAGAGAATTAAAGCAGATTGTAGCAGAGCGAAGAATTCAATCCAAGCCTCCTGAGTGCTTTGCTCACACCATAGCCTGCAAATACCCATCACGGGTAAGAGGCATAGCACCTGAACACAGCCCACCTGGGCATTAGTGACTTAAACAGACTTAAACTGCTGCCTTGGGAGAAGGGAATTTTTACTTCCCCAGGTCCACTTATGGAGCCATTTTATATTTAATCTTAATTTACCTATGTTGAATGCAGCACATGTTTGGGGGAATGGGACTGCGGCTCTAAGTACTTTGCAAGGTTTACACCATAGATATTTACATGTTGTACATTGCAGAGTAATTTTATATTTATCTCAAACATTAAAAACCCAAAGTATTTCAGATACTTAAATACATGCCTTAAAGCAAACACTGTAAACACCTTGTAAAAGTAAAATTCCCAAGTGTTGGCAAATAAACAAGCTGCAGGGAGAAAACAAAGAAAACACAAAAAAGAATCATTACAGGATAACAGCCAATGAATAAAACACAGCTGAAATTGCACAGTAGAAATCCAGGGGGCTCTTTTAATGGGTCATGTCTTCCTACTATGTTTATCACAGCAGACCACGGACCACTCTTAATTACACCAGTGTAAATCCAGATCCAGAGAAACTCTATTGAAAGCCTAAACTCACAAAACCACTCCTGAGAGTAAGGATAACTGTTCTTTGCATCCATCTCCTCCTTTTTCAGGTTACACCTAACATGGATAGTGGTAGTTCAGGTTCTTTGGGACTACGTTACTCCAGAGGAATAAAAAAGTAAAGCAACAGCACAAGGAATACAAGGACTATGTGGTTATAGCAGAAAATGGACCAAAGCACAGTCACCATCATCACAGAAGGTGAAAAAACAGACCATATGTGCCACTCCCTGCCCCAGAACCCCCGTGAAGCCATCATTACATCATGACTGGGAATTGCAGTTTCCTCCTATCTGAAGACAAGTCTATTCAGAGAGTCAAAAGCTGCCTATCCTGCCTTGAGCAGAGGAAGGAAAACTACTTCTTAGGAAGAGCAACAATTTGTGCTGGGGTAGGGGAAGCTGTGGGTATGGGAGGTGGTCAGAACCAACAGGGGGATGAGGCACAGCTGGGGACAGCCACACAGGCTGCAGCAATCACACACCTGCAGAGCCTTTTCCTAAATGTAAGATCTGATCCAGTCCCTATGACATGGCACCAAAACTGTCTGCAATGAGAGAAACCTGGAGAAGGGGCCCCACTTTTGAAGAATGCAGTGGGCAGGGAGGTCGTGGGTTTACAAAGCTTGCTCATTTCCTTGCTGGGTCCTTCTGAAATTTTGTTTTTAACAGTTGAGGGTCTTTTGCTATCTGCAGCATCCCATGGTCAGGCAGATACCCTCAAAATATATATGTACATCATATGCTTGTATAGGCTAATAATTTCTTATATTTTCCCTAACACCTTGATCCAAGAGCACAGCCAAGCAGAGGGAAAAAACCCCGGAGGCCTGTGCTGTGCATATACCCAACCAGAGGGTGTACAAACCACCATTTGAAGTCAGAGAAAAATACTTGCTGCAAAATTGATAGGAACGACAGAAGTGTTTTCCCAGGGTTACAAGGCTCCTCTGTGTTTTGCAGTATGGCAACATTTATGTCTAATTTCCTAACTCCTGGGAGCTCCTGCAGGAGCGAGGTTTCCATTTGGAATCATCAGTATTTGTTTTACACCAAACTGACTTGATCCAAAGCATTGGCTTAATACGTACAGCTTTGGAGGTCCTACTGTGTATATCGAAATGCTAGCTTTACTACTACAGTGGCAATAAAAGTAATGAAGAGACTTTACAAGCAAGAAGAAATACAAAAAGACTCAGTGCATGTGGACATTGAATAATGTATGAAATCCAGATTTTAAGGCTGGCTTGTAAGATAAATGTAGTCCCCAAAAGCAACTGGAATTGTCTGATCACTCTGGCTCATTGATCTTCAAGGGTTTTAGTGCAAATACTCTGGTCTAAGATGCTGCCCTTCTCCATCAAACCTCCTCTGAAAGAGTCAATATTTAGATGAATTTCAAGCTACAGTGAGAATATCACAGGCTACTCAGGCAGCTCTAAATCCTTCTACACAGCTTTCAGGCAGTGAAACATAACAAAAAAGTGACAAACCACTTTTTGCTCACGCAGCACAGGACCAGACCAAATGATTCTCTCCCCATCCTCTAGGCTGCCAAACCCCTGTACCTGCCTCAAAGGTAGCTCCTTATTTCAGCTGATTTCACTTGAAATGTAGAATATTCTCAGACTGGGACATCTCACCCTCTTAACCCACCTTGAATCCTGAATGATGCTGGGGAAGGAAGGTTTCCAACTCGAAGCTATTGCACAGAAAGGGATGATGCTGCCTTTCATCCATCCCTGGTTAGTTTTCTGGGGACAGGGGAGGTCCTTTCTTTTACCATTTGGCTGTGGGTACCTCTCATGATCCTGGAGCACATCAAAGCAGAACTGCAGCTCTGCAGCTTGGAGGTGGGGCTCCAGAAATATCTAGCTTTCCCTTCATTAGCAGCTATGCTGCTGTCACCGCTATGTTGGGGTTTAAAACCAAATCATCTCCCACAGTTGATAAATGGATGGATCTCTACGTCAGTGGTGAAAGGCTAGAAGAAAATGTGGGGATAGAGGCAAAGAGCTTAAATTCAGTGCCTGGGCTTTTCTGTGCAGCTGCTATTACACCTTACATGAAGGGTAGGGTCTGAGCTGTGAGCTTACCCTTTTCACAGGGCACTGGCAAACCTTTCAAATCCTGAGCCTTTCCATACTGCTGAAGCCTGGGTCAGCTTTTTGGATCTGTGACTCTACAATTTGCTCACCACTATGCCTGGAAGGTACAACAGCAGCATTTTTCTGGCACAGGTACTAAGAGGGTGCCTAACTTGCATTTGCTGATACAACTCCTGTACTGCGAATTGCATGTTTACTGGGATTAGTCATCCATTCATATTCATTCCTTGGGCTTTCATAAGCGATATTCTAAATGTTTAGATCCACATCTAAAAATGAAAAATAGTAATTAATGGAAAAAATCTGTAGAGCTCTTATTCGTGGTGGCAAAAGAATGAAGATTATAAATTTACTTTAGAATCAAGTATTTAACGTGGAGAAACTTCACAACTGGTAAATGCCAAAAGCAATCTCTTCATCCTCTAACCTGTGCTGTGCACTGAATACAAATAACTACATGATTGCCTCAGTAATGGACAGGCAAGCCATGGTCAGGCACTAGAAACACAACAGCAATGGACTTTAAACAGTTGGTCATAAATATAAAAATCAGAGCCCCATGATCACCAGGGATGCAAGTGTAGTTGATGTACTGGAGGGTTTCAACTTCTAGAAGTTTTTTGCTTCTAATAAAAGTGTAAAGGAAACGTAGTAAAGCAGGATGCGTTATGGATAATACTGCTTCACTCACCTCTTCCAGATCACCAGGGTGAAAACAGTCATCAGTTATCTTGCCCTCCCTGTTACCAGTCTGTTACTACCTGGAAGTTGCACATCTCAGGCAGTTCCTCACGACTTTCTGGCATTAGTTTTATTAGTATATTGGTTAGTCTTTGTGCTTTGTTCACCTGGTATCAAGCTTCTCCCAGACATCAGGGGAAGCATTTATGAAAAGGCTTGTTTGCAATTCCAGCTCCAGAGTTGTCATTGTGCCCCAGCTAGTGATGGGAGGTGACTGTTGAGAGATGAAGGGTAGTGGGAAGGCAGCCCATGGCCAGCAGGGCTGGTGGGATAAAGAAAAGAGAAACATTAGTAGAGTGTGCAGAGGATCCACAGAGTGGGGTGGCTTCTGGATGCTTTGTGTGCTTACATGGTACTCTCACAGTATTTCTAAGCATCCACATGGTGCTTTGAGTGGTCATGGCACAGCCTGAGAGGCACTGAGGATTTCACCAAGGTGCTGCTCACTGTGATGCCAGCATCTTTGGGGAGAAAGGGGTGGAGAGGTAAAGAAGTGGTGAGATTGTTTTATAAATTATTGCTTATGTTCAGCTGACACATTTCAAGCTTCAGAAGTGGCATAAGCACTACTCATGGGTTTAAACTGTAAATCCTTAAAAAAAAATCCTTGAAAACCAAAAAAGACAACACCAAAAACAAAACTTTCCTCACTTCATTTATATTTTACAATAGTTCAACTTGTCAGTAGGATGTAATTTGTGATCCCTGCTCAGAAGATGCTCAAAACTGCCACAAAACTGCCAAAAGACACCAACTTTTGTTTTATTTTGTCCTTGCTGCTCTATACCTTTGGAATGAGCCAACAATAAACTATATTTAATGTAAAAGTATCAAAAGCAAAGTTCTCCCTAGGCTGAAACCCAGTGTGTGGACTTTCAGGTCTTCATGATCGTGTTATAAATCATCTGTGAATTAAAACTCTGTCAAAACACGGTATAAAATGGCTCTTCTGGTTGCTGCTATTGTTGTAGATCGTCTAATATACCGTGACTGTTTCAGAATTGAATTTCCTGCATTGCTAACAAGTGTGTTTCCCATTTGAGAATGATGCCCATTAACAGAGATACTTTTATATTACAGCTCACGCAAACAGCTGCCCAGTGCTGAGTTTTCTATTGTTCACAGTTTAACAGATTTACAGATTTTAGGTTCATTAGATCATTGTAGCTGATTTCCTCTGTACCACACATCTTAGAGTCACTTTGCAGAATAGCCTCTTTGTACTTGTGCTGTTGTGAATGCTCTTTAAATTTTGTCTATTACACTTATAAAAAAAAAAAAAAGGGAAATAAAAAATATAATTGGCTAGGGGCTCAAAAGAAAGTGTCAGGGGAACATCACAGTTTAGACATTCTGTTAAGACCCTGGGATTGTGGGAACACTGGACGTATGATAAGTTGCTATGTGTCTGCACGTACACATATAAGATGTGTTTCCTTCTAGCTATCGGTTGCTTATGCTTTCACTGAAAATATCTGGGGCCAAGTTTCCATTAAAAATTTTCAAAAATCCAAGAGAAAACTTTGAGAAAAACTCTGTTTTGATATGGAAATAATGTTTTCTTTAATAACTACTGCTATCTCCTCTATACATCATGGGTTACATTTTGCAAAATGGATGCTTAACTTCTACCTGAAAAATATGCATATGCAGATAAGTACAAATAGATTTAATTACCCAGCTGCAAATATTCTCTATTCACAAGCCAAAATGCTGAGCAAAATGCAGGTGGCCAGATTTGGCTGAGGAACTGCATATGAAAGCAGCAGTCCGGCATATCACTGCCTACCTGGGTTCTGTACTTCTCCCTTTGCTGTTTCTCCACATGCTGTGATGTGCTTCAGAAGGCAGGACATCCAGGAAATCAAAATTAAACCTTAGGGAAAGAAAAAGAGATTTTTTATATGTTTGATGGCAATGGGGCTGAGCACATAACCTCAACTGACATTGGTGATTGTTCAGCCAGTGAGTACTTCCACCAATATCAATAGAGAAATCATCAGAGCTGCCCATAGCATGGACATGATAAACTGAATTACAGCTGTAATTTGTTAGTATTTTGGAGAATTTTACTCAAATGTCTTGTGTGTAAATAGTTACTACTTGCATATGGATATCAAAGACCATGCTCTTGTTTATGCAGATGGAGAGGCAAATTAAGGTCCCATCTTTGACAACTGCTCCTTTAGTATGATAAAATTCTTCCAGATCACAGGTGCACACAGCTACTGAGGTTAAGTAGGGAAGACTGATATGTCCAAGTCCTGGGTTTGCAATAAGCTCCTTTACTCCTGGATGTTTTAAGCTCAAAAATTCATTAAATTTAGCCCATTGTCTTTTCATGGTATAAGAAAGTGTAAGTTAATGTAATTTGATTTATCCAAATTAATTTTTCTAGGATTTTCTAGGAATTCTTATATGCTCATTGTCTTTGTTCTGATTTTGAACAAAACCTTGTTCTGATTTTGAGCAAACCAGAATTGATGGAGGAAGGGCCTTTCCAAGCTTATTCCATCTCCGCCTATGGTTTTTAAAAGCACTTGTTTGTGATTCTTCACACTGGTCAATCTTTTGCTGTATTCTCATTGTCTGCTTTCCCCCGTTGCATCCTGCTTCCAATTATCATTAAATTAAACTCAAAATTCTATCCCAAACACAAAGACTTTTCTTGCTCTCTACACTGCTCTCTTTTCACTCCTCGCCCTTTCCTTTCCTCCAGCCCCAGCTTTTCTTTTGTTTCTTTAGCTGCAAAATAGGAGAAATCACTCTGCTGCTGAAATTTAGGTCTTTTGGATGTATCTCCTCTTCTGATCTGGGGACTCTTGGATCCCCTACTTCCCTCCTGCTCCTAGTGTCAAACCTCTGAACTTTCTTGTAAACATTTACTTCTTAGGGTGGGAAAGAAAAGGAAGTCAAGTAAAGGAACATGTTCTCGAATAGGTCATTCTGTTAGCAGAAACTGATGGCAAGAATAAAAATAAATCACATAGCTCTGACACTCATTTTAAAAGGACTGGTGGGAGAGAAGCATAAAAAACAAAAGCCCAAAAGGAGATTTGAAAAAGAGGGCGAGCAGCATAGATCTAAAAACCTAATAAAGCCTCAGCCAAAACAATTTTAGAGAGGAAAAGGTTCCAGCAGAAGGGAGCATATGCTTGACTCAGCCTGATTAAAAGAAATAAATAGAGGCGCAGCCATACCCTGAAAGGAAAACCTCCTGAGTCAGCGTACACAGACCAACCCAGGGGTGAGACTATGAAAAAGAAGTACAAGACTTCCATAACCTTGTATATGCTGTGTGCTTAATTTTGGCATTTTGCTTCAAAATAAGAAACTGCAAAAATAGACAGAATCCAGGGAAATTCCAAAAAAAGGAAGAAGATGAAAATAGCTTCAGTAAAAGGAAACATTCAAGATTTGTACATTTTCATAACAGAAAAAGAAAACAAGAGGAAGTTATCAAATAAAAGATGCTAGTGTAGGCCAGTGAGATGATCCTATTCCCCATTTCCCATTACAAGGTGATGCTGAAAATAATGAAAAACAACAAGATCCTTTGTATAATTAATCTGTGTATCATATACTAACTAGGTTTAAAGGGAAATGCACATTGGCATGAACCAGAACCATTACCAGCAGTTACATGCACACGTCGATTTCAGTCTTACAAAAATGGGCATTCATGCACGTTTTCAGGCTCTTTTTTTTTAATTGTTTGCAAACAAGACCCAGATGACCCTTAAGATGTTAATGGATTGCAAAGTAAAACAATGAATTAGTCCAGAAGGAAGGTTACTAAAATACAACCCCTTCCAGGGCATGCTCAATACACTAGCAAAAATGGACACATTAAAACAGACACATCTCCAAGAACTGAAATGGCACTCACTGAGGCTGGAAGAAATATTTCCGTTGTCTTAATGGATATTAGATCAGACCTTCAGGAGGAAACATAATGATCCTGTTTAATGCCAGGCACCAACAATCAAGCAAGCCCCAAGTGTGGGAGCGCACCCCGCTCAGGTAAGCCAAGTTCTAGGGGGCCTCGGTGCCCCCATTTCCCTGGAATCCCCAAGTGCTTGCCAGAGCTGTAATTTTTCACTGCATTTAAGTCCATCAGAAGCCATTAAGCCCTGGGACAAGCTGATATTATTTCACTGTAAAAAGAAATAAAAGATGAATGAGTGCTTTTGCAGGGGGCTTTTTGTGCACACATGAACGACAGCTTCAGGACATCCAGTAACAGCTCTATAAACTTTATGCCTCTCTAAAGCTACTTTTTTGCACCCATGAATGCTTTGGGCTTCCCAGCTGTATACTCAGAGAAACCCTAATTTCTGACTTAAATCTATGCAAAACAGAATTGGCTGATGTGAGCATCAATTCCCACCGATGTAAAATTGATATAAGCAGAAGGGAAGATTATTCATAACAAAGTGGACGGGAGCAGCAGATGATGAGTCCAACACCAGTTCTGTCTCAAGTCTTAGAGAGTTTACCTGAGTGGTTTAGGTGTGTCTCCAGATAGATGAACAATTATAAATCATACACATCTCCCTGTCTTTCTAGAGTATTGGGCTGGGATTTTTTCCTTGATTTTTTCTGTGGTTTAAGTTATCAATTTTAGGTAGCTTATAACTTTTCACATGTATATATGATATATAAACAAGAATGAAAAGTCATTCAAAATAAATATAATCCAAAAAGAAATCTCTAAAGAGTATATTCCAGGTATACAATTGCATAAACAAGGTAACTAAAAACTGTAGGAGGCTCATCTGCAGCTAAAGCACCACCTAAAGATGTAATTCACTATTCTTTTTAAAGTCAGCTTCAGCTAGCCCTTAAAGTTTCTATAAAGCACAATTCACAATTCAGGGTTTTGCTGAGATGTTAAATTATACTTTCAAAATATTTAAGATTCATTTCCTACTAAGTGCCAAACTACATTTCAGGAAAAAAGATGTAAATTCATAGTGAGAATTTAAGTAATGTATTCTCTGAGAGAACAGCAGAGCGCTACATTTCTTTTATAGTGACACATTAACCTCCTCATATCAGTATGTTGAAAGGAAAAAAAATCCCTTCTCTCAAGAAGACCAAAAAGCTTTATTTTTACCCTTTAGTGTTTGTTTGCATTTTTAAGATTTCTTTAAAGAAAAAAGCTTAACACATCCATGGGAGGGGGACTAGAAAATTTCCATTCCAGACTTCTGAGGGAACTGACAAAACAAACTGCAGGTCCAGCAATAAACTGCTCAAATGGATACGAGACCTGTGTGACTGGAGAATAACAAATAAAATATCATGGAGGCAACAGTAGGCATTTTTATTTAACCCAGGTCGGAAACCATTGGTTGTTCAGTCAGATTTGGCATGTGGAGTGATTTGGGAGGCCACCAGGGAGAAAGAGTTACCATGCTTAAAAAAATATGTGTATTTGTCACAACTGACCAAAAAGGCTTCCCACTACTGGTACGGCCACTGTGCAAGATTCAGAGCCAATCACGGTGGAAAAAATATTTTGGCGAGTAGAAAACAGGAATAGCTCATGCCAAACTATCCTGATATTTTGTTTGAGAACTAAACCCCAAAAGCAATAGTTTAAGTAAGGAAAGGAAATGCAACTGATCTTACTTATCTCTGTCTTTAAAGCAGCAGGTATAGGGTGTTCTGGATGCTGGAGAAAGAGAAGAGCTTTGAAGTAGCACTGATTTGCCTGACTAAAAATCATGCCTGCCATGGGTCCTGCTGAATTTTCCCATTAATGATACAGACACAAGGAGAAGTGTGTGGATTATATTCCCTAAAGATGCATGTTGGGAAGCGGTGCTAGCACAGAATATAGGGAGAGGGCTGGAGGACACTGGGACTGAAGGAGGTAGAAAAATATTCAACCTTCTGCAAGGGCACATACATGGAAATTAATAAAATCTTCAGCTAATAGCTAGAGGCTGCCATTTTAAATGTTTCATCCAAAGGCTCTCCTAGTGCAAGATGAGAGCTGAGTAACAAGAACATATTCATGATGCCTGCAGCTGCCATGTCTGGCTCCTCTCCACCACCTTCTCCCTCTTGTCCCATAGCTTCTTCTCTCATGTGGCCTGAAATACGTTTTCTTCATGATCAAAGCACAGTTTCCCATTACTACTAGACCTGCTGTTTTCTTCTTTATGTGACAGAGGTGAGTGAAGCATATTGCTACATGTCCTTAAAAGCGGCTAAGGCTCCTCACTTTGCAGATCACTGAAGAAGGGATCGTGATGCTCATTTCTATTTGCCACCCCTTGCCTTTTTTCCCTTCTCCATCTCTGGCTCCATGAATCTCTGCTGTACTGTTACTCCAAAAGGAGAAAGGGAAAGTGGCCCTTGGGGTTAATGTGTACCCTCGTGGAAAGGAAAAGGTGTGGTTTAGCCTTCAAACCTGAGAAGGATCTTGGACAGAGGTTTCCAGCTTCCCAGGCATGTGTTTTAGATACCAAGCTACTATAAAATGTGGCTCTGGTTACTTCCTCTGGCTTCAGACCCTGGCATCAACAGCAAGCAGAAGTCAAAGTGGCAAATTAAATCTGGAATGGGGTTATGGGCTCTGAATCCCATTTTCACAGCACCTCCTATCTCATGGATGTGGGT
Organism: Jacana jacana; assembly: GCA_013400555.1. NCBI lineage: Eukaryota > Metazoa > Chordata > Aves > Charadriiformes > Jacanidae > Jacana > Jacana jacana. Next base: position 41,606 of record VZTM01033774.1, on the reverse strand, counting down.
CAATGCTAAACCTGTATGGAGGTCAATGCTAAACCTATATGGAGGATAAACCTCTCTTTAGTATTTCCTAAGGCAGGCTTAAGTGTTCCTTGCTTTACTCGCTGCCTGCTTTGAATCTCATTCTGAGGCACTTAATCCTTTCCGTTCATCCCAGAGGGAATTCAGGCATCTCGCTCAGCTCTGCGAACTCTGCTCCTGGAACAAGGCCCGCCAGTGACAGGCATCGCTCCACTCAGAAATGCCTGTTTCTATTCATGAGGCTGAGTTTTGGGTTCTAATGGCAGTAATCATCTGAGGGGGCATGTACTAACCACTTGCATGACAGAACTCAACTGTTGCCTTGGAACCTTGTATTCAGCTCTTGATGCAAAACTGTGGGATAAGTACTTTTCTCTGTCAGAACCTGCTCATCAAACCATTTACTCCAAGGGAAGTTCCTAACAAGACCAACATCCTTTGAGGCAGAATAGGAATAGGAGAGTTTATCTCTGCTAGAAACAGGTCCTGAAATGGTGTGATTTTTTTTTTTCCCCATGAGGAGAATCTCAAATCTAAATACTGTATAAACATGGGATTGTTTGTAAGTAAAGTTAAGAAGTAGGTAGTGATTCTGCAGATGTCTGAAAGAGAATTGTCCCTAAATGGGAAAAGGAGGTTATTCCTTGGGCCCCTTACCACAAAAAAAGACATTGAGGTGCTGGAGCAGGTCCAGAGAAGGTCAATGAAGCTGGTGAGGGGCCTGGAGAATAAGATTTATGAGTAGAGTCAGAGGGACTCAGAAAAGGAGGCTGAGGGGAGATCTTATCGCTCTCTACAGCTACCTGAAAGGAGGTTGTAGAGAGGTGGGTGTTGGTCTCTTCTCCCAAGTCATAAGTGATAGGGAAAGAGGGAATGGCTTCAAGTTGTGCCAGGGGAGGTCCAGATTGGATATAGGAAAAATTTTTACATTGAAAGGGTTCTTAAGCATTGGAATGGGCTGCCTAGAGAAGTGGTAGAGGCACCATCCCTGGAGGCATTTAAAAGACAGGTTGACATAGTTCTTAGTGACACGGTCTAGTGATGTTTTTTTATCAGAGTTTGGCTGATGGTTGAACTAGATGATCTTAAACGTCCCTTCCAACCTGGACAATTCGATGATTCCTCTTCAGATCATTTGGATCCTAACATGGTTTCTGAATTCAGGCAGTCAAACCACAGCAACATGAAATACAAGACAAGAGAGAAGTCTTAGCAACACTTAAACCAGCTCCTTCCCCACAGGAAGGCAAGCATGTACTTTTCAAAGAGTATAAAATGTCAAGTGGAATGCCATCATCAGCCTTGGAGCGGAGCCTCAGATGAGCCCACAGCATCACCCTATTCAGTTGAAATGCTGTTTAACATATATGGGTCACTATAGCCTGAAGTCCGTGTTTTCCACGTCTGAGACCTGGTAGCAAGGCTACCAAATGCTCTTTACATTTTCCTCAAAATAGGTCTTAGGACAAAGTTGGGAACTCTGAATGGCAATCAAGCTCAAACATAGGAAATACTGTCATATTATATAAACAATCATCAGTAACATTACTGTTCTTTTAAAGTCTGCGTGAAGTGCCCAGCCACATTAAATAGTTACTGCCTGTTGAGAGCAGGCCCTTTAAGAGGGGTTGCTGGGAGAGCACAGATGCAAATGAGTGGAAGTAAGTATAGTGAAAGTGAAACTGGGTGTAGGAAGCAGCAAATGAGACAAGGGTTGTAGCCAATGATGGGGAAACTTTAGGCGAGTGGAAAGTGCGTGAAAAGCTCGTGGACAATTTCCCTCTCCCTATCCGAAATGTAGTGCTTAGCGAATGAGGACCTGTGACTTTGATTCAAACGGGTGCTTCCTTCTGACTGGATTGTACTGCTTTCTGGTTGGAGAGCTTTCTGAATAAAGCTGAAGCTGATCTACCAATCATCTGGATTGCGTCTGGCTTCACTGCTCCTGGCCGCGGCAACTGCCCTTACCCTTCGTCTGCTTCAGTTATTCCCACACTTTCACTTGTTGCGTCTCACAGGCGTCTGCCATCCTCCCCTGCCCAGGGAATGATGCCTAAACTGAGCAGCTGCAGACTCTGGAGTGTTTCACACTTTCAGAAGAGAGACAAAAACTCATCAAGCTCTGAAATGTTTTAGGTGTTCAACATAATAAATACTACAGACTAAATTAGACCTGCTTAGCATGACAGATGAAGCCATCCTTTTCACATCCCTTTTACTG